>OU015755.1:95337474-95348805 GCA_907169655.1 Acomys percivali | reverse complement strand
CACACACACACACACACACACACACACACACACACACACACACACACCCTGCTTCCTTAGGACATAGATAGGGATAGCCTACCTACAATAAAATAATTCAGAGTGAGAATACCTTTGCTTCCCTCTTCTGGCGTTTCATTTGCCTTTGGAGGCAAGACTGAGGTACTGAAATGGAGGTGTGGTTGGTGGCTTCTGAATCCAAAACACATGTCCTGAGGACTTCACTCTCTGCTGCTACTTTATGATTCTTGTCCAAGTCCATCAGGAACCCGAGGCTGACCCTGTGCCCTCCGGGGTGAGGTTCCAGTCCTTTGCAGCAATACAACTAGAGAGACAAAACTTATGCCCCCACAGTTGGAAATGCTCCTGAGAAATTAGTCTGTCCTCAGTGAAGTGGTTACCTTCTGTAAATAGTGACTCCACTGGGGACCACACATTGGAAACGCTAAGATGTGGAATCAGTACTTTGGTGTGTCCACGTCTTCCAAGATATAGACCACAAACAAGTGCACTATGCTGTGGCTGAACAGAAAGATACACTGTCCTTTTCCGTCTCTGTGGGAACAGCTGGAAACCAGTGTAAAGAAGAAGAAGAACACTCTTCTCTTATATTTTATTGTTGAAAATTTTATAATCTATTCAAAATGTTACTATTATTTTTTATTTTTCAAGTGATTTTTTTTTATCCATCTTGAGTTACTACATATACTTTTAAGTCATTAGATAATGGGTTTAGGGTAGAAAGGACAGCCTACTTGCCTATAAAATTCTATGCTAATATAAAAACTTCTTAGTAATTATCACGTGTAAGAACTAAACTATGGACAGTTTTGCACTGAATTTTATTGGCTATAGATGGCATTATCCGTTGAATTTTGATCATATCTGTTCACCCACCATCACCTTTTAAGTCTTTTTTGGAAAAAAAAATAGTGAAGGAAGACATGACATCATTTCTTACCTTTTTAGTCCTTATGGTATGTGGGAAACCACTAAAAGGTCATTTAAAAGATAGTGTTGGGGCTTGGGAGATGGCTCAGGGGTAAGGGCACCTACTCTGTGAATGTTAGGGCATGAATTCAAATTCTCAGCAGCCACATAAAACACATGGCTGCACAAACCTGTAGTCCCAGCACTGAAGTGCAGAGACAGACAGATTCCTAAAGCTTATTATTTTAATCAAGTTAGCTTAGCTTCCAGTACACTGAGGGACCCCGATCTTAAGGCAGTAAGGCAAAGAGCAACACCCGCCAATCCTGTTCTGGCTTCTACATGTGTGTGCCAGGTATACACATATGTACACCCACATAGCCATGTGTGGAGTTTGGGTTGTAGCACCCATGTAACAGGCAGAGTAATCATCCACACATTTATTTAACCCAATGCTATCAGTTTCACTGTATCTGGTTTTATGCTGAGATCTTTGATCTACTTGAACTTGAGTTTTGTACATGGTGATAAACATGGAAGTATTTGCATTTTTCTACATGCAGACATCTACTTTTATAAGCACCATTTGTTGAAGATGCCGTCTTTTTGCCAGTGTGTCTTCTGTTGTTGTTGTTTTCTTTTTTAATCAAAACTCACATGGTCATATGTGTATGGAATAATGTCTGGGTCTTCAATTTGCCTCCATGATTCAGCATGTCTGTTTTTATGCCGATCATGATGTTTTTATTACTATAGCTCTGTAAGTACAACTTGAAGTCAGGAACGATAACACCTCCAGCTTTCTTTTATTGTTCAGGGTTGTTTTTTTAGCTATCCTGTGCTTTTTGTTGTTGTTTCCATATGAAGTTGAGAATTTTCCTTTCATGGTCTGTGAAGAATTGTGTTGGAATTTGATGCCGATTACATTGAATCTATAGATTGCTTTTGGTAAGATGGCCACTTTTAGTACATTAATTTTACTGATACTTGAGCATGGGGATATTTTCTTCTACTCATATCTTCCTTTTTTTTTCCCCTTTGAAGACTTGAAGTTTTTTTATTTTATTTTATTTTATTTTATCAAAAAAGTCTTTCACTTGCTTGGTTAGAGTTACACCAGGATATCTCATACTATTTTAGGCTCTTGTTAAGGGTGTTGTTTCTCTGATTTCTTTTTCAGTCCATTTGTCATTTGTATATAGAAGGGCTACCGTTTTGTGAGTTAATTTTACTTTGCTGAAAGTGTTTATCAGCTGTGGGAGTTCCCTAGTGAAAAATTTTAGGCTCTTTTATATATACTCATATCATCTATAAATACTGATATTTTGACTTCTTTCTTTCCAATTTGCATCACGTTGACCTCCTTCCATTGTCTTACCACTCTAGCTAAGACTTCAAGTACTATATTGAGAGCATGGACAAGCTTGTCTTGTTCCCGATTTTAGTGGAATTGCTTTGAGTTTCTCACTATTTTATTTAATGTTGTAGTCAGCACTTGTAAGGTGGCATTTCTCTAAGTCTGTCCCACACAGGCAGCACAGCATAGCTTGGGAACTTGCGAGAAGTGCTAATTCTCCAACCAGATTTACTGACTCAGAAACTCTGGGGGTGGAGGTCAGCCACACAATTTCTAATTCACCCTCTGAGAGTCTGAAGCATGCTGAAATTTGAGATCCCAAGATTTAAAGAAGTAAGTTATTTGATCAAAGCATGGTAATAATGTTTACCATGCCACTGGAGCCACACGCCAGTAGTTGGCAATGTGAGCACAGGGGTGCAGACGACTTCCCATTACAGAGTGGTCATGCGCGTCCAGCCACATCCCCACTTCCCTCTTGATCAATGAGCTCAGGGGAGTTTGTCTACCATAGAAGTATTTTCTTGAGTCAGTAATGAGCGAAGAGCTTCAATTTTCCAGCAGTTTCCATTTAGCTCCATGCCATTTAGCCAAAACTTCCTGCTTGGTAGCTTTGCTACCTAGAAATGTAATCCCACACTTCCGTGGTGTGAAGACTGGGGCTATGGTCAAATGCAAATGTTATTGCTTCTGACTGGGGGAACTTACAGACTCACAGAGTGTATGGAACCCACCCCGTGTGATCTTTTTTTTTTTTAAATGGCTACAGAGATCAAAATACAGAAAAGCTGGAGTGATTTTTTTCCCTGAGTATAAAAATTTATCATTTCAGAAATAATTAATTTGATAAAATTACTCATTAGGCCCATGCACCGTTGTGTCATTACAGTTTCAGTGTCTGAAATAATTCCGCTCTTCTGTTTGAAGGAGCCCGTGCATACTTTAGAAGTTACATACCTAACTAGGTCAGACGGTAACTCACTTGCCTTTCTAATATTATTCTGGAGAGAACAGCAGTTGTAATTATCCTCTCAAAAGAGAAATTAGATATGGGCTCAAGTGAATAAGAATAAAATAGAAGGTCACTAAGTGTTGGGAGACCCTCAGTTCCAGGGTAATTGAGGGGCTTCTTTGTGTATGTGGGGGGTGTTTCTGTGAGATGATGGCTTGTGTCTGGTTGAGGACATGTTTGGGGGAATACCTTTCCAACCATATACAGGTAAAATTACAGAATTAAAGAAACATTCCCTGGCTCGTGTGCCACTCTTACTTCACCCAAATGCACCATCAGTACGATTGAGCAAGTGGAGACACAATGTTCAGCTAGTTTTCTCTCCTTTATCCAAGGGTACTGAGATGAAAGGTTTCTAGGGAGCTGGGAGCAAAGTGATGGACAGCCAGACAGCCTCACTGTTCTCTTGGCTCTTCTTATAAAAGTAGGGCACGCCGATAAACTGTCCTCTAACAACCATTTTGAGATTATCCATCCATCCATTCTTCCAGGCTGAAACTGTGAATAGTTTAAGAGTTCATAGTAGTCAAAGGATGGCCCCTGGACCTTGACATAAATTATCAACCATGAACAGGTTAGAAAATCTCAGATAAAATGAATGATAAAAATATAGGAACTGGGTGGCCTAATATGTGCTTTTACACATAATCTGAGTTGATTTTGATACATGATCCTGATATAAGAAGTACCAGTCCACCAATGCATGCCTTGAAAAGTCCTAAAACACTGACAGGTACCAAACTCACCCCCAACGAATCTCTCCTACTTGCTTTCTCTGTAACCCCCTGTCTCCCATATCTTTTTAAAACACCGCTAGACTGACTTCGTTGCTTTTGTTTCTTGAGTTTTCAAAACCACTTCTGATTTACTGACAATAACATGGGCTCCCCAAGCCTTGCAAAAGAGTCTCTTCATCCTGCAGGGACATCACCTGCATCTTCACTATGGACCCTGGCAAGTATGGAAGATTGCCTCGGAGTTGTGTTCACTGGACATACACCCCACAGGTGAGTTCAAACATTCCCTAAGAGTCCTAGGATACAGTGACTTAACGCAAAGTAAGCTCCACGACACTGCCTGGCCCTTCTACTTTCTCCAATTAATGAATGCCTACCAAGCTATGCTTCCCTTTTGGCGAGGGAACATTATTTTGCTTCAGCTTCCTTTTCCCTCAAGGATATTTGAAGAAGATAAGAAAAAGAGTGTGTATCTGCGGCTGCTGCTTATTAACAGCAAGTTGTCCTGTAAGGAATGAGCTTTGAAGATCTTCAGAGTTGAGCCCACGTATCATTTCCACTTCATCAGTTTTGAGGCCTTGGGAAAAATTATTTAAAATTTCCAAACTTTAATTTTTTTCCATCTTTAATAAGGAACAAATAATAAGACATGGGGCTGTAATGAAGTTATATGACCTGTGAGAGACAAGGGTCTAGCACACTGATTAGCCAGCTGCAGGTGTTAAAGTAACAGCTCACTTCTTGTAGAGAAAAGGCTGGTCCGAGTTCCTTGAGAACAGAAGCAGAGACGCCACAAGATCAAGGTGGAATCTGTTCTTCAAAGACCACAGTACCTTCATAGTGACCTTTATCTATTACAACAGCCACCAGCACAGCACCACAACCCTAAGGGTGCAGTAATGGCACACATTCTTTGGCAGTAACCAACCACTCTCTAATTAGACTCAGGGCTCACTCAATATAAAGAAAATCATGCTTGGTACTGGAAAGGTGGCCAACTACCCAGGCTAGTGAAGCCGCAGAGCTTGGAGGAGAAGCTAACACCATCACTTCACTCAACCAGCACAATCCCTAACAATCTCTACACATTTATCCCTATACTCACAGATGAGTATACTCCTCAGTTCTCAACAAGGAAACGTCTATTTGCAATAGATGGAGACCATTGCCGAAAACCACGACTGAGCAAAATGTAAAGAGTCCCAACTGATGTATCTATATCACAACTCCTATACCTAAGGCTGGGAGACTATTATGGAAATGATGACAGGAACATTGTAAGACTTAGAGAAATGGAAATTTTCTTGTCAGAATATGACTTTTTGGATGTCAGAGAAACTACACCTATGATATCTCATTTATATGGCTGCCCAAACAAGACCAGGACAAAGACAGCACCAATAAAAATACCAACATGGAGTGAGGGAAGCTCTCACAAAGTCTCAATCCTAGGCAAAATGCTACAGGCAACCAAGGAATGCCGAGAGCAAAAAAAGTCTTCCTCAGGAGAGAACACATCCAATGGTTATCCAATACCAAATAGCCCTGAACATATATACAGATAAGTTAACATTATACAGCCTGAGCACATTTTATTGAAAATTTTAATAATAATAATAATAATAATAATAATAATAATAATAATAATAATGATAATGATGATGATGATAATAATAATATACACATATATTTATGTAGATACATGTTTACATATAATCTGTGTAACAATTAAGGAAAAAGAAGCCATGAATTTAAACAAGAGCAAGGGAGGGGTTAGAGGGATGAAGGTGGAATTAATGTATGACATTATAATCTCAAACAATAAAAGAAGTATCTTAAAAAAGACAGTGAATGAGTGCAGCCATTCTGGTCACACCGCTCAGACCATCAGCTCCTTCAAATGTTCTGTTCTATAACCACCATTATCAGCCACTCCAATCCAGAGACATGTTGCAGTAGGACCACTGAGCTATAAGTCACAGAACATCTCGACACATTTACCCAGGATTTGCGTGCCTCACAAGCAAAAAAGTCAGTGATGCCTTCTTAGAGTTTCTTGGTGGCCAGAATGCACTGGTTCAGTCTCCATGCAGGGCAGCACAAGCAGACACCTGCACCAGTCTGTGTTTTGCCGCTCTCCTTCTGCCTAACAGACTGCCTCAAACTGGCATGATGTAGGTGGGCAACATGTCCTGGCTGGGTATCTGTACTCTGTGGACCGGAGTCAGCAGGGTGGGTCGGACCCTGTGAATAGGAACTTGGGCCATGCTCCATCTCTCTCATCACCCACAGGCTTACCTGGACTCCAGCCCAATAGCATTTCCAAGGGATAGCAGAGTCATGTGAAGCCTCTTGGGCCCTGGCCTCAGAATCTGTGTGCTATCACTTAGCCTCATTTTGTTGATCTAAGCAAGTCACAAAGCTAGTTCAGCTTCAAAAAAAAAAAAAAAAAAAGGAAAATAGACTCTGCCCTGAGATAGGAGTTGCTGAGAGTCACATGCCATAGAGATGTACAATTGGGGGAGGGGCTGGAATGTGTTATTAATCTACAGCACGCTCATCAATCACTCTGAAACTGGGAGGAGAACATTTTTAATGTCCATCTTCCTTCTCTCTTTACGTCCCTCCCTCCCTCCCTCCCTCCCTCCCTCCCTCCCTCCCTCCGTTTCCTTCTATGCGGTCGTCCCCTCTCTTCTCCTCTTCTTTCTTCTACCTTTAATTTCTCCTCCACTGTCTCCTTCTCTACCTCATCCTCTTCCCTCTTCTTCCTGTAACCCCCACAAGACCCTGAAATAAAGACAAATTGGGGAAGGCAGCAGCAGGGCAGGACATTGGGGCGAAACACCTTGCAGGATCTGCCATAATCCTTATCCCTCACTGTTAACTTGGCTAAGGAAGTTCTTAGACCAGCCTCTGGTTCTGTAAGCCTGCTGCTTCTTAACTGTGAATTAACTGCAGCCCCTGACTTCTTCCCAAGGGCCAACCACTGGAAGACTCTTTGTGGCTCGGGCAGTCCTCAGAAAGGCATATGGGCTCCCGTTGAGTCATTAAAAAGGCACTTAAGTGATACAGAAAATGAGCATCTTTTCTTCCTTTGTCCCTCCCTTTCATTGAGATGCCACAAAGCACTCCTGAGCATGGGGTGGCCTCTTGGCTTCCCTGGAGTTTGCACAGTTCTCCTCAGAAGCTCATCTGTGACAAGGTTTGGAAGGAGGCCTTCAGACATCCGTGTGTAATAATATCCATCCCCCTCCCCCAAGGATTTTCACTTTAAAGCCAAATGATTTGTAAATGGTACATGGATAAATACCAGTCTGTGTGCAGAAATGTGCCGGCTACCTTGGCATTCCAGTGGCTGCATATATTCTGAGGATAAAGAGGGTACTTATTCACCAAAGGACAAAAACAATAAACTCCTGACCTGAAGTTCATAAAATGACAGACTTTATTAAGCACTCTCATTCCAGACATAAGTATTTTCCTATGACCTCATTTTCACACAATCTAATAAAGTAAGAAATATCCCCATTTTACATATGAGGAAACCTAGTCACAGATAGAGAAGGTATAGACACTTGGAAAGCCAGGATTCAAATTCACTTGTGTGCTTTCAAACCCCTACTCCTGACCATCAGAATCCAGCACATCCTATTAAGTTGTAATCCATGTGCAAAATTAATTGTGAATAAACAGAAAATAATTGATGTGTCATAGACATCAGCAGACAGTCTTAACTAGGCTGTTGTCCCCATGTGAGAGCCAAGACAACTGAAACCCAGATTAATCTGTAGTCCTCGCAGGCTCTAATGGCCATGGCTTCCCTTAATGAAGTGGAATGTATTACTCAAGCTAGATGATTATTGATAGTTTTAAAAAACTGTAAACATATTCTTTATTAATGAAGCTGCTCATTGGTTATGTCATTTACCCATTACTATATTAAATGGTGTTCACTGGCCTGGAATTTGTTGTGAGCGTTGCTATTTCTGATCGTTGTTTACTTTTTTGTTTTGGGGGCCACAGGATTTTGGTGTCATCCGGCAGATTGGAATTTCTCAAATTGTTCCTTAGGAAAGCTGGTGGCTAGTTCCCATGTCAACTGGTTTGAGGTGCTGAGCTGATTGGTTCAGGCAGCCTCTGGGTGTGCCTTTTAGATTGCTTCCTGGGAGAATTTGGTTTGAAGACTTGGACCTGATGAATGAATTAAACCATGGGTGGAGGCAGATTTGAAAAGGATGATTGAAAAGGATGAAAGGACTACAGATTAATCTGGGTTTCAGTTGTCTCGGCTCTCACATGGGGACAACAGCCTAGTTAAGACTGTCTGCTGATATCTATAACACATCAATTATTTTCTGTTTATTCACAATTAATTTTGCACATGGATTACAACTTAACAAGATGTGCTGGATTCTTGAAATTGTGGGGCCTGGTGGGGGCCTGTCCCACTATGCTGCTTTCCCATGCTCACCCCACCACCCTGATCTGAAACCATGGGTAAATAAGTCATCTCTCCCCTAAGTTGTTTCTGTCAGGTAGTTGGTCAGTGAGCAGAAAACTGACTAACACAGGAGACTCTTTCCTATGCCGGTCTCAGTCACCTTGAACATCTGTAACAAAACACCATAGCCTGGGAGGCTTAGGTAGCAGACATTGTGTCCGATAGTTCTGGAAGCCAGAAGCCTCAGACATGGCGCCAGCAGATCCAGTATCTGGTGAGGTTGGCTTTCTGGTTTGCAGGTGCTCTTTCTTGTTTGCTTCGTCTATAAATGGGAGAAAAGAAGGGTGGAGGCAGGGTGGGGGGAAGAGAGGAAAGGGAGAGAGAAAGTCAGAGGAAAGGGGAGGAGAGAAAAGAGAAGGGTGAAGGAGAGGTGAGAGGGAAGAAAGGAGAAAAGGCGGAAAAGAGAAAGGAGGGAGGAAGAGGCAAGCAGAGAGGGGAGCATTCCTCTCAGATGTCCTGGAAAAGCACCAGTCACACTCTTGAGAGCTCCGCCCTGTTACCCACCACCAGATAGCATCATGCTGGGGTTTGGTCTTTAACTCTGGAATTTGAGAGGTGAGGACACAGACATTCAGTCTATAACTTTATTCTCGGTTTCACAAAAACACAACAGTTCTCATGGTCACAGAGTTCATAAAATATAGGCCCAAATCACATGGAGCGTGTTTGTGTAGGACAAGGCTCGTCAGAGATTTAGAAGTATACAGTCTGCGCTGAGAGCTTCCTGGATGGAGTAGTTTGCATTGCTGGCTGTACTCGGTGGTGAGATGGTTCATACTGGCCAGTTTGATGTCGCTGACACTGCTGAGGTTTCATAAATGTTCACAGCAATGTATGGGCTTCTAATTCCCTCCATGAATACAATCATGTTCAATGTAGATCAAAATTGCCTTCTTCTTCCAAGCTGTATTCCATTTTGAATGAAAATTGCCTTAGGTTTTAGTGATTTTTTTTTTTTACTTCTTGTGCTGATTTAGCTAAAAATAAATAAAAATATGACCTGTGTGTTGGCTTTCCAACATCAAAGATCATTCCCTGTATTCTTTGAGCAGATTATGAAAGCGTAATGTGTACCCAGATAGACTTGAATATTACTCTATATTTATGGTACCAGATTCAATATGTAATAAAACTGAGCTGGAGAGAATCACAGTTTGGAGCATTTCCCATGTATAAGTCATGTCTGTGTCTGGGTTAAGTCTTTCACAACCCTTTAAAGTAAATGTTTGTGCCTCCAATTTTCAAATGTAACACCTATATCCTAGAAGAAGCAAACCATTTAAGTCTACATCAGTAACAAAACAGAGGAAGTAGGATTTGAACCCAAATAATTTGACTCTAGAATTCATGCTCTACTTACTGTGAATAAATAAGCCGAAGGATGCTGAAAATGAACCAGTGGGAAACCCTCCATCTGAAAACAAATTTGATTGATAAACTAATGATAATAGCAGCATGGAGTCTAGGGCTGTAACTCAGAGGCAAGCACTTGCCAAGCATGTACAAGGCCCTGGCTTCCACCCTCAGATGATTAAACAACAATAATGTTCATAATTATAATAACAATTTTATTGCTTTCTTGTGACAGAACATTCTAAAATAAGGTAGAATCCATTTCTGCTAACACCGAGGATGGCGATTGAGAAAGCATTTAGGAAATAGGGATGTAGTTCAGTTAGCTGGGTGCTTCCCTGGTATGCACAGAGCCTTGAGGTTCAATCCCCAGCACTGCACAAAATACCAGGTAGATGGCATGCGCGACCTATCCCATCCCTTAGAAGGTGGAGACAAGAGGGTCATAAATTGAAGGCCTTTCAGCCATGTGGGAAGATTGAGGCCAGCCTAGGCTACAGGAGACTGAAGAAAGGGAAGGAGGGGAAGAAGTTCCTGGCACCTGAGGGCACAGGGCTTCTCTGAGGGTAGTCTGCTCTCTCCTCGAGCTCTAAGAATCCAACGTGGTTCAAGAAGGAAAGATTAAGATCAATGACTAATCTCTGCCTTCAGTCGAGAAGGGAGACAGACGTGCAACCGAGGCAAAGATGTCAGGTTTTCATTCTGCTTCAGCTGCCATGTGGACCAAGATGAGGGCACAGTGTTCCCCAGCAAAGCAGCCTCAGTTTTGCGTCAGTACCGGGTGGGAGCCTAGGGCTGTGTGCATGGTAATGCAAGCTCGCTACCACCGTGGCACTGAATCCCAATGTGTTCTCTCAGGGTCATATAAGATGCTGTCCAGCTGACCTGATGAACATTCAGATTGGCTTAAGGATAGCTGCCGAGCTACCCTGAGAGGTTGACAGGTCACAACTGAGATGCTGGTACAGATGTAGACTGACCGACACTTTGGAGACATGACTTTCTGATGACTTTGCAAGTCAATAAAGTCATGGTGGACACTGTGGTCAGGGAGGGAAGGGAGCTTCTGAGGTTAGAGAGAGCCTGGGGCTCAGGGAAGCAATGTGGTTAGCATATAATTCAGGGCATAGATTTCCATCTAGGTGAACCCAGCTTTGTCTAGTTGAAAAGAAGGGGGACAAGAATTGAGAAACACACTCTGTGTCTTGTGAGCTGGCTCAAGTGGAGAGCAGGCCTCCCCATGCCGCTTTCTAAACCTCAAGCCTCACAACACACAAAAGGCTTCCATATGGGGAAGCGAGAAAAGCATTGTCTAGAGTCTCATGAGAAAGTGTGACATCTAAGTCAGGGTTCTTTATGGCCTGCCTTGGCATTTGAATGCTGTGACTAGCTTGGTGTGTGTGTGTGTGTGTGTGTGTGTGTGTGTGTGTGTGTGTGTGTG
>OU015755.1:95321354-95337464 GCA_907169655.1 Acomys percivali | reverse complement strand
TGTGTGTGTGTGTGTGTGTGTGTGTGTGTGTGTGTGTGTGTGTGTGTACATGTGTATGTGCGTGAGGTGTGTGTGTGTATGTATATGTGTATGTGGTGTGTGTGTATGTTTGTGTGTATGTGTGCATTGTGTGCATGTGTGTGTGTCTATGTGTATGTGTGGTATGTGTGTGTGTGGTGTGTGTGTATATGTGTATATGTGGTGTGTGTGTGTGTGTGTGTGTGTGTGTGTGTGATAAAGGCCCTTCATTTGTATCCTCTCTCTTTGGCCAGGATTCTGCCTTGACTTAGGATCATGAGCAGAGGAAGATTTTTAACATGGTGGCCCTTTCACCAGATTTGGAGGTTGTCCTCTATACCACCTCTTCCTTTTTTTTCTTTGCCCCTCCCCCTTCTTTATCTAGCCAGTCTCTCTTGTATGGCGTTAGCCTGATTCCTGGTGCTGCTACTACTTAATGGCAGTGAGGAGCATGGCCCTCACATCATGAAAGGAGAGCCCGAGGTGCAGAGTAGGGAAAACGAGGCAGATGTTCAGTTCTGCAGGATCTGGGCATCAGCTTGGAGAAGAGGAGAAGTGTACAGGGTGCCCATCTCTCTTAAAACAGTACTTTTTAGATTCCTGGTCACATCTCTTGGACCTTTGGGTTTCTCATTGGCTGTGTGAAGAACGTAGGTGTCTAGTATTCCTGTCCTCAAATTCTCCATCCTATTGGCTCAGAGGAGTATATATCTTGGAGCTTGAGATTCTTTCATTCTTTTGGTGCCTGGGCTCGGTCACATAGCAGACTGCCCATGACCTTTCAACCCTAGGGATGAACAGAGAGCATGTAAACGAGCGGGCACTGTCCGACAGCTAGGGAAGACAGGAGCCTAGTGTCTCCTGCTTCTCTGGTGTGCTCTAAAGATACCACATGCTAAAATGACGCATAATGATTTATTTCTTATGATGGTGATGAGATGTTTGGCCCATAAATAAAAGGAAGTGGCTGACCGTTTTAGCCACGTCACTTGGCAAACTATAGAGCGGTGTCTAAATATAAGCCCATGTCCTGTTCTAAACCTGAATCTCCACCTCTGTGTTGACATGAACATGCCCCTGATTGCAGCTATTAGTCATTTTGCTTAATGAAAGGGATGGTGGGAAATGAAATACCTCCCAGTGACCCCATCCATCCACTCCTGCTGTCACACTGTGGAATATGTAATGCGTTTATTCTTCTCACTCTTAGTTGCCTACACAGTCCATGGAGATGGGGTCCTTCTTACTGCATCTCACCTGCTCAGCCATCACCACTAATTCCCCCCCACCCGGCCTGTTCCCCACCTCCTCCTTGCCTGGCTTTCTTCTGTATCAGGAGTTGAAAGGCTGCCAAGAATGCTAAGGGATGTGATTACATCATAGAGCTCAACAAGAGCAGAGGGCAGGAAAGATGAGAACTGAGAAAAGAACATTGGGACAGTGTGGAGGTTGTTGAGATAATTAGAGAGTCTCCAATGCCATCATTAATTCACATACTACGAGGTGTTTAAATCACGGTTGCTGTTTCAGTAGGCGCTATAACTTAAACAGATCATTAGAGATTAAAAGCAGGGCTGGAGATATTTCTTTTTTTGTGTGGCTCTTGAAAACCCTGAGCAAAGATTTCTGAACTCTTTTTAATATGGCTCATAAATGGTTTATTTCTATGCTCCTGTGGAAATAAGCACCAAACCAAGCAGCATATAGGTTTAATTAAAGAAATCCTTTGAAAGGAAATGGTATAGATAATGGAATGACACTGGTCCAGAGTTAAGATGGCTTCCACCTTCTTCCCCAGTGACCTGGAACAGTAATCCCAGCACCTAGCGCTCCTCAATTGCAAATGTGTGCTCAAGGTCATGATCTTAGTTTGAACCCAGACACTGTGCCATTGGTAACAGAAAACACAAGCTTTGGCCCCCATCCAGGCTGGCTGAGCCATTCTGAGGCTGTCGTCCATCTCTGTGCACTCATTTGTTCTCATCTGTGTAACATGGTTAATGAAGTATCACCATCTTAGGGGTGAAGACAGCGAGACTGTGTGTATGCAAGGCCTTTGCACGCAGTAATTTGTGGGAGGAATTTTAGACTCTCTGCTAGTGGGATTTAGTGTTAAAAACTACAGAAACCCACTCCAAAGAAACAGAAAAATATCAATCTTGCAGACTCCCCCCCACAGAGAGGCTGAATATTCAGATCTTGCTACGATAGAATCCACCTATCCTATTCCTGGTTATATATTCAAAGAAGTAAAATCAGTATATCAAAGAGATAGCCGCACACTCATATTTATTGCTTCACTAGTCAGAGTGGTTAGGATATAAAATCATAGAGGCCTGCAACAGACGAATAAAGGAAATGTGATTCGTATACACAGTGAAATATTATTCAGCCATAAAGAGGAATGGATACAATCACTGCTGCAGGTAGTAAAGGATGTGAGGAAGGTGGGAAACAGGAAGCCATATTTTATTAGTGCTTGCTGACATATCATACTGAATCCAACGAATACATTGAAATAAAAAGCTGCGCAAGAACCAACATGCCACATACTACTAGAATTTGTAGCTGAGCATTTGCTATTGCTACCATTTCTGGCTACACCACTGACCTCAAAAGTGGGGTGATGAAAAAGCTTCTGAGTCGCCTTGCTGTGTTACCGTCATCACCTTGCTTTATGTTTGAAGAGTCCTGGGTGAGATCAGTCAGTTGGCTGAGATGAGATCATCTGACGACATTCAGGTTGCCAGGACAACCAGGTTGTGACATCTCTGACCCTCCTCTATTTAAATAGTAGGAGGAAAGAAAATTTATCTTTAACCTTTTTCATTATGGATTCTTCCCGACATAGGAAAGGCGCTTAGAGACCACCTCCAGGACCATCATGCGGGTTAAGTGAGTTTCTTGGGGGCTCCAATTTACTACTATGAAGGCTGAGTCCCCGTCTACTCATTCCAAACTTCCAGGACCCTGCCATCCTTTCATGTGTCCTCATCACAGTACGCCCAGCCTTGTAAATGCTGCCTCTCCCCCCCCCGTGCATCAGCGTGGGCACATTCTTCTGCCTCTCCTGCCCTGGGGCTTTATAAGGATGTGTATCCATGTAACATTTTCCTGGTGATAAAGCAACCATGTGGAGGGCATTGTTTTCACAATGAAATTTTAGAGAGCTTTAAATTTAAAATGAAGATTACTATCAGGCACATCCTGCAGATTCAGCAGAGAGGCATCGCTGGGAAAGGTAATTTGTTCAGCAAAAAGGAAAAAGGAAATAACAGTACGGAGGTGGGAAGCAGGGGGGCTGTGGGGGGGGGGTGGTCCTGGGCCCCATCAATGTCCACTGTTAAAGCTTATTATGTGGCCTGAACAGTGGGTCTTACGGTGTAAGGACTTTAAGGCTGTAATAGGAATCTAGGCACTGGCTCCGTCCAGCACTGCCTGGCTCCTGCGGTTGTGTGTTGTTTCTGTTTACCGTTGCCACTTATACTTGGCACAAAGATGCAATGCAACCATAAGGCAGAAGCATAGAGGGTTGAGGGTCCTTTTCCAGGCTCTCGGCACCGATTTGAGGTTAGAAGGACCACTGGGGAGGCCGTTGTCCTTCAACTGTAGCGTGATTAGGCGTAAGGAGAGAACCGGGGAGATGCATTTGTGTTGCAGACATGAGAGCCTGAGTTCAGAGCTCCTGAACCTGTGGCCTTAGAGGCAGAGACAGGTGGACCTTGGGGACTTCTGGCCACAATCCACCCCAAGTGATGAACAGCAAGTCTCAGAGCTAAAAAGGAGGGAGTCTGCTGACAGTAACGTACTGAGTAATAATTTCTCTCTTCTCCTCCTTTTCTCCCTCCACTCCCATTTCCCTCCCCTTCCTCAGCTTTCTCTTCATCACTAGAAAGAAAAGAAGTAAAAGAAGTTACGTTTATTTCTTTTTCTAAGTTTACACACAAGTTAAATTTTTTTATTATAAAAATCACCATATTAAGTGCAGAACATCTCATGTGTCAGGTGGGAGTCTTCCTGTCTGTGCTTGCCTCGCCATCCCAGGCTGGCTCTGCACCCGTTCTCTCTTGGAGGGTGTATGAGGAAAATGACTCCAGATCGCTTTCGAGTTATTCTCAGATACCTAAGCACAAGAACACGGGCCAACAGCACTGAGAATGCGAGGGTGTGTCTTTCTCCTTGGAGTACCTGTGCAAACCATGTATTGCTTTCCCAAAGCTGTCACTAATGTCTAAACCACACCCTAGCACCTGGAGTTACAAAGAATAAAATGAAAGATTTCTAGGTAGTGAAATGAATTGTTACGAACAGTGTTACAATTTAGTTCTATCCTGTGATACCCACACAGAGCCTGCTCCAGCGCCTGTTATTACAGGACACACAGTTTAAGGAGCAAACATACCCTGAGGGTTTGAAGTCTAATTTTATATTTCTATAGAGGTATGGGGAACCATGAAGTAAAAATATATCCTAAAATCCATCATAAAAACTGATTCTCAGACAGTCGCATTCCTAGGATGTGCAGTGGAAGCAAAAATCAAAAATGGATTTAAAAAGAAAGCCATGAGGTTTCTAACGTAAGTGAGACCACGCGTCAAAGGTCAGCTGAGCACATCGCATGGCAGCTAGACTTCTGTAGGTTGAAGAGCAGAGCGTGAAGACTAACGTAAACAGTGTATTGAGAATTACTGATATGTAAGTGAGGACATTTAAGCAAATAAAGAGAGATTAAAACCTTATTAAATACAGAAAAGACAAATGAGAAAAGTCATGGAAAACAGCTTCTCGTTGTGGAAAAAGTAGCAAACAAAAGAGACCCTGTTAACAGATGAATTAGCAGTTTAAACACCCCTGAGGAGAGAATTGGTGAGTCAGAAGGTGGATTTGAGGGAAGCAGACCACAAAGCAGTGATGTCACAGAAAGACTGCACGAAGCTAAAAAGTATGGGATTTGTAGACTACAGGTATCCAACAGCACTCCCAGAAAGAAATGGCCTAAGAGCAAAGGAGAACCAATGCCGCGTAACTAATGGTATCCCCAACACTGATGACCCTACAGATTCCAGAAACACGATCACTCCTGGGGGGGGGGGCGAAATAGTTACCTAGAATATCCAAACCAATCCAGAACCTTCGAAAAAAAAGAAAACCTGTCACACGTGTATTTTAAAGCAGACAGAAACTAATGACCAGGGCTTGGCCTGGGAAAGACTGTGAACTGGCCTCTGGCTTCTCATCACGCACAGCCCTGCCGGATGGCGCCGTGGTGAGGCACTGCGAAGAGCCACTGTACTAGCAGTCTGTAGGTAGCTAAACAAGTCCCAAGACACCTCACTGAGTGAGAAAAGCAAGCTCCAGAAAGGACGTGCTAATGATGGAAAATCATAAAGCTCAGCACCAAGGCACACACACTGAATGTATAAAACAGTGGTAGGTGAAACACCACCACACTTAAGGCGGCCGTTACCACTGGGTAGAATGGGAGCCGGGTGGGAAGCATGGCAAAGGCAGTTAGTTGGGTTTCCAGGTGTAACCTCTACGACTATCTTTTTCTTTTTTAATATAAAAGAAAGATCTAGGGGCATGTCAAAAATATTAGCATTTGTTACACTTAAATGAAGGCATATAATGCCCGCAATTTTGTGTTTGTACGTGTTCTTGAAATACTTTAAGACAAAATAATTAAAGAAATAAATCTACACCAAATAGAAAGAATGAAAGAAAGGAGACGGAGGTTGCTTAGCATGATGGGTACTCGAGAGAGATCAGAAAGAAGCCTAAATGTGTTTCTTCCTCGTTTCTGGGGACATTCACCACAAATCCTCAGGAACAAGGGAGCAGAAGCAATGAACGGGGTATTCAGGTGGCCACACGTGAGCGAATAACCTCCTGGAACCACTTCAGCAAAATAGCGCAACTATATTCCAGGCGTTGGTGGGAGGCTCGCAGGGTAGGCAAACACCATTGAATGTGGCTAAGGATTCCAGGGATGCTTTGATTGGCATTTGCAGCATGGTCCTACCCAATGTACCGGAACACAGTACATAATTATCCTATAGGCGCAGGGAGGGGAGAGCTAGCCGGGAGCTGTGCCAAAGGTCATATACCAGATATGGTTAGAGGCATCTGTGTCTAAGGCACTCTCCAGATGAGGTCAGGCAGAGAGAAGGAGGCCCTGCTGAGGAGAGGGAGTCTCCATCTTGTGCCTAGCTCAGAAAGGCTATCCGGACATGGAGGACTGCAACCTCAAACAACAGGGTCCTTCAACACCTAAGGACTTTCACCTTCATCAAAAGGGAGAGTCCATTCCACCCAGGATGGGATACAGTGACAAGAGACTGGATGTCCAGTGTAGGTCACATCTCTATCTCTGGCCCCAGTATCTATATGAATTTGTGTACCAACTGTTCCGCCAAGACTCTCAACTTCCCCACCTTCTGATTAGTGGAAGCAGGGCTAATCAGAAAGACTTTCTCCATTGCAGCATTTTTCCGTTCCCTTGAGTTTTTAGATGACTACACATCATAAAAGAGTCTTCTCACAAATATGGTAGTAAAGATATCTGTTGTTTCAAGTGAAAGAAAAATCCTTCAGATTGCCTTCAGGTGGTATAGTTCTTTTTGCAAGATAAAATCCTCAGGGCTTGGTCCAGCTTTAAAGCACCATGAGCTTTAGGGTTCTGAAACAGTCTTCTGAGCTCCAAACATCTTCATTCTTGATCTCTGTGCTGTCCGTTTCTTCTTCATCATGTGCTGGCACAGCTCCAGCACGGCTCCTCTGAGGTTTCTATACACTAATAAAAGCAAAGTCTCTTTCAACCAAGTCTCAGTGAAACACTCACCGTGTCTCATTAGCTGTGAGAGCGTCCTCAGGCCACTACGGCGCCACTCACTGTAGATGGGGCCACGTTGATCAGCATGAGCTCTGGCCATGCTCCAGTGGGGAAAAGAGCACACACCAGTCAGTATTCCATCACAACTTATAAAGAGAAAGGGTTTGTTTGGGAATCACAATTTTGCAAGTTCCAGGCCAAGACTGGTTATTCCCAACTGATCTTTAGGCACCGTGGCAAGTGGTGAAATGACTGCTGGGCCCAGGGTCCGCTTTAGGGATCATAACCATCATGACCTAAAGGGCTGGCTCCCTTCCACAGGCCTTGCTTTCCCAGCAGCACCACCCTAGGGCCCCCATTTTTGCTACATGGGCTTTTGTGTGCTAATGCAGAGCACAGCTTCATCTCAGCTATCTAGACAACGAGTGTGGAAAAATAACTCTTTCCCCCCCCCCCCAGAGAAAAACTAGGACATAGATGCCAGTGAGGGGATTGAGTGGACGGTGGGTGACAAATGTCTACCACACCACAAAACTACAGGAATGAAATCCCAGGAGGGACTGCCTAAGAATTTCATTTTCATTTTGTGCAGAGTGAAAGAAGTATTCAGGGTGATGGAAGGACATTAGGAGTGAGGGACATCCTAAAGTGTAGAAAGGACCTAAGTAACAGCGCACATAGGTAAATTTCAATTCCATCACAACACACCAGGCAGGGGCCTGTTTCTCTTGGAAGATGTTGTTGAAGCATCAGTCAAGTCCGGTTATAATAGGGATGAAAGATGCATTCGTGGTAAGTGTGAGCATATTGCTCTTTCCAAATAATGAAAATGAAGAGTTTCTGGTTGAAGATGGGGTTACATAGATGTGTGGACTGTGGAGCACAAATTTTCCCAACACAGAGGATCCCAAAGAGACGGTGCTGCATAAGGCGAGCATCAGCTGTGCCCACGGGACCTCTGCCAGAAATAGAACATAAGATTCTGAAGTCATTTATCTTCACACAACTGCAAGAGAAAATTACATTTATTTCTGAACCACTCTCAAAACACAATAAATCTAAATAAATGTTGTAATACATTTAAAATAACATAGATGTTTACATAATTGTGAGCAGTAAATATTTTCCAGACATAGCCAGACTCTTGGCTTCTTTTTGCTCTCTCCCTACACCACCTCTATGCCTTCCAACTCCCCAACACTAGGTATGATATAAAGAAGAGTAGCGAGAAAAGGTGGTATAATTATCTATAGAGTACTTCTTTCTGATTAGTGATATTGAGTTCCTTGGGGCAAACTTGATCTTCATAGTCAGAATATCTCCAACCAGCAACCACCAACCAGCAACCAGCAACCAGCAAACAGCAACCAGCAAACAGCAAACAGCAACAGCAGCAGGAGCAAACAGCAACCAGAAGCAACAGCAACAGGTGCAGCAACCAGCAACCTCTGAGCTTCTCAGGGCTCTGGCATTTTAATGCACTTCAAAGAGTCTCCAGAATTCCAAACATACACTGTCTTCAGCAGGCAAAATCATGCTCCTGCTAGAGCACAAGGCAAATCATAGTCATTTGCTGTGGACAATCTGAAGCAGCCCCATGTCTGACACCTAGGGCTAAAACAAAAACATAACATCCCATAACATCTCTGTGTTTTTAAAGAAACCAATGATTCTCAGTGCAGCCAGATGCCATTTCTATAGTGTTAGATAATTCTGGAAGTGGTAACCAATCATATAAAGAAAACAAGGAAGTGTTAGGAAACCATTTGCCCATCTTCTATCCTCTTATACTAATCCTTCTGTTCTAGATCTTTCAACTCCCTTTATTTGCTACAATTTTGTTTTGTCACCCCTACTGTCCCCCAAAGAACAAAAGTTACATGCTACTTCCTGTCAACCATTGCACAGGTTGAGATGATGTAACCCAAACAACCTAGTGGTACCTATTAGTGCAAATTGTAACTGTTCACAGGAGCCCCGAGGATAATGCAAAAGTTTCGTAAAGTTACTATCTGGCTGCCTTTTAGACTCTCTTTCTCATCTCTTTCCCTTTCAGTTTCTGTTCCCTCCAGCCCACCATACTACTGCACTGGCTCTCATCTCAAGGTCTTCCCTCCCGAAGCCTAGTGCTTCTCTAACAGGTCCTGTTCTACCACAGACCCTAGATGTTCAGAGAAAAGCATCCTTAAGTTAATACACTCATCAATTCACTTAAAAGATATTTGCTGTGTGGCTTTGCCTCTTGTAGGTTGTGTACATAACATAAAGTTTTGGAGTTAATTACATCATATATGAATTATGATAAAGGGCTTTCTTCCCACCAAAACTGAGTGTCATGCAAAGGCCAGTGGGAGATGAAGAGAGAAAACCCAAATCTACTTAGAAATGAAGAAAACAAATCAAGAGCACAGACCTTTTGACCATCTGTGGTTCTGGCTGTCCATAGTTTATCAATTCAGATTAAGACTGGAGCATCATTGAGATGTATGGATGGATACTCCCTAGACACTGCCTATAATGTGAGACCTGAGTCTGAGATTAGTGATGCCTAGCATCCACAGAGCCCTGTTGTCAGTCAACGGCCATGCTGTAGCCTCTGCTATGCACCAGGTGTACTTATTGGACCTTCACCCAGCCCCAAGTGCTATTTATTCCAAGAAGGTGTCAGTCCTGTTACCTTCCCTTGCAATGGTATGCCTATAGAAACGGCACCACACTCACTAAACTCAGAATCTGAGCTATTTACCACCACACCAAACTGTCTTTCAATAAAAGAACTTCACTAAGTATGAGAAAGAAGCATTCAATCTCTCAAAATAGTGGAGGCAGATGAGATCAGAGATCAAGAAAGGCATGTGTGTGCTCTGGGATGGATTACTCAGGCATGTTCAGAGCAAGCGTGCCTGAGGACTAAGTGCCTGCCATAAGGACTAAGTGAGTATTGTGTGAAGACATTAAGATTGACTCTTAAATAAAGTAATAACTTTCATCCATCTTGGATTCTATACCTGGGACTATGCCTGGCATAGAGCTGTATTTGTATTTGTAACATCTGTTGATTGCTACATAACAAATTAACCCACAACTTGGTGGCATAAGCTGTTATTTCGGGTTCTGTGAATTGGAAAATCAGGCATAACATAGCTGTGTGCCTCTGGCTCAGGGTTTTCCACAAATGTGTGCTCACACTCCAACTTGTGATAGCTCTGTCTGAAGGCTTTAGGGAAGGGCTCACTTCCACCATCACTGTTATGGGATGCATTTCAATGCAGGCTTTGGGAAAAGGGCTCTCAGTTCCTCTCTGGCTACTGTCTATATGTTGACCTCAGTCTCTTACAGTAGGCCCTCTCCAACATGGCACCATGTCTACAGAGTGATCTACAGGCAGGGTAAGGAAGGGACAATAGCAGAAAGATGGAAGTACCAGTGTTTTATAAATGATTTGTAGGTGCTACCCCATCACTAGGTATAGCCAACAGTCAAGAGGAGGAAGTTCTGCAACAGTGCTAACATTATGGAGTCGAAATTCTGGGAACTATTTGCAGCACTTCATTTCATAGTGTCCACACTCTGTTCAATTGAACTTTGCCCATCAAGCTACAAATATTCCTTTGGGACTTGGAAAATAAAACCCAATGAGCTCATTATCTGCATTTAACCTTCAGGTTGAAAGTGACTATCATGGTAATTACCTGCAAACCAGGTGCTCACACATTTCTGTAATCTCAGTACTTGGGAGCCAGAGGCAGGTTTGCTATGAGTTGGAGTCAATCCCGGGATATATAGCTAGCTCTAGGTCAATCGTAGCTACACCTGACTCAAAATATTTAACTGCAATGAGATATTTAGCAGTAAAAAGAAGGAGTAGTAACATTTGTTGAGGCCTTGTTTTATGCATGCAGTACTATTAGATGTCACAGGGAAGCTGTGATGTCCTCATTTCCCAGATGACAAAACTGAACGTCATAGACTCCAATATAAAATACATAGCTGGAAAGTATGGAGTCCCAAAACTACAGCTTAGGGTTTCATGCCTCTCAAGCCACATTCTTTCCACTTGGTCATTAGTGCTGCACATCACCTTTCCCCAGTCCTTCCTGATGGCCTGTGAGAAGATTCTCTCTCCTGGTCCGGTGATGGGTGAGGCCTTCAGAACAACTGTGGCCCATATGTTGCGAACAAGAATAGTCTCATCCCAGGCCTAAGCGTTACATTGCGAGACCTTTCAAAAGCTCTTGGCGTGGCACCGACAGAACCTAAACTCTGCGCGACGATGGAGAGCTGGTCCGTCAACATGGATAGGCATGTAGAATGAACAGAAAACGTTGTCATTTGGGAGTCACTAGGATTTGGGAGCTTGCAGGTGTTCTCTACTGTGGCATGGTCCAACGCATGCTTCATGGTGTACCACTAAAGAGTAAATGAATAAGCATGAAGCAAGGAGATATGGTAGCCATGCCAATCAATATCGTACTTATATTATGACAGGCTAGGGGAAGATCATCATAGTGCGTGCAGACCGAAAGACTCCTATTTCTGGACACAAATAGGCAAAATAATAAGAAAAGTAAAGAGTGACAGCATCACTCAAAGGTCAGCTTCTTTACTCTGAATGCCTCTTGCCCTAGAACAGCAAGGAACTTGAACAGCTAAAGCTATATTCCTTTCTAGACTTCTCAGACACACACAGGGCAGCGTGAGCTTCTGAACTTGACTTTGTGGGAGAAGCCTCCTCCGTCTGCTCTTCTTGGCTGTCACTGAGGAGCCTGTGTGGCTAGTAGGGCATTTGCTAAGCTGGTCTCCCTGAGTCCGAGGACTGACTCACACAAGGCTTGAGTTTCAAGACTGGGCAATGTAGAGAGGGACTAGAAGGTGAATTGTTGTGTGAGTCGGAGGCAGCTTCTCATACCTTCTCCCATTGACAATCTGGATTCTCCTAGCCTTTTTTTTTGTGAGCTCAACTGTTCGTTCTCACTGGTGTCTCCTCTACTGTCCTCTACACCACTGAAGATGTCTACTCTTTTGTTGTTCCTGGTGAGTACAGTTCTTTTGATAGACATTGGCAGCTTCCACACAGGCAATAGCAGAGGGGACTGTGAGGCAGCATGCATTCTTCTTGTGGCTCTTTTCCTTTAGTCTAACCCCCCATTATACAGTGCTATATGGTTGCATCAGAATTAACCCAACCACTGGAATCCATCAAACAGGAATTTACATTTTCCTCTGTATACTTAGGTCTTACCATATTCCAAAGACAATACCCTTCTGGAGGGGATGACATTATGGATACCCCAACTCATACTGTTGCTTCTTTGGTCTCTCGAAGATGGTCTTCTGATCCATTCCTTCTTCAAACTACCACCACCTACATTTTGTACCCACTTTTAAGAGAATCCTAGCTGGATGTGCTGGCACACCCCTTTAACCCCTGCATGCTGGGAGGCAGAGGCAGGTGATCTCTGTGAGTTTGAGGCCAGCCTGATCTACAAAGAGAATTCCTAACCAGGCCGACACAGAGAAATCCTGTCTCAAAAAAAGGGAAGGAAGGAAGGAAGGAAGGAAGGAAGGAAGGAAGGAAGGAAGGAAGGAGGAAATGCTACCAGAGGGGTTGATCTCATTCTAGTGCTATTTTGTCCCTGTTCCTCTCATGTGACCAAAACTTCCTGAACCCTAAGATGCTCAGTCTACAGATGCTCTAGGGAGTGGAATGGAAGCTGTAGACTAGATATTCCAAGTTTAAAATGAAGAGGACTGCACTCCCTCACTCAGCTTCACCTGTCTGTTTGGGCTTCCATGTACAAGAATCTTTAAAGAGCTGGTTCTGTTGTTAAATAAAGTTGAAATATGTCCATACTCTCCCACACTCCCATTTTTCAGATGGAACAAATTGAGATCACATGTCTTGCCACTAATAGAATGACTTTCAAGTGCAATAGAAGCCTATACAGATAATGGGCTTGTGAGAGGCAATAAACATATCCAAACTCACACTAATGGCCTGTAAAACAATGATACTGTAAGTTAAATGGTTGTTGAAGAGAGGATATAAAAGCTTGGAGGTATCAATGGACAAATGATTACTGAGAAGGAGATAAAAGAATAAAAAATAAAAATGACATTCTGATTGAGCATTTCTACTTGGGATGGATTCTGCTATTGGCCAGGGATATCACCTTTGGGGGAGGTAAGTGTCCTCTGAGATAGTGAGAACAGAGCAGTAGACACTCAAAACATTCTGCTAGCCTGAAATTCTGGTCGGATGCACCAGTGTTTATGCTAAGCCTGAATCCCAGAATGTCATAAAAATAAAGCTGGGCTCTAAAACCTAGAGCCACCGAACCTGACACACATATTACATGTGGACAGTTGTGGAGAAAATTTGGTCTGTTATAGATCCCTCCTGCCCCCCTTCACACAATGGAAACTTAGCCTGCGTAATGTGAGGAATCTACTGGGAAGGCATTCATTTACTTACAAAACCAAATAAGAAAGGCAGCCCAAATGCTTGTGGATAATAAAACACATTTGCCCCTATAGAATAGATTCCTATACAGCCAAAATTAGAAGGAAGCCTGGCCCCACAGGTTGGCATGAGAAGAACTGGAGCAGATGATGGTGTAAAATCAAAGTGCTCTGTAACACAAGACCAGTTCTGTTAAGTATGCAGAAGAGGCACAGTGAGAGAGTCCAAGGAAGACTGGTTGAAGGCTGGAGAGCCACAGGAAGCAGAGAGCAACTCAGGTTTGGTGTGGTGTCTTGGTGAGGGGCTTGAAAATGTTCTGTAATTGATTATGGTGACAAGTGCATGGCTCTGTGATTCTCCTGAAAACCCTCTATACTTCAAATAGGGGAATAGTATGGCATGTGAACTTGCATCTCAGCAAATCTCTATTACATGTGAGTTATGCACACACACACACACACACACACACACACACACACACACACACACACATGATTACATTCAGAAAGACTTTGAAAAAGAAAATAAAGCCTTGAAATAGTGGCATTGAGAACTCTGGACATTCTAGAGAGCCTTTCTCAAATAGTTTTCTTCATGGATTAAGTAACCTTCAGCTTAATTTGTCTGTATTTTCTGACTCCAGGTTGCCAAGCCCAGGAAGGTCATTCTGTGGACCTTTCTTGGGCATGCTGCCCATGCTAGAGTATACAAAATAGGAAAGAAATTGTTGCCCAAAAGGAAGTCAAGATGTTATTACAAAAAAAGGAGAACCTGGATGTTAGGCGTCAATGTCAGTGGTTACCACCCAGCATCCGTACATTCTTCATGCAAACAATTCCGTTTGGAGGAATTCCTTTGTCCAATCAGCTGAGTCTAGACATACACAGATTCAACATTGCCTCCCCAGTCCTCTCACAAGCCTCTATTCCTTTGATGTAACACCAGTCCAAATGGGCTAGCCTGAACTCACTAGCCCTTTGACCCTGCCCCAAGCAATTCTTTTTACAGGTCCCTTCTGAGGATAGCATCCTCCTGCCTCTGAGCATAAACAGGAGATGTGGCTAGCTTCAAACTCATTTTTTGTGTTCTTCAGTTGTTCCTTACGTCATGACTAGTTTTTCTCAGTGTACCACAGAAACCCAAATAAAGTTGATCATTTCTTTGCACTGCTACCTCTGCAGAATTTTCTCTTGTGTTTTAAGAATTTTTAAATCCAATAAGCAGCCAAGTCTCTACTTATCTAGTATATTTAAATGACCTTTGAATCTAAAATGCAAAGAAACTACTCAAGGCAAAGGAGAAGAAAGGGTTCTCTTTTTACCTTGACATTTTCCAAAAATTTTAGAGACAGACTCACAATTAAAGGTTGTTGAAAGAGGCAACTCTTGTGGATAGTGTATCTCCAAATTCCTATGTTGAAGCCCATACCTTGATAGTAATAATACATGGGAAAGAGCCGTGGGGGCAAGGCTTGCATAAGCGTCTGATAAAAAAAGATGTTCCCCTTCTCCTCCCTTCCTTCCCCCCTTGCTCCTCTTTCTCTTCCTCTTCCTCCCTTCATATACGAAGAGAGGAGGTTATATTAGTACATAGCAAGACTCTAAGGACCACACAGTCTGTGAAATTCCTCACAATGAAACCTACCTTATGATACCTTCATCTTGAACCTCATGTCCTTGTCAATGGTTAGAAATAAATTACATATGTTTAAACAACCCAGTCTATAGTATTTTGTTGTGATAACCCAAGCAGACGAATATAGTCACTAAACTGAAACTTTGTTCCTATGTCCACATGGTTTTCTACAGACTGTCTGAGTATCTCACTCTCTTGGAAAATCCATAGACAATTATTTATAATCACTGTATTGCAATCCTGATCATCAGGCATCATTCACTTTTGCCTGGGTTTCTCCTTGGTTGCATTTGCACTGCTCTACTCAGATACTTAACGTCTGACTATACTGCCAGACCCTAAGCTCCATCTTGAGTTCCTCCAACTCTTGGGAGTTAATCACAGCGGATGCTGAGAAACCAGTTGTTAAGTGTATTGGTGTGTGAATGAATCCTGAAACCAGAAGTTAGTGATGAGTGACTTCTTTGATTGGTTATTTAACAAATCTACTTTTTTGCTCTTTTAAAGAGCAAAAATGAATGACTGTTCACATTATGGCCAACTCCTAACTAAAGCCAAAAGGGCAGGGCTGGTGGATCCTTAACCTCTTGTGTATGATACATGGGTTTCTAACTAGCATCTCTCTTTGTTGCCCCCTGAGAGGAGAACGTAAGAAAGGGACTTGAGTCTTGGTGCAATGACAGTATATTGAAGAAGGTAATGATGAAGCACAGGAAGATGAGAGAGAGGAAGAGAGAAACGATTGGGGAGGGTAACACTGTCAAGGTCATTCATTATGTCAAGGTCATTAGTCACGTGAAGTTCACAGCTCTGCACTCAAAGTGTGGAAACTTGGGCACTGTCTACCAGTCCTAACTCCTATTGGCTGAAGACTTCTCTTCCTGTGTGAAAGAGGAAGGAAACACAACTTGTTATTGCAAGACATTATAAGGCAAAGAAGTACCCTCGTGGCCGTATGCAAGCTGGTGGGATGCCTCTATGGTGAGCATCACCTGGGGATGTTTTGTTTGTTTTGTTCTGTTTTGGAGACAGGGTTTCTCTGTGCAGTTCTGGCTGTCCTGGACTCACTTTGTAGACCAGGCTGGCCTCATACTCATAGATATCCTCCTGCCTCTGCCTCTGCCTCTGCCTCTGCCTCTGCCTCTGCCTCTGCCTCTGCCTC
>OU015755.1:95299171-95311433 GCA_907169655.1 Acomys percivali | reverse complement strand
GTGAGGAGGATGTGCACCAAAGTGTGCACCCAAGGGATGGAGGAGGCAATGAGGAGGGTGTGCACCAAAGTGAGCACCCAATGGATGGAGGAGGCGGTGAGCTTCTGTCTCCCAGGCTCATTCTTGTGGGGCTGGCTGGACTGTCCCACCTTCTCTCCTACAAACTGATCTTTTTTTTTTTTAAAGATCTGTTGCCCTTTTACTTTTTAATTAATTTATTCATATTGCATCTAAATTGTTATCCCATCCCTTATATCCTCCTATTCCCCCTCCCACTTTCACCCTATTCCCCTTCCCTATGTCTGTGACTGAGGGGGACCTCCTCCCCCTCTATATGATCATAGGGTATCAAGTCTCATATATAGTGGGTGCCTCTTGTAACCCATGTTATATGTTCTTAAATATGAATGTGGAGGAGTCCAGCTACTGGGAGGCGGAATAGGATCACTCTGTAGCCAGGCTACAGAGTGAGCTCAAGGTCAATCTAAGCAATTTAGGGAGAGACACTAACTCAAAACAAGAGAAATAAGAGACTGGAGATAAGACTGGGTGGTAGTGTGGTCACCTAGGATGGGAAAGGCCCTGGGTTCTGTCCTCAGTATGGCAAAAATAAATTTTAAAAGGAAAAGAAATGATTAGACCATCAGAACTACCATCGTGGAGGATGCTGCCTCTGGTGCCATGACCTCCGTCTGCAGAGGTAATCAAGATTCAGGAAGGGCCCTCAGTGGGAAGCTGTCCAAAATAGTTCCCAGTTCCTCAGTGGAAGGGCCCTAGAATTCTGAGAGTCTCATTTCTGATCGAGGGTGTCCTGCAAGTTGAGTATCAGTGCTTTTGTCCAGGGAGACAGGACCGCTGGAGTGGAGAATACCCCACCCTCAGGGACGGCCAGTGGCTCCTCACACAGAACTATGCATGTCAAGAAGACTTGAGACACGCGTGCAGCGGGCAAGGTGGCTGTCCCAGGTGGCCCCACAGGAACAATGATCTGGAGACAGCAGATCCCCCTGTTGACATCTTCTAGGTGCACGGTTTCCTTTGTGAGGTTCATGCGTGTTTTACTTGTACTTCCAGAAGTGTATCCTCATAGCCACGTCTCCTGGTATCCTAAGAAAGGCTCCCCCACACACATATAGGCATGTTCTGTGTACATGTGTGCGAGGCCAATTCCTTCCACAATCGTGTTGGTGGGGGTGGCTTATTCACAGAATCCAGCTAACAACTCAAAGCCAAGCTATCTTGTTACCAAGTAAGGAAAAGGAGTAAGAGTGACTCAGAAGACCTTTATGTCCTATGCCACAAATACAAGTGGGGTTGAATATCCCTCCCCCAACTTAGAACCCTGATCACGAGGCTGAGAATCTGTTATGGGACCATAGCTTCGTGGCGCTTCATTCAGGAAATATTAGGAACTGGTCATATGGCGTGCCTTGAGCTAGACAAATGCTGCCCAATAATGCAGCCACACATAACTTTCTTTGTGTGTGTGTGTGTGTGTGTGTGTGTGTGTAGGGAAGAGTTCACAGGTTCACAGTGTTCCCTGGCCTGTCAAGGTCTAACTGGCCTCAGGCCTGTAGTCTTCCAACCTCGGCATTCTAAGTGATGGGATTACAATGTTTGTGACCCAATCTGGCTTTCCCGTGTGACTTTTGAGCCCTTCAGATGTTGCTGGACTACATACGGCCTTGGGCTGTAAAAGTAAAATATGAACAAGGTTTTGAAGAGTTTGGTATGAACATTTAAAACAATTGGGGAAAATATCAATTGCACATCTCTGTATTGGTCGCAGAGTGAGGTCTTAGTGCTTTAGCTCCATGCAATTATGTGTTATTAACATTATTAAATCAAACTGTACCTGGTTTATGAATTCCTATGGTTTATCTTTTACATTTAACATTGCACGTGTGGCTTGTGCTGTGTTTCTGTTTGGGAACTGAGTGAGACACCTGATTTATTTTTCCTTTTTACAGAGCAAATGCTTATTGAATATCTACTAATCTGCAGTAGACACGCTCCACCTCCTAGAGTTTACACAAGAACATTCCTATAATCTCATAGATAGCATCGTCCTACAAATTATAGCATACCTGGGGGAAGAGACAGGATACCATGATGCAAGAGAGATTCTGAGAAGGGAGAGCAGACACAAGAGCCTCCAGTGGCTGAATGACTGTTGCTGCTCTGTCTCTGGGGAAATCCATGGGGCTGTAGTCCTCAGTGGCTTTCTTTTCATTGATAATAGGTTTTTAATCTCATCTCTCAAGTCATCCAGGATTAACCTTTCCTTTCCAGCCTCTTGTCCCATAAATACGTAGTCCATGAATGCATAGCCTTGCCTGTGTCGTAGAGTCTGAGGAGGACCAAGTTCATTCCCAGTGTATGTTGGTGGCCCTGCGGTGGCCCTGTCCTTCGGGTAGCTATGGTAATCACAACAGAGGCCTGGGACTGTTGCCAGAGAGGCGATTCAAACAAAGCTGTGGAATCATTGCCCTCCTCTCCCTCTTCCCCTCCCCTCATCTTCCTCCTACCTACTCTGTTTCCTCCTTTCTCACTTTGTTTTCCCTTCTCTTCCTCCCATTTCCTTCCTGTCCTCCTCTCCTTCCTGTTCCTTATCCACTCGCTTCTCCACACTTCCATCTGGATCCAGGTCCCTGGCAGCATGCTGCAGCTTCCCCCTGAACTGAGAGCACGTTGAGGCGCCTCCGTTCATTTCCTGCGGGCCCTTCCTCCTCCTCCTTGGAGTGACTCATCCATCCACCCTCACAAGTTTGGACAAAGCCCAGGGATACAAAAAGTAGTCCCCCAAACATGGCGATACTCTCATAGAGACATCAGTGATGACCAGAGACAGGTGACCGGACATCAGAGATAGATGACAAAGGTCATTTTGCCAAACAACCTCCTATTTTAAAAATGTTTTAAATTTTTGTTTTACATTCAAGTTTGCATAGACTGAAATTACCTTTGTGTGGAAATGTCACTGGAAAATTACTCAACAGATGAAAAGGGACAGGCTCTCTGAGCATGGCAGAGCACGCAGCCATGAAGGCAACTTACTGAGCAAAGGAAGCCAGTCCCAGTGGGCTGCACTTCGGTGATGCTCACGACATTTTCCAAAAAGGTCAGACTACAGGAATCCGAGTAGATCAATGGGGCCCAGTGATTACAGGCCGGAGAGGACTCTAATGTACATATTGATTTACCCACTAGGGGACATTTGTGTTACAAGTTTTTCTTTGGACATACATTTTCATCTCTCTTGTATAAGTACGCTGAGTGGGGTTTCTGGATCGTAGGGTATGTTTGCGTTCAATATTATAAGCTAAATCAATAATTTACATGGGCTGATATATACTTAACTAGCAGAACCATTTTCCAGGATGGTTGCTATTCCATGTTTAAGGCCGAATTTAGGTATCACCATTCCCATATCGCCTACCTTCAATCTATCTAAATTCCTTTCACGATCCAAATTCCAAACAATAGCCCAGGCAGTCCCCTCCAGTCACAACCACCATCTTCTTGAAATGAGTCATCACTACCTCTTGCTTTGGTCCCCACCAAAGCTTCGTCTCCCACATTCTCTCGGCTGCTTCCCCCGGGCAACCCTTCTCTCTACAAGGCAGCTATGATGGCTCCTCCCAGACACTCATCTGCTGAGATGACTCTTCGTTGCAACTGACCTTCAGAACACTTGCTGATCTCACCCATATTGTTTTTAAATTTATCTGTATTAGTAGTGTTATCAGTATGATCAGTATGCCTGGCTAACAATCAATCAATTAAGACACTGACACTTGTTATATTTTAAAATAGCCTTAGTTAACCTGGGACAGGACAGATATCAATCCTCTAAACTACTTCTCATAGTGGGACAGGTATGTGATACCTGCCCCAATCTCATGTCATCTGTTTCTAATAGCTTCTAACAAGCTACCTCCCAGCCACAATCCCAAATACTTGCTAATGTTCTTCATCTGGGCTGAATCTCCATCCACACCTGCCATGTGTTTCTCTTCCATCTAACCCATGGTAGCCTTCCTCTCCTCCTTGGGTCTTTCTCCTTTATACTCGTGGTGGTCTTTTTCTTTCTCCTCTCAGGACCCTCTCCTCTGGTCTCTTCTTCCCAGGATTCTTCTCTCTCTCCCTAAGCCCAGGAATCTTAGTCACACCTGTATTTTCTGCCCTGCCCAGGTAGGATGGCTTTTTATTAATTATCATCAAAATACACTAGATCGTCCCTCAACAGGCCCATGCTACATCTCCATTTTTTTCACATCCCTGTGTACTTTCTCTTCTGTATGTTCTCAAATGTTTGCAAAGGCTCAGGGCCTGTGGACATCTGTGAAAGTCTATTCTCTGGGCCCAGACATGTTCCTTTATATTCTATTTCAAATGGTATTTTCTCAATAGGTCTTCTTGCCCAAAATTGCAATTATTCAAATTGGTTATCGCTGTTGGCATTTGTCTGTAATCTCTTCCCAACTCAAAGAGGAGACCATTTTGGAACAGGGGGTTCTTCTACCAATCCCAAGTACCTGAAATGGTCCTTCAAGAATGGAAGTCTTCATTCTAAAATACCGAGTGGATAACTGGATAGGTACAGAAAGAAGACCCATTACTAGCTGTTCAAAGCTAAAGGGAGTTCATGGACATTTTATTGAGAGAATGGTACCCATCTCACAGGTGAAGGTCAAATGAATCAGGACAAGTCAAGCATCTATCCCAAGGCCTGATGCCTAGTAAATGATATAACGTGGGCTTTAAGCAAATAATAATGTAAGCCAGATTTTTTGAATACTACCTGTTGCCCCATTTATTTGGGAGGATCAACTGAGCCCATGGGTTGAGGAACAGTCTAAGAAATATAGCAAAGATGGTAATGCTGCTGCTGCTGCTGCTGCTGCTGCTGCTGATGATGATGATATCAGGTTCCTGAGAAAAGAGTTTTCAACTTTCTTAGGCAAATGTGCCACTTTGGTCCTTTAAGACTATTTGCTGCATCTATATGGCTAAGACACCAATACAAATGGAAGCAACACATGTAAACAACATTGCTCACAAGAACAGGCCCTTCACAGTTTTCTCCAAGACAGCTGAGAAGTGTTATCTCTCACTGCACCAAAGCTTCTCTCTGTAGCATTGCTAGAGTTTCCATTCTGCTTTAGAGGAGCACCCCACAGCACAGTGCACTGTGGGGTTGCAAGGAATGAATGTACTACGTACAGATCCCTCTACACATCAAACATGGTAATAAACACCATTGTGTTCTCTCGTTCTCCCCAAATCGCATCTCTGTTCAAACTCGGCCATTTTCCGCCAGTGAGCATAAAGGATGGAGGCTTGACAACAGAATCAGACACACCCCAAGTCCATATTGTCTAAAAGCAACCACCCATCACTCATCTCCCTTTAGGTGCCTCTGATTGTCCCAATCTCTTACTCTTGGAGGTTTAAATTGACATGATCAGAAAAGCCCTTTGTGAATCGAAACTTATATATTTCCTTTGAAACTGTTATTCTTTGCCAGATATGTTATGAGGGCACCACTGTGCATGCAGGAGCCATTTACTACATAAAAGCATTAAAGAAAGTAATGGGGGGGGGCACTGGAGGAAGGGAGGAAAATGTACAAAGAGTACTGTGGACCCATGGTATTGCACTCTCCTTTCTCTTCGCATTGACCAGACCTTTAGGCTGACCCAAGTAACCAGGTGAAAGGTCCCTTTTGTGCTCATCAAGGCTGTGGCCACCCAAGAGTCTCCCTTTTCCTAATTCCTCCAAAGGCACCAAATGAGCTCTTAGCACGGATTCCATGAACAGCCTTCTTCACAGACAGAATCAAGAAGAGCTGTGTGACTGGGCTGCTAAACTGAGCCGACTTACTAAATTCCAACCCGGATTCTGTCACTGACTTGCACAGACCTTGTCCCTTCTCCAGCTCCATGCATGCACAGCCATAAGACAGGGAGTTGGGACAAGACAGCTGTTTCCCTCATATTTTTTGTTGTAGTTGCAGGGCTGTGTCCTCCACTGAAGCCGCCTGTCTTCTGAAGGTAGTGAGTACAGCAAGTGACCTTGAGGCTCTTCTGTACTACATGGGACTTTGAACACTTGGCCTTCTCACGTACCTTCACACACAGCGACGAGCAGCCAAAGTCCTTGACTGACCTTAGACTCCTTTTCATCACTTTATACCTATGATTTCATAAGAACTGGCCACACAGGGACACATCCTCCAGAGACTGTAAAGTCGTACATAAATACTAAGCTTTAGACCCACTGACCTACTGTGTGCTTGGCTGCTCCCCAGATTTTTGCAGTGGCGCTCTTTGCTTCTGTTGGTTGTCACTCTCTTCGCTTCATCTAAACTTCTAGGTCTCTGCCTCCACCTACAATCCCATCCTCGCCTCCACGGTGGCATATGTTCCCTTGATACCGGGAGACCGTGAAAAGAAGTCAGACCCTTTTGTCAGTTCCAGCGCTCTCAAAAGCCTATCTGCAAATCTGTGCCTAATTGAATATTCATGTTGACCAGCTGAATATTCATGTTGTCCAAAAAGCTCCATAGGGCCCTGCCTGCCTTTCTCTCTACATGCAGTCTTTCTAATGCGCACAGCCTTTGCTCCCTTGGTAGGGCTGTGGCTCCTGTCCCTGCTCTTGCTGCATCCCAACTCCAAGTCTCTGCCATTAACTCTCTGCTCTTCATTTTCTATTCCTTTGATGTTGATCCCAGCCCTCCAGGCCTCAGTCTTTCCCACCTACACCCCCATAGACTAGAGGACACAAGGCAGGTGAAAGTCTTCTTTTTAGAATAGAAGCTTTCACAAGGAGTTAGTGTCTACATAAGGCAGTGGCACTGCATTTCCTGACAGTAGGTGAAATAGGAACACATAGTAAATATAAAATTATCAATGAACTTTGCACACAGTCAGAATTGACGTAAATACTGTATGGCTTGTCTTTCTTTTGTTTTTAATTTTTTTTATTAATTTATTCTTGTTACATCTCAATGGTTATCCCATCCCTTGTATCCTCCCATTCTTCCCTCCCTCCCATTTTCCCCTTATTCCCCTCCCCTATGACTGTTCCTGAGGGGGACTTCCTCCCCTGTATATGCTCATAGGCTATCAAGTCTCTTCTTGGTAACCTGTTATCCTTCCTCTGAGTGCCACCAGGTCTCCCCCTCCAGGGGACATGGTCAAATATGTGGCACCAGAGTTCCTGTGAAAGTCATACCCCACTCTCCACTCAACTGTGGAGAATGTTCTGTCCATTGGCTAGATCTGGGTAGGGGTTTAAAGGTTACCGCCTGTATTGTCCTTGGCTGGTGCATGGCTTGTCTTTCTTAAGCTAAGTGAGTCTCTGTCTCCTGAGTCACAGCAGTGTTTCCTCAGCCTCTCCTTTCTCATTGCCTCTTTCTCCCAGCCTCCTGTTTTGGTGTGGATGAAGGTCAACATGTCTTTAAAGATGGTTGGCAGGCAGATATCAGTGGTTCACTTTCAACTTTACCCTACTCTCTCATTCTCTGGATTTATGGTCAGGGGATGGAGAGCTAAACATGTCCATGAGTGAGCACTGAGCGCAATGTATGCCAAGAAGAGCAGTTATTTCTGAGGCCACCCCATGGGGTACATCTGAGAGTGTACTTATAGTGAGGATGGAACATGCTCACATCAGCAGCACAGTTAACATTAATGAGGACAGGCAGACCTGGGCAGCAGAAAAGACCAGTTTTCTCAGAGGACACACAGCCTTGGTTCAGGCAGATCTGAAGACCAGGATGGAGGACTCCTTCAAATTCACAAGTTGGACCACCTCACACACACACACACCCCACCTCCCACTTGTAGTGCACAAGTGTGTATGTCCTGGTCCTCAGCTCAGTCAACTGGCCAAGGTTACAGTACTTCACAGGAACAAAATGGAACCATACTGATGCTGCATATACACAGGCTCTTGTGACTTTGCCATTGACCCTCAGTGATCCTTGTATCCCCCTGGGCAAAGAAGCATAATTGTCTGTCCCTGTCATTGTGTAGTTGTGAAAATTACAAGGAATCATTGGTGTAAAAAAAGTGCTATGAATACGAGACTCGTTTCAATGGTTTCATCCCTTCAGGAAGCGTCTCCTTCATTTTCTACTCTGAATTAATCTTGCATCCCTCTAGACCGTCTTCTTGGTATTATCACATGCCCCCATTAGAAAGCATTTATGGAGGTCTCCACTGTGTAATAAAGTGCTATTCCTGTGCCTTGTTGATCAGTTGGCCCACTCCATCTGCGGGGCAGGTAGGCAGGCCATGGCTTTTGTTCATCTTACACTCACCAGTCTACATGACACAGTGTTTGGCCCTCTACAGGTGCCCAGTAAGTGCTAGTAAATGAGACAATCCCCTTTTCTTCCTGCCAGGCCTCAGACTGTAGATCTATTTTTACATGCTGATGGACAAAAGGTGTTGTTAAGTCCCACACTCCTAGGGGACAGTGCTCAGTCCCGCTGGCTGGTGACGTAAGTGGGGAACAATGGAAGAACTGAGAGTTTGTGCGTGAAATGGAGCTCAGCTCTTTCCCTCCATCATTTCCAGCGTTCAGGCGCAGAGCATGTCCTGACAACGGGACGGAGTCTTGGAAACAATTGCTTCTTGTCTCTGAAATTGCTTCTCTGTCTTCTGGGCAAGTTCCTGAAATGGCTGCAGAGTCCCAGCTGTTTAATAACCTGCCCACTGATAGGAGCGATTGCTCATCAGACTCCGGAACCAGAATGCATTCAAGAGGGACCGTCGACAGCCTCGGCTGCAGAGGTCTCAGACAAACGGCCGCTGAGCGGATTGGCCAACGTTAAGCAACAAACATGATTAAAGGCCAGAAAATGGGGCCTGCGAGGAAAAGATGAAGCCATCTGTTTGATTTATCGTAGAGGGTGAACAAATAGCCATGTAGAAGGCCGTGGAAATTCTCTACAAGAAAGATAGCAGCACCTAGCTCACTGAGGCCAGGATGGGAGGAGAAGGGCATGAAGTGCCACACCAGGGACCATAGACAGATGTAGGAAGGAAGGACTTGGTACTGTCTAGCAGCTGCTTGGCACCAGCTCAGTCTCCCAGAATCAGCTTTGTGAAAATGACAGACTTGAAGTTAGAAAAAATTTTTAAGAGATCTTTGTACCTGGAAACCGAGAAAGAGAGAAAATCATGAGCTTATACTTCTTTCTGGTCAGAGCTCCCGAGTTCCCAAGAGTGTCCTAGGTGGTGAGGAAAGAGGACAGGGCAATGTGAGCCTCAGAGATTTGATTTGGCAAAGATAGACTCACTCTCTCTCCCTCCCCCCCCTCTCTCTCCAGCAGAAAGCCACAAATAACTAGCTGTAACACTGATAACAAGTATGCTTATGATATATTGGGATGTTTTTAGGATAAAGTTTTATTGTTTAATTTATAAGTATTACCTAGTAGTTCAAATTATGAGTGGTTGCCTAACAGTTTCTGTTTTCATCCAACCAAGAGTATGAGTCTACTCAAAATAACTGACTCTGTTTAAAAAAACGTACTCTGTTTATTATATATAAAAATGTCATTCAAATAGCAAGCACTGTTGTTTTAAAATATCCCTTGAGATCTGGTGTAATCAGGTATGTTAAGACAGATACATAAACCACTAGAGTAGCTTAGAGTTTCATTGCTGTGAAGAGACACCATGACCTAGGCAACTCTTATATAGAAAAATGTTTAATGGAGGGCTGGCTTACAATTTGAGAGGCTTAGTCCATTATCAGCATGGCAGGAAGCATGGCAGCATACAGGCAGACATGGTGCTAGAGAAGAGCTGAGAGTTCTACATCTTGATCCGCAGGCAGCAGAAGGAGACTGTGGACCACACTGGGCATACATCATAGGAGACATCAGAGCCCACCCCCATAGTGACATATTTCCTCCAACAAGGCCACACCTCTTAAAATGCCACTCCCTGTGTGTCAAGCATTCAAACACATGAGCCTATGGGGACCATACATATTCAACCATCTATTCAAACCACCACATCAGGTACCGGAAGAAGTTTGTATGTTCACAGGTCCCTAGGAGGCCACATGCCATGTAGGGCCAAATGGAAAAGCACCAGGGTCAGGCAGGTAGCAAAAAGGAACAAAGAGGAACCAGAGCCTTGTGATTATTGCAAAGGAAAAGGTAAGGAAAACACACAAGTTTAGGGTGGGCCAGAACAGATCACTTCAAGGGCTTCTGGAGTATAGCCATTGTCTTAGGTATTGGGTACCTGGCCTTGGGGGTTATTATGGTAGGTAAAGAGTAGCTTGTGGTCTTAGAGTCCCCTTGAAAAGAAGGAGTAGGAAGCAAAGAAATTAAGTGGTGCGTTCTGAATTGCTGGGCTTGCATATATGAAAAGCGTTTCCAAGACAGTTCACCCTATCTCGGGAACTCTTCATCCTTGGCATGGGAAGTTCTTCCCCAGAGCAAATCATCTAATGTAAGAGCATCAAGAAGACAGAACAGACTAGAGACGTAGATATCTCAGTGTTAAGGTGCACATGCCTAGTGTTTATGAGGCCCTGAGATTAGTCATCAGTGCAAATAAAGCAAACAAAAACCAAGACAGTAAGACATGACAGTTACTATGACTCTAAGTCCCTGTAAAAAAATTGGTGTAGTATGTTGGCCCGATGTTGGTAGAACAGTTGATATTTGTGAGCCTAGGAGAAATGCATACGTAACCAGACAAAACCATACGCATGATCAGTGAAAGATCAGCTGCCCAAGAGTGAGAAAAGAACAACCACCTAGAGAAATGGATGAAGTGACAGCAAACACTGCAGGTCATCTCTGCCTCTCTTGATTTTATCTGGGGCTGAGGAGGAGTCTAGGGCAAAGTTAGTGGGCATTCCTGCTCCATGGAGTATGCTGCAGGCTGAATGTATGAGGCTGTTTTGTGTGCACCAAAGGTACCACTCCCCCACAGGATGGGCAGGAAGCTTCCCTGTGTCCTAAGACCACAGAGCCTCATCTCCACCTCACTGTCTTCCAGTTGTGTAGTCAACGGGACTAGGACAGACACATGTTGAATCCGTGCCCCCACTGACTCTAGGATACAATTGCATGTGGCTTGCCTGTGGCGATGCTATCAGCCAACTCTATCTCATGGCAATTGCTCACATCAGTGGCAGTGGTTAGGCCATCCTTAATGATCCCTTCTCTTCGCTTCTCTGGCTGACAGTGTCTGTCAACTGCAGCACCACGTGTAATTTAAAGAGGCAGCTCGTTCGTGTTTGTAGAACACCTGCTAGGCATGGTGCTAGGACCCAGGGATATAACAATGAGGACTAGAACCCTGGGTCGTGCTCTTGTTTAGTAATAGGAGATGAAGAATACATAAATAAAATAATTAGTTTAGTTGATTACACATTGTGCTAAGTGCAGTGACAGCAATAAACAAGGGTGTGCGGAGGAGAATAATAAGGGGCTTACGAGAGCGATCGAGTCTCGCTTCTCTTAGAAGAAAATAGAGATCTGGAAGCTGAGCGGAAGCGAGCTCGTGACGAGGCACATGCAGAACACGTACAGAGGCCCCAAGGAGGGAAGAACGTGACTTCTTCTAGGAACTGCACACAGAGAAAATGGCAAGGAACTTGGATCTATTCCAAGGGCAGTGGGAGGCTTTGATACAGGGGCGCGATGGGATCCAATTGATGTTTCGAAGAGATCATTTTGGCAGCTCTGCGGAGACTGAATTTCAGGGAGGGAAGAAGAGCAGAGTCAGGAGGAGGATGCTGATGCAGTGGAATGATCTAGAGAACCTGGGGTGTCTTCTGCAGCGCATCCATTCAAGGTGTTCTTCAGGAGTGAGGAAGCTGTGGGTTGAAAACGATAAAAGATCCTAGAGGTAGGCGGGGGTGGGGGTGGGGTGGCTGGGAGGGCAGAGAGAAAACTAACCTCCAGGCTTCTGGCTTTGGATGCTTGTCAGTCGGTGCCACTTTTGAAATGAAGAATAGACAAGCATGAGAGTAAATTAATATTTTGCTATTGTCATTATAATCATCATCATTAGTATTTTTATTAGCTTTCTCCCCCTTTGTTCTTGTAATGAAGTGGCTGACAGAGAGGAGGGAGGAAATATTTGCCTCATGGTTTGAGGGCAAAGCCCATCAAAGCAGGGAAGGCATGGCTGAGCAGCTTCACGGTAGTGGGAGTCCATGGTGGAGTGTGTCACACACACACACACACACACACACACACACACACACACACACACAC
>OU015755.1:95268374-95294836 GCA_907169655.1 Acomys percivali | reverse complement strand
ACACACACACACACACACACACACACACACACACACACACACACACACGGCTATATGCACTGTGAAGGCACAGTACAGCCCAATTAAGCACTGTATTGTCATAATGAAGCATCGTATTGCAGTGCAGTGTAAGGCCATGACAGTGAAGCTGCAACATCACAGTGCCACACTGTGGAGGTAGAATGGGACATTTTGATGTCACAGTGGAGTTGTGTGATGTTATAGTACAGCGTTTTGATGTCACCGTGTAGCTGTGATGGTACATTATGATGTCACAATTAAGTATTGTTGTGTAAGATGGAGCATTGGGATGCTGAAATGAAGCATTGTGGTAGCAAAACTGAGCATTGTGACCTCACAGTAGAGCATTTCATGTCACAATGGAGTTATAATGTCCCAGCCTGGGTGTGTTGGCGTTTTAGCACTAGTATGTAAAAGGGTGTGCATTGGAGCACAGTGATGAGACCACAATACTCTACTGTGACATCATAATTCCTTACCCTTTTTATAGGTCTCCAGCATGTAGACTAAGGTAAAGGAAGTCACTTTGAACTACCTATTCATGTGGGTCAAGTGTCTGTATCCACAACAAAACAGTCAAGAGAGACAGTCCCAGGAGGGAAGGTTTATTTTGATGCATGGCTTGGAGGCTTCAATCCCCAGTGAGCTGGCTCCATGGCTGTGTGTGTGACGTGTGTGGCAGGGGATTCACTGTGACAATGGAGAATGTATACTAGAGGAGGCTGCTTATATCACTACTGAAAAGGGCTAAGAACCAAAGGAGGTGTGGTAAAGGGAGCAGGATGGAGAGAGGGAGAGGGGAGAATGAGAGAGACAGACAGACAGAGAGACAGAGACAGACAGAGAGAGAGATTAGACAGACAGAGAAAGAGAGACAGAGAGAGATTAGAGAGAGACAGAGACAGAGAGAGACAGAGAGAGATTAGACAGAGACAGAGACAGAGAGACAGAGAGAGATTAGAGAGAGACAGAGAGAGAGATAGACATAGAGAGACAGTGAGACAGAGACAAATCGAGACAGAGACAGAGAGAATATAGAATATGCCCATGTTTGTAATTAAGCCTTTCCTCCAGAACCATCATGTGTTCAGTCCCTTCCTTGGTAAGGAAAGAGCCGGCCTGATCCAGTCATCTCCTGGACAACATGTACAGGGGCAGCTGGTGAGAGATGAGATTCCAGAAGTTTTAAGACCCAAATCATAACACTATTGCTAGTCATCACGGAACCCGGTGTTCTGTGAATGAGAGCCACCACCTACGCGGGCACACCTCTGGCCTTTGCCATTGTCCTTCCTTTTCTGACAAGTCGAGCTTTCCCAGGTTCTCTGTAAAAAAAAAAAAGTATTAATTTCCTAGTGAGATGCTAACAAAAACTATACACATGGGGGCTTGGAACACAAAGCAGCTATGCTGTTATGCTGGAGGTCATAAGTCTCACAAGGAATATGTCACTAGGCTCAGATCTGGTGTCAAGGGCTATGTGATCTTTGAACAAATGTGGTCTTGGTTTCTGGAAGGAGGTTTCCTCGACTGTTTGGCTCCTAATAACACCACTCTAATGTCTGCTTCTGTCTGTCTGATAAAGACCTTACTCTTTCCATGTCCCGAGTGCCATTTCTCTGGGGCTTCCTCTCAGAATCCATAACGAATTATAAGAAGCCATGAAAATAGAACTTTTCACCCACTATTAGCTATAGTGGAATACTAGAAACATTTATTGATTCATAATCTGTACATGGTTGGCTCTTATAGATTTGAGGATGTATTTATGCCCCAAATATTCATTAATTCAATTAATGTATACTTACTACCTCCTATGTCCAAGTACTGCTTTCAGCCTTGGGGGTTTATTGTGCTGAGTTATTTAGTTTTTGGTTATGACAACAAACATATCAAGTAATCAACATATGAGGAGAAAGGTTTATTTGGGTCCACAGTTTTAGAGGTTTGAGTTCCGTTGCTTTGGATGGTGGAGAATCTCAGCAGGAGATCACATAGAGCAAAGCCACTTACTTCATGAGTAGGAAGCAGCTGGCAAGAAGAAGAGACTAGAGCCTCATATTTTCTCCCCTTCAAGGCATATCTCAAGTGATGCAAATACCTCCCGGCAAAACAGACCTCTTAAAGATTCTGCCTTTTCCCAGTGATGCCAAGTTGGTCCCAGCCTTTAATACACAGGCCTTTGGAACACATTTGAAACCTCAATTTTAATAAGGGATGAGCACACTCACACAGGTCACACAGAAAGACAGTGTGTGTTCAATATTAAGGATACGTCACCTTCAGTTTGTACATTCTAAAATCGCCTGTAATTTCTGTTACCTTGTCTATAAGAAGGCAGTATGTGTGGACATATCAGATCAGTATAACATACTGTGTGTTGCAGACTGACCAATTCCTTCGGTTATTTCTTACATGGAAAAGAAAGCCATGTAGGGTCGCTTAGTCCCTGCATATAAGAAAAACAGCTAGAGGATTGTAAGACACATAAGTGCCTCCCCACTTCCACTCACTGTGACATCCAAATCCAGTGGCTTTCAGCACCTCTGAGCTTCCCACTGGACCAGGTCTCATCAAGAGTTCAATGGAAGACTTCCCACTCCCTCAAAACTATTTCCCCCCCTCCCTGAGCAAGGATACGTGGTGGATTAAGGAGTCTCTTCATGTGATGTGAGGGGAAGCAATCTTCCTGCCGCAGGGCTTAGTGCAGTCAAGCGGACCTAACCTAAGTGTCTGGACACCGGTTTGCTCAGGCTAAGCCTCCACTCAGACTGTGGTGAATCAAGTGTTCGTTTTTCCCTGAAGGCTTTTGGGGATGTGCAGCAAACATCCTTGTTCCTGTTAGATACAGCTCCTAAGACCTTTTAAAGCTCTCGAAATCTCCTCGATATTAGTGGTTGGTTTATTCTTTTCCCCCGGAAGCTTATAAAAACATAAAAATGTTAATGCTGGAAGGGACCTCCGAGAACAGATGCGGTATTTAATTTATATTCTTAATTTTCCTAATTCAGCAACTTCAGGGAGATGAGTTTATTCGCTCTGCTTCCCTCTGCTCCCCGATTGGTCCCAACCGTTGCCCATTTGCCTTGACTTCTTCCTGCCCCCTCGTCTTCCTGCCCCCTAACCCCCAGGCTAGCTCCTCACTGGATTTCCCTAGCTATCCTCAGCCTCTGCCCACAAGGCTCCTAGAGACTAACTGGCCTGACCTTAAGCTAGGGTACAGCCAGAGCTTCTGTCTGCCTGAGATTTCTTAGCTGGGTCACAGGAGACAGGCTGTGCATGACAAGGCCCAGATTTTTTAAGTGAGGACACAACTTGCTGAGGGCAACCTCCGAGCACAGACCACGTGCTAGGGCTTGTGTAAAAGTGGGTTACTGTGCCTGATCCTGTTGGACAAGGAGAATGGAGGAAGCCTGGAGGCTGCTGTCCATCTAACTACTGATCTTAGGAGAAGGGGTGGGGGGGGGGGAGGTTGCTTCTTCAGGCTTATTCCTGGCCTCTCAGGACAGAGCCTGGATTTGTCTGGCTGGTCTAAGCCTGATTCTCATGAGAGAAGAGCTAAAAGCCCAATGTGTTACATTTTGCATAAAGGATAATGTGATTCTATGAGCTGGGCAACGATTCTCACCATGAAGCTGCCACCCAGACACATGCTAAAGTCTGGACCTGGGGTACCCTGTACCAACCATCAGAGGCCTAACTTTCCTGCATGCTCTCCCTGAAGTCAGAGCCATGTGGTTAGGTAGATGTGATATTCAGCTCCAGGCCATCTTGGGTTTTCAAGTTTGAGAGTGCATTTGATGTGGAGCATCAAACACTTTCCAAACCAGGTACCAGGGCTGGGAACTACTTATCTGCACCCTCCCCCATACACACACACACACACACACACACACGCACTTGTTTGTATTCATCTAGTTTTTCAGTCACATCTGAGCAGGGCAGGGTGTTCCAAAAGATTCTGCCATCACCACTTCACTCTGATCTGGCCCCTATGGTTCCCACTATGCCTTCGGGACCCAGTGCCTTTCTCTAAGCACAGGAGGCAGCCTGTGGTATAGGCAGGACTAGCTCACTGTAACAGCAAAGCAGTGGCTTCAGAAGCTGCCCGCAGCCCATTTCCCAGACTTACTAATATGGTACCTCACATGTCAAAGGAGATGTCAAACTGGAAGGTGACCATGGATTACCCAGGCAAGCCCACTGTCGTCATCTATTGGGAAATGAGCCTGAGTTACAGGATACAGGAGATGCTATACTGCTGGCTATGAGGAAGGAGGAAGAAGCCAAGAGACAAGGATGCAGCGAGGCTCTAGGGAAGGGAGGGATTAGCTCTGTAGCCTCCAGGGAGGACATTCAGCCTGGTGAATCTCCTGTGGGCTTCTGCCTTCCAGTATTGCCAGTTAATAAGTTTGTGTTGTATTCAGATACTGGACTTACGCTAATTTGCCATAGCAGTAGAAAACAGGTTACTGTCCCTGTCACTAAGGGGAAGAAGGCAGAGTAGAAGCTGAGGCTGCTGCTATTACTTTGCCTACATGGACCACACAGGGAACAGCTTTAGCGTTTCCTTCTTGGAGCCATCTTCCAAGCACAGGCCCTTCCTCTTTCTTCCTCTTTCTTCCTCATTCTCCCCTTCTTTGTCATTCTTCAGGCTTAGGCTATAGTGACAGGAGGAAGCAGATGTCTCTATTCTGTCTCCCAGCTAGCTTCAGCCACTGGCTTTCAACTCTGCATCCCTTCACTGTTAGGGATGGAGTTTGTCGTCCCCCCCGAACTTCATATGCTGAACTATTTCCCTTCCATATGTCTATATTCAGGAATAAAGCTACTAAGAAGGTAACTGAGGTTAAATAAAAGGCCACCTGCGTGGGGTCTTCAGCTTAGGAAGCTGGTGAACTGCTTGGTCCTCAGTCATCCAGAACGGGAAGACACATGCTCCTCGCCGTTGTCTAGGACACCAAGTTCATGATAGTTTGTTTATCCTGGGCAGTCCAAATAGGCAAAGACATTCAATCTGAAACCATCAGGGTTCTGCCTCAGAGTGAAGTCTCCATTGCCCTTGGCTCTGTTCACACAGTTTGGGCCAATTTGGAGCACCGCTGCCATTTTCCACGCTGAGCCTCCCTATTTCAAGTGACCGATTATGCACACGCAGTGGGAAGGAGGTCAGGAGCTTCTCCAGGGAGCGTTCCTTATAGTACCAGTCCCTGGAGACACACTGGGAAGACTGCTGATACTCTTCAGCTTGTTCAGGCTGAGGAAGAACCTCCCTCTGAAGGGGACCCCAAGGTCACACAGGGGCCTATCAGTCTTAATTCTCTTCCCATAAGGATGGTGACACACTCCCGAGGAACAGCCAGAGAGTGGGCATCACATCCCCAAGCTCCACCGGCAGCCATTGCAACAAGAATAAAAGAACAGGGTCAGGATGATGTGCAGGAGCCAGCAATCCAGTGCATCGGACACTGGGGTCGTGATAACTCAGGGCAGAGTGTGAGGTCTTATCCCATCACTCCCTTCTGGAAGGAAGCCATGTCATTTGAGAGAACAGTAAGCATAGTTTCAGCAAATCTACACAGGATGATGCAGTTCCTAAGAGCCAACAGCTTTGGTGAGTTGTAGGCACAATGCCTACGAGATAAGGGGAGGGCTAGGTATCAGAATGCTGGAAAGAAAAGAAAGGACCACATGCAAGAGTGTGTCTTGTGGATAGCAGCTGGTGGTACATAGTCCAACTGACCTCTGTCCACCCTTCAGCCTCCTACTGATTCTCTCCAGTGAGCCAGCTCACTTGGTGACAAAGTGTTAAGGGCCTTGATTGAGTGGAGATGGTGGGTATAGGCCCAGAGAGCCAGAGGAAAGTGGACATGCTGGCCTTGTTTCCATTTTCTTAAGTCCCGGGCTCCTTCCTATCTGTCACCTGCTGAGAGGAAGTCAAGTGCCACCTGAAATGCCAGTCTGAAAGGAAGCCTTTGCTCTCCTCTCCAAAGTAATGGTACTTGCCCTTTTGGTTATCTCCTGAAGGATACAGAACAGTCTGTCATCTATAACTCAAAGATGGCTCTTTTGAACCTGTTTGAACTACTGGAGACAGAGCAGAATAAGGAGATGTGGTACAACTGGAGTCGTGCCTGGCCCACACTCTACGTACAATAGAGAAGTAGAGAGATTGCTCATATGCTTCCTCCACTTCCTTTATCACTACCTTCCCCAATATGATACATTTCTTACAGATGCTACAATGCATGTAGTTTGCAGTAGGGCTCAGTTCTGGCAGTCTGCATCCATTCTGTGGTGTCAACACATCCTAGAAACAAACAAATATTTTCACTGCATTACACACCTGTGCTCTGCCTGTTCATCTGTCTATCTCCAACCCTCAGTGACCACTAAAGTTTTCTGCAGACTCTATGGTCTTATACTTTCTGGATAGCTGTACATGCAATCCTGTCGCAGCAGCCTCTTCAGAGGTTCCTTCACTGGGCACTCTGTATCCATGCTTCTGCACATCTTTTCCTGGTTAATAGCTCACCTCATTTTGGTCCTGGCTAGTGTTTTTATTGTCCGGATGTACTATAGCTCATGTACACATTCACCAAATGAAGGGCAGCTTGCTCAGTTGCCTGGAAGTCTGGATAACGATGAGTAATTGCGGGACCGAGTTCTCACCCTCTTGGGGTAATATGAAGACTTGTAATTGTTGGGTCATATAGTACACATGTCTTCCATTTGGGAAAAAGGCAGCAGGTGATGTGAGAGGTCCTTTGTTCTATTTCTTCCTCGGTATCAGAGCTGTCAGTCTTTCAGATTGTGACCATTCCATAACCTGTATCATGGTATCTCATGGTTTGAGATTGCACTTTCCTGAGCATTGTCTGTTTGGGAGTAATTTCCAACTGTACCTCTCTGATGGAGTGTTAATTTCTTTTGACCATTTTAATTTTTTCTTTATTTTTTTATCTTCTAATTTTATTTATTTTCTGTAAATGCATGTTTGTCTGTGTGCATGCATGTGTGCTGTGTGTAAGTTTGGTGTCCACAGAGCCATAAGTTGTCAGGATCCCCTGGAACTTAAGAGTTAAGGAAGGTTGTGAGCCACTGTGGAGGTTCTGAGAATGCAACTAAGTTCCTTTGCAAGAGCAGCCATCTTAACTACTGTGTCACCTCCCCAGCCTCCTTGCTCATTTTTAAAATCAGCTCCTTTGTGCAGTTTTTCCCTAACTGTTGAGTGTTAAGAGCTCTGTGTATATTCTGGCTGACAGTCCTTTATAGGATGCTTTCTGCACACATGCTCCCAGTCTATACTTTGTCTTTTTAGATGCATAAAAATGTCTTTCACACAGATATGTTAATGTTAATTAGGGCTAGCCTACCAATTTGTTTTGTTTTGTTTTCACTGATCACACCTTCGGTGTGGTATCGAAAGAGTCATTGTGATCCATGGTAGTCTAGGTTTTCCCCTGCTATCTCCTAGGAGTTTGATAGTTTTGGGATTCTCATTTAGGCACGTCAGTTTATTCTGAGTTACATTTGTGAAGGGTGGAAATCTGTCTAGACTCACGTTGTCATCTGTGTGGATGTTCAGACGTTCCAGGTGCACCTGCTGAGGGCTGTATGACTCCACTCTGCTATGTAGGTTGTCCGTCTGCGAAGGTTGACGTCCATGAACTCCGTTTTATTCCAATGGACTATTAGTCTGTTTTTTCACCAATGCCCCAACGCTCTGATTTCTGTGGCTTCATATTTAGTCTTGAAGTGTGGGTGGTATCTGCCCTCTCTCTTTTTTCTACTTCAGTAATGTGTTTACTATTCTCGGTTTTCATTTTTCTACTTATAAACTTCAGAATCAGTTTATCAATATCCATAGTATAAGTGAGATTGTATTGCACCTGCGGATCAAGTTGGTAAGAGCTAACACTTTTCATAATGTTGAGTCTTCCTACCGATGAATACAGAATATCCTTCTACTTTGTTCTTTTATTTCATTCATCGGAGACTGACAGAATTTCTCATATAGATGTTCTGTTTGAATTATTCTATTTCAGATTTGAAGTGCTGATGCAAGCATCTCATTTTTTTTTTAAATTTGAACTTTATGTGTTTTAACACCATGGCATAGAAAAGTCGTTATCTCTTTTTTGCATGTGCATGTATGTATGTATGTACATGTGGAGGGTCACATGGGTGTGCAGGTAGTTGTCCATAGTTGACACTGTGTGGCTTCCTCAGTTGCTTTCTATTTTATTTATTGGAGCAAGGTCTCTCACTGAACCGAGATCTCACCAATTCTGGCCAGCCTAGTGAGCCAGCTTACCCTAGGGATTCCCATCGCTGCCTCCCAAATGCTGGGGTTACTGGCAGGCTATCACTCCTACCCTGTGGTGCTGAAGATTTACATGGGTGCTGAAGATCTGAATCCAGCCCTTCATGCTTGCATGGCATGCACATTATCCACGCGGCTATCTCCCCAGCTCACTAGAGACTTTCATAGACCAGTCCTGTATCCTACGACCTTTTGTAAATCACTTGTTAGTTCCAGAAGTGTTTTCATTGATTCTTTCTGATTCTCTACAAAGATGGTCACCCTGTTTGCAGACAGAGAGGTTTTTACTCTCCCTTCACAGTCATGATCTCCGCCTCATTTCTTTGTCTCACTGTATCAACTGATGCTTCCAATACAACACTGGAAGGAGAGAATGAGTGGGAATAGGTTTGTCTTGAGCCTGACTTTAGTGGGAAAGCTTCAAGTTTTTGTTACTGAATTTTTTTTGAGGTGTAGGGTTTTTGTAAATATTATTAAGTTGAAATTTTTTTCCTCATTAGCTTACTAAGAGGATGTTTTAAAACCATGAACAGGAGTTAGATTTTTCTCAAATACATTTTCTGAATCTATTGGTTTGGCCATGTGACTTTTCTTGGTCAGCCGGCTGAAAACGACGGCTACATAAATTGATTCTTGAGTGCTGAGAAGCTCTGTGTACCTGGAATAAGTCCCAAATGGTCATAGAATATAATAAAGTTTTGTGTGTTATTGGATTTGATTTGTGTGATATTGGATTCAATATTTTGAGGTGTTTTGTGTATAAATAACTTTAGGCAAGATATTTGTACTTTTCTTTTACTTAAAACTATTTTTATTCACATACAAAGGATTAGGCTTCAAAATGGCGTTCTCAAACAGAATTTGCTTTGTTGTTTCTCTTCCCCACTGCTTCTCTCCTTCAGCCTTTCAGCCATGCGCCCTCCCATGCATGTAGCTTCCTCGCTGCTTTCATATTACTCATCTTTTTTTAAATTACAGGTACAGGTCTCAGTTTAGAGGGCACTCAGTGAAGTTTCCAGGTTCCTGGGTCTCCAACCAATGAACTATCCAAAGATCCACGGACAGTTGGATAAAGGAGATAGCGTATTAAGAAAGACAAGGATAGGAGTGCGCTGACATTAAGGCCTGGTCACTCCTATTCTTGTCTTTCTTAACCCCTACCCAGATCTAGCCGATGGACAGGACATTCTCCACACTTGAGTGGAGAGTGGGGTCTGACTTTCACAGCAACTCTGGTGCCCCATATTTGACCACGTCCCCTGGATGGGGAGGCCTGGTGGCACTCAGAGGAAGGACAGCAGGCTACCAAGAAGAGACTTGATACCCTATGAGCATATACAGGGGGAGGTAATCCCCCTCAGGAACAGTCACAGGGAGGGGAATAAGGGGAAAATGGGAGGGAGGGAGGAATGGGAGGATACAAGGGATGGGATAACCATTGAGATGTAGTATGAATAAGTTAATAAAATAAAAAAAATTTCATTGGCAAAAAAAAAAAAAAAAAAAAAAAAGAATAGGAGTGAGCTAGTGAGCTGGAAAATGCACCCCGTTCTCAAGCGCTGGACCACATGTTTCTTTATTGGTCATTTATGTAGTACCTGCCTTCTCAGGTACTGGCCTCATATGCTTGTATATTGGTTTTTTTTTCCTCACATTTACTCAGTTACATGTAAACCATGTGGGGAAAGGTTTCTAGCTCTAATCAATGACTTTTTTAAAAATATGTTAACCTTAATACTGGTCCCTCTGTAACCCTACTCTCTTGCCATACTTTTGCCTACCCATCCATTTCCCAACTCCACTTAGTCCTCTCTTATAATCTTGTACCTACTTTCAAAGCCCACGCCCATTCTCACACCCAGTAATTTGTATATATGAAAATATTAAGAGTCAGGATCCACATGCAAGGGAAAAGATGAAATTTTTGTATTTCTGAATCTGGATCACCCCAATTTAATACTTTTCAGATCCATCCATTTTTCTGTACATTTCATATCATTTAGCTGGACAAAATTTAACTGTATATTTATGCCACATCTTCATTATTCATTTTTTTCTAGGCTGCTTCCATTTCTTGTCTGTTGTGAGTAGAATGGCAGGAAACATGCATGTGTGTGTATCTCTGTGGTAGGATAGAGACTTTTGTACATGTCCAGGAGTGATATAGTTGGGTCATATGGTAGCTCTTATTTTAAATACATGAGGAGTTTCAATATTAGCTTTTTTTTTTTTTTTTTTTGGTTTTTTGAGACAGGGTTTCTCTGTGTAGCCTTGGCTGTCCTGGACTCCCTTTGTAGACCAGGCTGGCCTCGAACTCATAGCGATCCGCCTGCCTCTGCCTCCCCAGTGCTGGGGTTAAAGGTGTGCGCCACCACGCCCAGCCTCAATATTAAGTTTTATAATGGCTAGACTAATTTACACTCTGACCAGCAGTAAAACAAATAAATTATTCTTTATGAACATGCTGAGCATCATTTGCTGTTTGATCTTTGTATTTTCTTCACCATAGCCATTCTAACTAAGGTGATATAAAATCATGAAGTAAGTTTAGTTTACATTTTCCTTGTGGTTAAAAATATTGAACATTAAAAATATTATTAACCATTTGAATTTCTTTTTAAATTCTGTGTGTGTGTGTGCGTGTGTGTGTGTGTGTGTGTGTGTGTGTGAGAGAGAGAGAGAGAGAGAGAGAGGGAGGGAGGGAGGGAGGGAGGGAGGGAGGGACGGAGGGAGGGAGGGAGGGAGAGGGAGAGGGAGAGGGAGAGGGAGAGGGAGAGGGAGAGGGAGGTAACACACTTATACAAAGGACATTGTCAGAGTTGATTCTCTCTTTCTACCATGTGAGACTCAGACACCAAGCTCAGGTCATCAAACTTGGTGACAAGTGCCTTCACCTTACCAGCCCTGTATTTCTTTTGAGAATTCTCTGTTCATTTCATTAACTCACTTACTTCTTGGAGGTTTGTGGGATTTTTGTTTGTTTGTTTGTTTGTTTGGTGTGTGTGTATGTGTGTGTGTGTGTGTGTGTGTGTGTGTGTGTGTGTGTTTACTCTTAGCAGTTCTATCTATATTTTATAGATAGAAATCCCCTGTCTCTCATTCTGTAAGCTGGATGCTCATTCTTCTGATAATTTCCCTTGATGTACAGAAGTTATTTTATTTCATGTAGTTCTATTTGTTGATTTTTAGGACTATGTCCAGTGTTATTGGGAGATATTGTTAGTTTTCTTATAATATTTTCTGCAGGGTTTGTAGTATTAGTATTAGTGTAACACTGAGCTAGGAAATATTCCTTCTGCTTCTATCCTCTGAAAGAGAATTGAGAGAATTGTCATAATTTCTTCCTTAAATGTTTGCTGTAATTCACCCATAGATCCATCTGGGCCTGGTGGTCTGTCTAGGGCCTGTGATTTATGTATCCTCAGACTTTTGGCCCTGAGGTAAATAAATGGTTGCAGCAATGCATCCTATCTTGTGGAATGATCCTTAACTGCAATAAAAAAAAAGTGATTGGTTCCTTTCATAATATTCATGACACTATTGCACCAGTGGGCATATCTTAGTAGGCCAGTTGTTACTGTAGCTCAGGGTTCACATCTGTATAAGACTAATGACTATTTCCAGGTTATGTAACATGGACAAATTATTCAGACTTGCCTATTTCTTCTTGTGGAAATTTTGGCAGATTGTTTTCCAAGGAGTTGATCCATTTTATCTAGAGTAGCAAATATCAGGGTATAGAATTGTATGCAGAACTGTTTTGTTTTGTTTTGTTTTGTTTTAATGCTTCTGAGATTCGATAGCAGTAACCTGTGTTTTCTGTCTGTTTTCTTCTCGTGTAGCCTGGCTAGACACCAACTCATTTCACTTCCCAGAGAATAATATTTTGGTTTTGTTGATTTCTTGTCCTCATCCTCAGTGACTTCCATCCTAATTTTAAAATATTTTCTTTCATCTTTTTTCCCTGGTTCTTGAGATTAAAAACTGATGGTGACTAATTTTGATCTGTCTTTATTCATGATCTGAACATTCAATGATATAAAATTCTAAGAACTTCCTTTGTTGCATAACGCACATTTTGTTGTGTGTTCACTTTCAAGTACTTTAAAACATCTTCTGGTTTCTTTATAAATGTATTGTTTGGATCTGTATTATTTAGAAATGGGCTGTTTAGTGGCTGTGTGTTTGTGGATAACCTAGCTGTCTTTTTGATGTTTATTTTGGATTGAATTTTACTGCTGTCTGAGTGCAGACACTATCATTTTCATACTTAAAAACATTATTAAAGTTCATTTCATGCCCCAGAAGTGCTCTATCTTGGTGAGTATTTCTCATGAGTTTTATGAGTGTGTGTATTTTGCTATTGTTAGATGAAACAGTCTATAGATGCCCATTGCAACTGGCTAAATTTTAGAGTTATTTAATTCAATTGTGCCCTTGTTGATTTCTTTTGCCTTTTCTGGTAGTGGATTACTAAGGTTTTCAACTATAATAGGCTATTCGTTTATTTCTCCTCACAGCTCTGTCTTGCTTTGTTACTGGGCACATAAAAATTATGGGCTATCATGTCTTCTCTGAAAACTTGGCCCTTTATAAGCCATCTTGCTAACCCAGACCCTTCCTCTTTGTGTAACTGTGAGTTCCTGTTCATGTCATTTTCCTTCTCTTTGAAGAACTTCCTTTAAGATTCCATGTGAGGCAGTTCTGCTGGCAATGTCTCAGTGCTTGTCTAAGGAAGTTCTTTTCTACATGACTTTTGAGGCACAGTTGTGTAGGATACAAGATTTTTTGATGGCCTTATTATTTTAATAGCTTAAATATTCCACTACAGTCTCTTTCTGTTAGCCATTTCTGAGAAGTTGGATATTTTTTTAAATTTTTATTAAGTTTTTTAATGTATATATTTATATTATTGCACATGAATAAAATAAACTACATACAGCTGGAAGAACCACAAGACAATAAGGAATTATATAAATGTTACATTCATAGTGATTTGGCTATTTGTGTTTATCAAACTTGGAGAAAGCATCTTTCCTATCTTGTTGGGTCTAAATTTCTGAATGAAAATCAATATCTATCATATCTCATCTCTATTAACTTAAAACATATATCTTGATCTAAAAACCTGTTAACCCCTAACCAACTAAGCTTAATTTTAAGACTGAACTATCTGGTCTTCAACTCCATCAGAGACTTGAGAAGGAATAAAACTTAAATGGCTGAGTGAACGGGAAGTGCAGGTTAGCGGCTTCCAAGATGAAAAAAAAAAATGACTGAGACAGTTTACTGTCTGAACAGTCACCCCACACTCCATATAACACTGGAGCATCATCTTCGGCCTCCTAGCCCAATATCTCTGACAGACATATTTGTAAGGCAAGAACTATTGAGGACTTGTTTACCCTGTCTTGGCAGAGTTCGGAAGTTGGATATTTTTTATCATTGTTCCCCTGGAAGTAAAGCCCCAATCCTCTTGCTTCTCTGGAGTTATTTTTTTAACCTTTGATGTTGTGCAGGCTGAAAGTGTCTTGAGTTTTCTTTTTCTTTATTTATCCTATTTTGGTGACCTTTGGGTTTCCCGGCTGTAGAGTTTGATGTCTGGCATTAATTTGAGGAACTTGTTGGATGAATCAGAAGGTGAATGAATGAATGAATGAATGAATGAGTGAATGTAACAGAAATCTAAAGAATGAATAGGAGTTAGCTAAGTGACATCCTCCACACTTGACAGCCACCAAGAAATTGACCTTCAGGTAACAGGCCCCTCCTTTTACCTGGCTCTCAGCCCCAGCTCTGGAGGGCTTCTTGTAGCCAGTGTAGGACAGTAATCCACATTGTCAACACATTACAGGAAATGCTTCACCTGGGGGGCGGGGAAGAGACATGTCTTAGTGGTCATGGTCCCATCCTGGAACTGTGCACATGTCTCTCAGGCTCCATGAGCACTGATCCAGCTGTGTTTAAATTTACATCAATGTATTATCTAAGTGAGGGACCCTACCCAGGATAGATGAGGAGGGCACTAGGGTTGGTTCAGATGGAGAGAGCTGTTGCATTTCAAGGTGAATCAGTTAAGGATGAAGAAGGTGAACTATATTACAAACATGGGTTATATAAAATGATAATAGATGTTAAAGAATTTGAATAAGAACCCTGGTGAAGGCAGCTGTGTCTGCAGAGACTGGTCAGAATTGCAGCACTGTGAAGAGACTGGATACTTGCTGCAGGTCCTGGGGCTGCTTGTCTTACCTTGGGCTAGCTCCAGCCCTTTCAGAACAAACATTATTCTTTGCCTACTTTGGTATCAGAACTGACATCCTGTAACTAATAACTGGAAACCTTTTGGAATCTAGTCAGACCACCAGCTTCCACCTACCCCAAAAACTCAGCCAGTATCTTGGGCCTATGGAAAAGCTCTCCTATCTCTCTGTATCAGCCTCTCTGATGTACCCACTAATGTCATTTAAGCTTGCTCTGATTTATGGCTTTCTTTGTTCTGTAAAACTATAAAATTTCATAAAATGCATTCACGCTGGAGCATGAGATTGGGGATAACCTAAATCCAGGGGCTGTGATCATTCAAAATGACTCCAGAGTAAACCAGGTCTTATCCACTTTAAAATGAGCAACGCAGTTTTTGTGTCAACAAGGGCTAGAATAGAATGATTGGAAATATTTAGCACTATGTATTAAACATATTAGATAGCTTTTATTTAATTGAAATGGAGAAGATTGTATTTAAAAAATAATGTTAGATGAAACAGAGTGATGGGACAACCACGTGAAGATTGCTTCAGCACATGGCAAGTTGAGGAAGGGATGAACGGAGGCAGATAACACCACTGGGAATGGCAACAAACAGCAAAGAGCCCAACCATCCCATGCTTGAAACCAACAGTGAGTGAAGGTCAGCCTCCAGATGTTCCAGATGCTCCAACAAAGTCAGAGGAAAGACCTGGAGCTTCTGGGGTGACTGCAACATCTGCACAAAGACCTTGAATACGAAAGACTTTGGCCAGTATAAAGGGCAGCATAGGACAGAGTAGAAGAAAACCTCTCTGAACTAGGAAGCCTTGAATAGGTAGGTGAAATGGGCCCCCCAGGCACAAGATATTAATCAACTCATTATATTATAATATTTATATTCTATGTAGATTTTATAGTTTTGAAAATTAAGAATAAAGAAGTATCTCAACAAATGTCTAGGCAAAGAATTAACAAAGAAAAAGCTACCAATGAAGGAAAACAAGTGAAATTTACCACAGAGATTCCCACAGCATAAAGCAACGTAAATTCCAGGAGGTGGCAATACGCAGTGGGAGTACTCCGGATCTGGGAACGCACCTGCAAAGCAAGAAGCCATTTACTTTTCAAGACAAAGTAAAGACTCTCACAGACACACATGAATTCCAAAAATGCAAAGGGCAATCCCTTGATACTAAGATATTTTATGTGAGGCTGGGGTGGGACGAGGGTATAGCTCAGAGGCAGAGCACTTGCCCATAGAAGGGGCTCCAGGTTTCTCTCCCAGTTCTGCAACAAATAAAATTATGTGGCAACTACACAGAATCACAGGAATTGACTCTGACCTTGAGCGTGAAACTGAAAACTACTTTTTGAGCGGGTGCTGTCTATGACGTGGATTCTTTCCTGCTTTTTGGTCACTTACCCATAACAGGGCCACCTTGCGTGGCTTCAGAGGATGAGCTCAGTCCTGATGCAAACCTGATGTGCTATGGTGGGTTGGTGGTGGTAGGACACTCCCTTTTTCTGAGGAGAAGGGGAGGGAGATAGGGGGGAAAGGGTGAGAGGGTGGGACCTGGAGGAAAGGAGGGAGGGGGCTATGATTGGGTTGTGAAATGAATATATAAATTACAAATACATTTTAAAAAAGAAAAAGAAGTCTAGTCACTATTAATGCTGGTAAGAAATGGAATGTAGAGAGGACTTGGATTTGATCTCCAGAGCCTCCCTCATAAAAGGGATGCAAGTCTGGTAATTCTTAAAACCTACAAATTAATCAATAGCCACAAGGCAGAGATAACTACAGAATTTGACAGGACTAAATGTGTTATTTTGTGGGACAGAAGGAAAAAGACGTGTGTAATCTGCCCCCCCCACCCTCATGTGTCATTAGTTACTGCTTTATATAGACTTTGATAGTTATAAAGAGTAGATACACTGACATTTGTACAATTTAAATTACCATTTGTAAGGATGCATATCACGCAATAGGGGAAAAACCATATCAAACAAATGTATCAACCAAAAAAAAAAAAAAAGATTTCATCAAAGTAGTGCTCTGAAATAATACAAACAGCAAGAAAATGTAAAAGTGAAAAAACAAAAACAGACAACAGTGACCTGGATCCTGAATTTAATAACAAAATCTTAAATGGACCAGGAAATAAGGTTTGGCTTTAGGTCATCTCTGGCACTTACAACCATAGCAGTTCTTCCCACAGCGTAAACGCTGGGCTGGTTGTTAAATAGTGGTTAGCACCAATGAAATGCAAGTTAAAGGAAAGCAAGGCCTACTCAGGTGACCTGGTGATGGGTCCTTTAGTACAGAGCCATTGTGACATCTGTAAGGAAGATCTAACAGACCAACCCCTTCACTATATGATGGGGTCGCATACAAATACGTAAGGCAAAAACAGTGAGAATTGAAGGAGATGTTCACAAAAATCCTAAAGGGAGAAATGGCTCTTGAGCAACCCAGAAGGAAAAAAAAAAAACAAAAACACAAAAAGTAAGATTAGACTTACCTGACTATTCCATGATTAAATATTTATGCGACTAACATACAAAGAAGTGAAATCATTTTCTCTCTTAGGAGGCAGGAGACATTTACAAAGTCTGACCTTGAATTAGACTGTAAAGAAAATGTCATGAATTGAGGGGGAGAAAAAAATCAAAGAAGCAAATGGAAACAAATAAATTACCCCATCGTGGAATTATGCGGAAGTGCAACTAACTAAATCCTGGGGAACTGGAAGTGCATAATTGATAAAGATAAAAGCAGAAATTAATAAATTACAGAGCAGAATTGATTAGTCAGCCCCAGAATTGTGGATTAAACAAAGTACAAATAAAATAGGCAAAGCGTGCATCTGCATTAATGAGAAAGAACGAGAAAAGAAGCTGGATGTACAAAATAGGATGAGACACAGACAGTAATACAGGACTTTCACAGAAAGAACAGCTGTCTGTGAGACCGTCAAAGTCGGACCTCATCAAACTGACTTTGTAAAAAGTGTAAAAGCTTGAATAGGGAACACACCCAAGGGAGAGGCTGGAAAAAAAAAAAAAACTGTCAACGTTTTACCTCCAGAACAGGCAGTGAATAGAGGTCAGTTTGCAGATACCCTGGGAATGATGCAAACCTCACCAAAGTCAGGCAATCCCAGAAGGATATGGGGGATCCAAGAGGGGAAATTTTTTTTTTTTTGTTTTAGATGCAAGGAATCTGCGTAGCAGGCAGCATGCATACGGTTTCTTCAGTGCAGTTTATTGATCACATGTACTCTGGGGTTTTGAGAAGGACACGTCCTTCTCCCTTACAGCCTTCTGTAAGCACAACTGGTGTGCCCAACTCACCTGTCTTTCTCCCCATTGTTGAAAATAATGGGTGATAGCAGCAGCTGGAGAGGGGGCTCGGTGGTTAACAGTGTGCCCTGTTCTGCAGTGGACCAGAGTTTGATTTCTAGCACCAGGGGGACCCAACGCCCCTAACTACACTCACTTGGTCTCTCTCTCTCTCTCTCTCTCTCTCTCTCTCTCTCTCTCTCTCTCTCTCTCTGTCTCTCTCTCTCTCTCTCTCTCTCTCTCTCACACACACACACACACACACACACACACACACACACACATGATAAAAATATTTTAAGGGCAGTAGCATTTTTGTTATTGGGAGAGAAGGGAAATAGTTTGCATTCCCAAGGAGGCGGAGAAGTGAGAAGAAGATGGGGAGCAGACCGGGAGTGGGGCTAACGGGGGGGGGGTGGCATGGCCAGCCCCACCAACTATTAGTGAGGCATTAAAAATGCTCTCGGAATACCACTGGGAAGGAAGCAATGGCTGGGCCAAGAGACCAAGATGATGCAGGCTGAACTGGGTGTGTGTCAAGCTGTGCGGGGCACGTTGGCACGCAGGTGTCTGTTGGACCAGATGTCTCATACTAACCACGCTTGTCCTGACCACAGCCAAGGTGCAGAGTTCCTTCAGACAGTTGAAGTCCCACTGATAACGTGAAGCAGTTGTTCAACACTGCCCCCAGCGCTGGCCTAGGCAGGCAGCCTATGCATGGGTAAATCGTTTCCCCTGCAAAATGAGTTTCCATATGATTATTACAGTAACGACCTCTGAGAACAGGGGGATTCAAGTTGGCCCCGTTTCTAGGGGTAGACCTAGAAGGCAGGAAGTGGGATGAGGGGAAGATGACAAGACAGGGAGGAGAGATGCTCGGCCAGCACTTTTCTTGCTTTTGACACCCTCCTTGGAAATGAGTCTGGATTTGTGTTTTTCATTCAAGCTGGATATGCTGAGGCATTTTCATTTTGCTGTTTCCCTCCTCCCGCCCTACCTTCCACGAGGGCTCCATTGCTGTGCGGCGGCTCTGTTGATTTCTGTCTTGCGACTATTATGGAAATCTGGCTTCATTTCTCCTCCTAATTTATGATCTTGTTAACATGCCCGCATGCCAGATGGTCCTGTTCTTCAGGTTGGAAGATAATGAGATAAACAAAACTGCTGTAAGAAGCAAAGGGGGGGGGAGGGGAGGAGGCTTTTTCCTTGAATGGGCCTCTCTTCATGTATACAAACATGCTTAGGAGGCCCAGGGCTAGGGCCCACTGGGATTCTAAGCAGGTGAAAGGTAGCCAAAGGTGCTCCAGTGACTGCCTTGAAGTGAGTGATTCCTTTCTTGAGGCGCTGTACTCCACATGCCCTTTCTCTACCTTCGAAGACACGTTGGATCCACTTGTCAATCTATAGGACTGTTTGCTCGGGAATGTCACCACGGTTACCACAGAGTACTGGAATTGTTTTTCTTTCTGTTAACTACACTATGAACTCCCTGGAGTCAAGAATAGGCCTTTTTTTTTTCTCTCCCAGCCACAAAGCCTAGCCCAAGGCCTACCACAGAATGGACAGAGATATTCAATGAGCAATCATAAAACTCCTCCACTGTAAGGATACTAAATATTGCACAAGAGAAGAGCAGCAGTTGAATGAATAAATCACCATTGCTGCCCATCCGTGGAAGGTTCCAGAACTCTTAGCAGATACCAAGCCCTGAAGATGTTCAGGTGCCATGTTTAAAACAGCACGGAACCCTACGTGTGCTCTCCTGTAGACTTTATCTCCATTTGGTGTTCCTGTGTACGGAAAACATTCAAACTTCCATCTGCTGCTGGGTGAGGAGGAATCCTAGTTTTATCCCAGCTACTTGGGAAGCTGAGACAGGAGGATCATGAGTTTAAGGGCAGCTTGGGAAACACAAAAAACCCTATCTCAAAAAAAAAAAAAATCTCTCTGCTAGCTATTTTGATGATCTGTTAGACGTCGCCGCTGTCAACTGTGTGATGGGTCAGGAGACGTTACCTCTCTTGTGCAAATGCACCCTTGTCCTAGGGAAGCATCATGTGTCCAGTCTCCTTCTCCCATGTCCTCCTACCCAGGCTCTGGATCAACTTGAAGCTCTTACAAAGAAGTGTGATCATGTGATACAGGTGATGTTTGCTTTCTGTGCATGACTTCACCTTGTATAATGTTTTCCATTTCTATCCATGTTCCTGAAAATAACATTCTAAGTTTTTATCGCAATGTAGGTAATAGTTAGAGAGAACGAGATACACATATGTATACATATTGTCTCCCTTGGTCCACCAGTAGACCTTTCGTCCATCCTTACCTCACACGTGATTGTTGTATTCTGATAATTTTGTTCAAATGTGGATGCTTCTTTGAAGTCCTGGTTTACTCCAGTTCATCAAATCATTCCTACATTATGATTGAAATTCTACATTTAATAGTTGTTGAACTGTGCTGTTTATAGAATAAACAGTAGAAACTCCACCCAAGGTGTGATCATAGATGGACATGCTGAGGCACCTTCCTTCACTCTTCTTCCACTCCAAAACCTGGTGTCAGGGCTCCAGAGGGAATCTCAAGGGAGCCATGTCATCTGCTTCAGCAGCAGCTGCTGTCACACATCGAGGTGGGGAGAAAGCCAGCATTGACCAGAGAAGGGGGCATAGGAAATAGATTGACATAGTATGCCTACTCTGGTACACCACGTCACTCATAAGCCTGGAGGTCAGGCAACAGCATGACCATCCTGTAGATCCGCTTGCTCTGCACACCACTCTTTGTGGGACACAATCAAACCCTGTGTTCATGCGTTGGGTGTGGTTGCTGTGGAGCCGCAATGTCAAGGGTAGATAGCAGTGATGTAGAACCTACTCAGACTGAAATACAGAATCTCTGGTCCTTTACAATGAGGGTATGCTGACCTATGACCTGTGACCTGTGACCTGTGGACTAAAATCTTGGTGGTCCTGTCTGTACACATGCATCAGCAGCTGCAGAGAGACTGAATGAAGCCACAGGATTTGGCAGTCTCTCCTCCTTCCTTGTCAGCCATGGTGGGGTGAGGAGACTCTCACAAAATGTACCAGTCAAAGCTGGGAAGCCAAGGTGAAAGGTTGGTTTCCATTACTGATTTCCACCAAACATAAAAGGAACTTTCTGTGTTCATGAGCTTGCCATCGCTATAACAAAATGCCTGAGATAATTATGTTGTAAGGAGAAAAGGTTTGTTTTGATTCATCTTTGGAGGTTCACCCTATGACTGAGTGCCCTTGTTGTTTGGGGACTTGTGGTGAAACAGCACATTGAGGTGGGTGCCTTTGGAAGAGCAAAACCATTCATTCCATTAGCGAGGGAAAGAAAGGGAGAAATTAGCGTCCTACACACCCTTTTGAGGACTCGCCTCCCAATGACCTACAGACCTCCCGGAAGGCCCCAGCTCTCTTAGAGCTTCCACCACCTTATAGTAGTCTTGTCTACATTAATCTCTTGAACGTGTACCCAGACACTAGCATTCTATCATCCTCATTGGCTTATCACAATTAGGTATAAGGACCCTTCCCAGGGAGTGTGTGGGGTGTGGTTAGAAGGAGGAGAGGAAGAACTGATTGTGCGCTGTCTTTACTTGGATACCCAGAAAATCTTGCTAAAGTACTGGGAGAAGGAATGAAAAGAGGCCCCCTACCATAACCATCAGCGTCATTATTGGGCTCCAGCAGAAACACATTGACAAAGCTCTGAACGATAGGATTAGCCTCAGACCAGAGCACACTGCTGCCCCGATCTCTACCACTGGAAACAATTCAGTTTAGCCATTTGCTAACACTCGGACCCTTTTAAAATGCCATCTCTGATCTGCCATCCACTTTCCAGTTATCACCCGGAATAAAATTACCTTGCATCAACCCCTCCAGAAACCCCGAAGTCTGGCCGTAGGGGTGAGACCTTTCTGGATACCTCGTTCTCAGACCAGCTACCATGCAGGCTACTAAGAACCTGTCAGTACAGAGTCTAACTTGGTGTTTGCCCAAGTTGAAATGTTATTCAGCCTGAAGGATATAGTATGATTAGCTTGGGTAGGGAGGGAGGGGAAGAGGTTTTGTGGGTGAACAGCCTAGAGTAACGATAGAGCTGTATCCAAGGCCAGCCCTCATGGAGTATCAAAGCACTGCCCCTTCCTTCTTGCATCTGGCGAGATCGTGGTGCCCAGTCCTTAAAAGACTGAATGACTGGCTGTAAGAGTGAACGACTCATCTTGCATACTTCTGGAAAAGGCTTTTACCATCATCTTGTTCAATATGCTCTTATAGAGAGGAAAAGCTGAACACCGGGAAAGTGCTATGGCCTCTGCTACCAAGGTTGGCTCCTGATTTCTTTAACAGCCTTTTGACTGCTCTCCCACACAGACCCCTTACATCACTAGAGAAGACCAACTCAAGTGGAATTAAGCAAAAAACAATGGAATCTATTATTTCATTTTAACCAAAAATACCCAGGTCTGTGTGTTGTAGGGATGGGATCCTGGGTTTCAGGCATGGCCAGAGCCTGGTGAATAGCTGTTATGGTCGCTAATCTATTTCTGTTCTCTGTTGGCCTCATTCTCAGAGAGGGTCCTCAACGTGCTCCTGGGTTCGAGGTATCTGCAGAACACATGTGCATCTTATTTTCCCGTGCTCTAGGCAAAGCACCAATGCTGAAGCACATCAGCTGTGATTGGCTTCACTTGTGCCAGGTGCTCATCCCTAAACCCATTTCCACAACCTGAAGAAACAGATGGTCCCAAAAGAAAAGCCAGAGTGCCATTCCCAGAGGACAAGGCAGGAGAACCCTGAGCAGCCAAGAGAGCAGGTGTCTGCAAGTGCCTCTCTGAAGCTGTGCTGGTTTTCATTTGGGAGGCTTCCACACACACCTGGGTGAGTCCCTCCTCCTGGCATTCTCTCTTGAGCTGGCCAAGATTTCTCCAATATTCTGGTCTTTCCCAGCACCCCATCTCACCACACCTGTCTTTTAACCCAAGACAGAACCCTTTCTCTGTGGCTCAAAGCATTCTCTCTACTTAGGGAACCAGCCCCAGATTGGCCCCAGTGCAGCTCCCGGGCTCCAGTTCCTATGGAAATCTCTTGCTGTTTGCTTGTTATTTTCACCCAGCGCAATTGTCCGGCTCCTCTTCCCTTTACACATACCTCCCAATCCAATCTTCTGGATTCCCATCTGGCTTTCTTTCATCATCACTTAAAGTGAGCTTCCCCTTGAGTATCTAGCAAGAGTCTTATTTGCATATAATAACGGAGTAGTGATTAAACATATTTCATGTAATATTATGTGGTACTTTATAGTTTGTATCTCATTTGTTCTAATCATTAATCCTGGAAAGTATGCAATGACCCCATTTGCAAAATGGAAAAGGAAGGGAAAAAAACACCCAGAGAGCTAAGTACAGCCAACAGAGCCTAAGGGCAGGCATAGCAAGTATCCTGGTGTGTACGGGACCTGAACACCCGGGCACATAGCCTCTTAGATGCCCAACAGGGAAGCCAAGCTTCCACAGTGGTTCTTAACTGAGGATAACGTTGCTGGCTAGAGGAAAATATGTTAATGTTTGAAGGCGTTTCTTGACTAGTTCAGCTGGGACCAGTGCCAGTTCCCTGGCATGTAATGGGTTAAAAGCAGAGATACTGTTGAACAGCCTACAATGGGAAGAACAGCACATCTGTGACACCCCACGATGCACACAAAAATTTAGCCATCCCCAAATGTCAACCTGTCTATGGAGGACACAGGTTCTTGTGCAGTCCTCACAGCCTTCCTCCACCAGCAAACCAGACAGGAGAGTACCATAGTTTCTTCATGGTCAGAGGAGGCTTGGGTCACAGCTTCATGGGACAGATGTCTCTTCTGCCACTCTTTCTAATTCACACATGCCAAGGATGCCCATTCCTTGGCCTGTGTTTCAAGTTCCTCAGCTGTGAGATGGAACCAAATTCTCCCACTGTCCTGTTGGTACTCCAAGAGTTGAGGCCAAAGTATGACCTGGGGAAGGAAAGATGATTGACAGCAGCAGGGTGAGCCCTGTGAAGTCCAAGTACAGACAAGTAGGGGTCAGAGAAGAGGGGAGACAAGGAGAAGGGAAGATGAGATGGATAGTGAGGACAAATGGGAGCAGGATGCCCCTGTGATATATCTGGGTGAATGAGGGTATCCTAAGCAACTGTGCAGCTGCATGAGGTCTCCCCACTACCTCTGCGAATTTCAGGGAGGGAGAAGTTAGGGAGAGTCTCATTAAGTCAGATACATTACTCACATACTTCTGCAGTCACTAGGAGCCCACATGTGGTCTCAGCTTCATCCACAGAGGCTCAGCCCTGTCTCTATCCTCTCAATGAGAGCAGAGTAGCGGCCATAATTAATCCAGATAGGATGGGAGTGGATGGGCAATAAGGATAAATTCCTGGGGAGCTGGGAAGCCCAAGCAAAGCATGCACCCAAGGAGGATGTCCAGGCTGCGGGCCTCCTCCAGGATCTGAGGGTGCTTCTCCAGGCAGAGAAGCAGGCTCTCCTGCTGAGTGGAACTACAGAGTGAGGGGGTGAACCACTAGCCTAGAGTCTTCTGGGGTCCCTCCCCAGTCAGCATGTTTTCTTAGACTATTCTCTAAGAGACCAATACTCAAGGTGGAGAAATGGGAGCTGGGGAGCAAGCCCTGATCTGAGGTTCTCTCAATGTCTCAGGACACGTCTGCCATCTACACAATGGGCCAGTGGGGCTTCATAGAAAGAATGAAGGGTGGATTTTGGCAGCGGGCGCAGGTTGTAACTAGAAAGGAAAAGATCGGAAGTGAAGAGAACTATAAGGAAAAACAGCCCAAGAGGCATCCATTTGACTAGGGTCAGGAAAGGCTGAAAGGGAGAGCTCAAAGGACCCTGGAAACCTATGTGCAGAGACTCGGTGGTACCCACTTGAAATTAGTGTCAAGGTCTATGAACTACAGGGAGCCTGTTGAAGATGTTGGGCATGAAGTATGATGCCACTAGAGTCTGGGGTGAGGGGAGTGATGCTTCTGCCAGGATCTTCCCCTCTTCGAGCTATGCAAATATGCCCAAAGAAGGATGAGATATGTGAGACGCCAAATACCCACTGATGCTAAAGACATGGTCTTCAAAGCTCTCAGCCAGTTTAGCTCAGTGTAGGGTCTATGGCACCCTTAGCTATATAATAGCAATATGTCATTCTGGGAAGTCATGATCCACATTCACTGCCCCCTCTTTAACTCATCCATTCATGTGTCTAGTGTTAGGGCCATGTGCATACCATGGCACACATGTGGAAGTTGCAGGACCACTCTCTGGATCCTACAGCCACATGCCACTTTGTGTGATCTTAGGATCAAAGCCATGCCTAAGTGCAAGTACCTACAGCTGGTGAGCCATTTCTGGGACTCAGCAATGGCTCCTTGGCCAGAGCACTACTTATGTCATGTTGATGGGTGGATGGTATTTCTTAAGAATTCAACAGTCTCAGATCTGTCTCCTCTAACTACCAGTGAGTATATATGGTGGGCAAACTGCATGGCCCCTCAGACTACCCAAATATTCTGAATTTTGTTCATAAATTGAGGGTGTGATGGATATGCCCAAGTGTTGCGGAGAGTGAATGCATGGAGCACCCTACAGACTTGCATGTGGTAAGCCTCAGTAAACGTTGCATTCTCTCTACCCCATCCCACGACCCTGCACCAAGAATTGCTGGTCTCTGATCCTTGTCAAGGTGTCAGGTGAAGACCCAAGAACAGACTGAGGCAAAGGCAGCCTCCTCTGAAGGTAGGTACTTAAAAAGCATTCTCCTGATGCCAGACCAGACCCTTCACTCCCTCTCTTCAAATTCTGTCTGCTTCAGAGCTACCCAGCACCCATGCCCTGCCCTCTCTTCCTTTTGCTCCTTTGTTTGTCCCCACAACAGTATCTTCATAAGTTTATAGCCACCTTTCTGTCTTCCAGTCTGCAGTTTCTCTCAGTTATTTAACTGCCATCAGAAAACCCCCATATCAGCAGGGAGGAAATACGGAAGCTGACTCACTTGTCATTGGCTGCCTTATGACAGCCAGCACCCTCATCCCTGACTTTCCCAGCACTGAAACTTATTTAACTTTTCCATCCGCGTAAAAATTGTCCCAGAAGCTTTGGCCAGGGACTACTGTGTACACAGAAGACCATCCTCATTTATGTAGCAAGGCCATCTCTTGACCATGTGGCTAGCCAAACAAAATCCTATTGACAGTTTTTAGGTATACACACACACACACACACCACCACCACCACCACCACCATACACCACATACACACACCATATACCACACACACACACACATACACACACACCACCACCACCACCACCACCAGCAGCAGCAGCAGCAGCAGCACCACCACCACCACCACCATACACCACATACACACACCATATATCACACACACACACACATACACCACCACCACCACCAAGACCACCACCACCACCACACACCACGTA
>OU015755.1:95234232-95260294 GCA_907169655.1 Acomys percivali | reverse complement strand
AGAGAGAGAGAGAGAGAGAGAGAGAGAGAGAGAGAGAGAGAGAGAGACAGAGACAGAGACAGAGAGACAGAGACAGAGAGACAGAGACAGAGACAGAGACAGAGAGAGACTGTATAAGGCTGATATTTATGAAGCTGATGAAAAGTTATTTTATAAGCTTAGAAGCCATTGCTTCTTATTCCCCTTCCTGAGCACACTGACACCTTATTTCCTTTTCTTGTCTGACCTTTCTGCATCATCTTCCTTTGTTTGTTTCTAGTTCTCTTCATTTCCTCTTTTCTCTCCTTCCCTTTCATTGACTCCCATCTGCAATAATTTTGGTATGATGATATACATTAACAAAACAGTCTCTAATACTGGTTCAGAGACTCTGGGCACCATACAGAAGTCAGCTGGGTTAGACAAATCCTTTATACATTATCTCTTTTCTTCTTTGGAAAAAAGAGAGCTATTTTTCTTGTTCTGATATTGTTAGTATCTTTAGTTACAATCATTCCTATAAGGACTTAGCTAGGATTGGGCCCCACAAAGTCAAGCCAAGCATTAGCCAATGCTGTGAGGATGGGATTGATGCTGAATTTAATTGCTCTCTGCAATCATTGTCAACACTAAGAGGAACAGTGACTTGGGGGAATCTGGAATGGCTAAACAAACAGTGATCTCACACCATTCGGGTCAAGGAACTATGAAATGATAGGATCTCTTTATAAATGAACTTTAAACTAACACCAGTCAGACAGAGAGCATCTGCCTTTTATGTGCACCAGCACTTCACAGCTTACAAAGCAAGGTTCAGCACCAGCACTTCACAGCTTACAAAGCAAGGTTCAGCACCTAGGACAGTGACAGCCCATGCTTGCTGTCTACTGGATAGAGAGGATGACACACTGACTCAAGGCTGAGAGTGAGGAGAGCAGAGAGATGCTTATAGTGCCCAAGCATGGCTAACCCATCTGATCTGATGGTCCACAATGTGGAGATCTAGTCTTCACCTCAAATCATCAGATGTGTGTCTCTCCGGTTTATTCATCTATGAAATAAGAAAAAAGTTATATCTGCCCCAACAGTATCTCATAAAGATTTAAGAAATGAACATATATCAGTTTACCCTACACTTTAAGTAGCTCAATTAATGTTGCTTTTCCTACTCATATTATTAACATTTATACAAGCAGTTTGGACAGGCAAGCTGGAGAACAGAGTGTCTGACTGTTCCTAACACATAACACATGAGTCTTGCCACCCACACTGAACCTAGGCTTTCTTGGCCTCAGTGATGATGTAAGGCAAGGAAACTCCCTACAGCCTGAGCCTTCTACACTGCTGTGTCTTCTCCTTATGTCCCTCTAGCACAGCTCTCCCTCCTTGAACCACTTGGGTACCTCTCAGTCTGCCATCCTCTTACACAGAGAGCTGCCTCTTATTTCCTACGTATTGGGGAATGTGACCCATTCTTAGGCCTCCCCACTTTCCCCTGAACAGCTTTAGCCTTTCTTGCATCTCCTTTCTGAGCCTCTGAGATGAAACCCTCCCACAGTACACAAGTGATGACATTCTCTTACTCCTCCAACTTTATTACTAGAAAATATCATTTGGAGAAAATGAGTGTAGCACAGATCTGCTCTCTGCTCTATCACCGCCCCAACTTCAACAGTATGATCTTAATGTGTCTCTTGCCACCAGCCTTGAAATACATCTCTCCTTGAAAGCAATAAGGGTCTTTCATTTCTGATCTTCAGCATCCTTCCAAGTTCATAATCTCCTTGCCTTCTGGGCATATCCTCTTAAAACAGCTTTTCAGATTCCACTTGGTCTCTGAGTTGCAAACACCAATACACAAGCAACCCTCCCAACCCTACCCTATCTAGAAGACACAACACCTAAGGGAGTTAGCCAAGTAGGCCAGTAATGCCCACTCGCCTGTCACCTACATTCCTATCACTATAATCACCACTTTGAGATATATTGTGTCTCAAATTTAAGCCTTGTATTAAAGTTGATTTCTTCTTCTCCATCCAAAGGCTAAAGAACCTCAAGAAAGCACTGCTTGGAATCTGAGGTCTGATTCTGATTCCTAGTCTGAAATGTATTCGTTGTGTGACTCTCCCCCTCCAACCCATATATACTTCTATACCAAGCCATGGTGCAGGCACTTTAAAAAGCAGACAAAAAAAGGCCATATACATCTAGTGCTCACCTCTGGAAGGTGGAAACCCAAGCCCCAAGCCCCAACACCTGGCATCTTGTGAGAACTGTATCCTGTGTGATCAGATGGGGAGAAACAACAAAATATCTGTGTTAAGCCCTTCATCATGATCCCTGAATGCACTCTTGGAGGAAAAGCCTCAGGTCCTGTCACCTTCCAAAAGCCGGAGTCCTTAGCACCCTCACACTAGCAACTCTTTCATTAGAGAAGACTTGCTCAAATCTGCAGCAATAATTCTCACCGAATACCTGAAGCTCCTTGATGTTCGCTTCCCACGTATTTTAAGAAAGATACCTAAACCAAAAGACCTCTCGAGCCTGGAAATTGGTGACCAAGTCTGCAGGCCCTCTCTGCATTAAACCAGTGTTTGGGACTTCTTTAGGTCTCTTTGCCTCCATTTCATCAAAGTGGGGACCACACACAAAACATCAGAGAGCCAAACCTTCCCTGGATATATGTATATGTGGCCTCTTCTTTTTTTTTTTTTTTTCATCCCTTGAGTAACTATTTAAGTTGTCTACTATATGCCAGTTACTAAGGTATGGGTGTGTGATTAGAAGGATAAATTGTGACCCCCTCCATCTATGCCTGAGGGGAGACAGTCAATGACCAGACACCGGTGCATAAAGGAGATAAGTGCAATTTTTCTGGGGTGCCAAAGTCCATGGGCTACAATGGAGTCCCTACTAGAGAAGGCGCATGTTTGCCCATCTGATGGAGGCAGCAGATTTGGGGAGGGAAGCTCTCCATGATGGAGAGACCCAGCCTTCCAGGGAGATGGAGCACATGCCATAAATGGACCTGGGTGGGACAAACTGGGTGGCCTGCAGAGAGATGCATGTAAGAGAGGAAGGAAAGAGGCAGGTCCAAAGGTGACAGCAGAGGCCAGAAGGGAGTGGACGCTGTGAAGAAAATAGGATTGGAGCAAGGAGGCACAGTGGGTGAGGCAGAAAGACTGAAGGTTTGGGAACAGTCTGGGGTATCTTGTGAGATCTCATCTCACAAAAGAAACCAAAACAACAAAAATCCCAAGACTGTAGCTGTGTAAATCTGACCTTCCCCCCAAATAGATCATGTTACGGTTAACACTTGCCTGGAAATGGAACATCAAGTGTGAAAGAAAAAGAAAAATCAAGATGGGTAGATCTGGGTAGGGGTTTAAAGTTTACCGCCTGTATTGTCCTTGGCTGGTGCCAATGGTCAGAACATTCTCCACACTTGAGTGGGATATGACTTTCTCACGTACTCTGGTGCCTCACATTTGACCATGTCCCCTGGAGGGGGAGACCTGGTGGCACTCAAAGGAAGGACAGCAGGTTACCGAGAAGAGACTTGATACCCTATGAGCATATACAGGGGGAGGTAATCCCCCTCAGGAACAGTCATAGGGGAGGGGAATAAGGGGAAAATGGGAGGGAGGGAAGAATGGGAGGATATAAGGGATGGGATAACCATTGAGATTTAACAAGAATAAATTAATAAAAAAAATAACAAAAATATCAAGATGGGTGATTTAGCTTTTAGTCCAGGACAACTAGAGGCCAAAGTCTCTTCTCTCTAACTCTGAGCATCTCCAATACATGCCATACACACCCTCATCTACTTCCTGCCATTCCTACTGCCTTCCTCCTTGTTTAATATCTAAGATATGAAGGACAGATAGACAGACAATCAGCAAGGACTAACAAGCACATCCAACCTGACAGTCCAAGGTTACATACATCCAGAATATCTATGAGTGTGGCTCAATTAATTTGTAGATGGGAAATGTCATCAAAATGTTAAGAAGTTGGACGTCACCCCCTCCTGAGAGCCTTTCCTACATGCCTTTCAGTAGGATCTCCTCTTGCCACAAGTCTGGATCCTCATTTCCCAGGCTGCTGTCTTTCTATGTGATCATAGTTTGTAGCTATAAAGTACACAGTCTGAGGATTGCATTCAAAGATCCAAAGTTAAGCATTGTCATTTATAGGAATAATTAACACTAGAGACATAATTTTTTTTACCTGGTGGGATAATAACAATATCTTAAAAACCCTACCATTTAAGGAGCACCAGATGTCTCTCAGAGGGTGAAAGACAGAGGGACCTCAAACTCCAACACAGCTTGCATGCCTGCACAGCCTGAATCCCCCAGGCAATCCAAGCCAAAGGAGAGTTTGATTGGCTAGATCCTGAGCTAAAGTTTTACATGAAGCTAAGTGTGGGCAGCAGAAGTTGTTCTGTCTCAGATAGGAGGCAATTCTCAGCACGTCTCCTCCACTCTACTAGGAATTTTAGCCAAAGAAATTCACTCGGAGCATACAGGCTCACACTCTCATTCTTCACATCTACAGCAGTCTTCTGCAACTAGGTGGTACTTTCCAGCCTCTGTGAACTGTGGGAGATGGACAAGAGACTGAGTTTCCAGGGTTGGGAGAAATGTTTGAGGTGCTCCTGCTTCTGCGTAGTGTTAGCCAGGGCCAGCATGCACCACCAACCCAGGAGAGCTGGTGACTTGGCACCCACATCTGCTGTTATAGTAACCCTCAGCTTCCCAGCCTCTCTGAAACTTCCTCCCCTAAGAGGGATTAGAGGGAACAAATTAATAAATGCATCAGGAAGGACAGGAGGGAGGCTGGGCTTGGCCCAGAATAGGAGAGGGAGCTGGATGTGTCCCATTGAGGAGGAAAAGGTGAGGGTGAGGGGAGATACCTGGCTTTCTGATATTCTATGGTACTATAGGCATTTGTGCACCTTGACCTGGGAAGGAGGACACTGGTGGCTTCACTGATCACTTATGCCAAGTAGAAGAGCAGCCTGAAGAAGGGATTTTGTAAATGAGTGAGAAGAACCGCAGATCTGGGGTGGATGACAAGAGAGGGCACACAGAAACCAATGGCACACAGGGGAGGTGGAGCTGAAAGACAGACACAGCCCACTGCTTTGCACCCAGATTGACAACAGTGACTTCACAGCATCCCTGTCTCCTGATGGTCTCTCGACTGTGTCCCTGTGATTCCCTCCCCCAAAAAAATCTCACTGCCAGCTGTTTCTCAATATCACAGATGGAATGCCACCGCTTCCAGGTGCCTTTTCTGATGTCCAAAACCCTCCAAATGGCCTGTAGTTCCACAGAGATACCTCAGGGCAACCGTGCCCTCCTGTATATAAGTGAACCTGAGATGCTGAAATGCTGGGGAACCCAGAAGTGGACAAAGAGCTGCAGCCTGTGTCCTTTCTGCATGCAATGTGTGGGGAGGAGATGCTCACTCGCTGGACGGGGACTTGGGTGGCTGTTTGGCGTGGTAGTCTCACTCAGAGATGGGCATGGTCAGTAAGGAAGAACTTCCTCTACACACAGCTGCTCAAGTAGGGTACACCACAAATCTTGGAATCCACTGAAGGGTGACCGAAGTCCTTGGTCTGCCCAGTTCCTGTGCAGAGGTTCCACGGGTGCCCCAGTGTATTCTTTCCTCTGTATTTGACCTGCTAGAAAGAATGCAGACGTCTATGAGATGTGGGTCTCCACCCAAGCTTCCTAACTAAAGTGCTGGCTTAGACTCGAATACATAACACCATTCTTAATGACATGCAAGTTATGGGATGTCACTATAGACTGAGCCCAGTGCCTAGCTCAACACACCTCAGCCAATGGCAGGTACAGCAACTCATGCAATTGCCTCGGGAGCCTGAGGAAGTTAGGAACTGAAAGGTCTAGATTCCAAACAGTTGGTGTGTCCTGAAGCTGGGATCTGCCATCTCCTGCATGCGACAAGGCTTTTTTTTTTTCTGCACTGTACCCCATTCTTCCCGTCTATTGACTGAGCCCAAGGAAGAGATCCTTCCTGAGGAAATTGTGATTATGAAACCAGATAGTGTATTAACAAGGCTTAGATGCATACCTTGTGCTTGGTAAGCACCCAGTGTTTAGTCAGCACCATTTGGCTCGGTATTATTAACACGGTATTATTACAGAGCTTCAAAGCTCTGTAAATTAAGTAAAGTTATCCTTGTTCTTGTATCTGTGCATAGTCCCTTCACTAACTGCAGTTGGCACACCCAGCCCACGTGACTCCTGCTTGCAAAGCACACAGATCTGGTGTGGGGAGATAAATGGAATGCCTGTGTGTTAGTGGACACTATGCTCCACAGACATAGCCACACACCACGACACAGGCATGAACAGACAAGTCATAGGCAAGGAGGATGGAAAGGCAGGATGTGGCATGAAGAGCAGAATCAAGATACTCTGATTCTAAGGCCACCACTCTTCCTGTTTACTGATTCAATTACCTCGCACTTCTGACCATTGGTTTTCTATGAATGAGTTTGATCCCAAAGTGCTTCCCAGCAATTCCCAACACTTAGTGATAACCGATTATGGTTTCATTACCTTTGTTGTTTTTTTATTTTAATTTATTATAATTTGTTCAGATTACACTAGTACTGTTGTCCCTTCACTTTTATCTTCCCATTCCCACCCTCCCTCCATCGCTCTTCCACCCTATTCCCCTCCCCTGACAGAAGGGGACTTCCTCACCATATGACCACAGGTCTCATGTGGATAGCCTGCTTCCCCTTCCTCTGTGTGCCCACTGGACCTCCCCACCAAGGGGAAGTGATCAAATCAGGGGCATAGAGTTCATGACAGAGGCAGTCCCCACTAGAAAACAATATATTCCACAACAAAAACAAATTTAAACAGTACCTATCCACAAATCTAGCCCTAAAGAAGATACTAGAAGGACAACTCCAACCCAAGGAGGCTAACTACATGCAGGAAAACATAGGAAATAGGTAACTTCACTTTAGCAAAACAAAAATTAGACAAGCACACAAACACACTACCACAACCAAAATTTAAAAAAAAAAAAGGACCTAACTATAAGCCTTAATATTTTAATTAAAGCACTTCCTTCTGTCTTTGTGTCTGGAGGGATCTACCCCATGGAAGAATCTATTAGGCATCCTCATCAAGCAAGTGAAAACAGTACCACCTCCTGTGGTTCCCTTTTTTTACCTTTGCTACCATACTCTCAAAGTTTAGGACAGTGTTATAGCAATCAGGTTAACACACACACACACACACACACACACACACACACACACACACACCACACACACCACACACACATACACACACACCACACACACCACACGGGCAGGAGAGAGAGAGCGCGAGAGCGAGCGCTAATCATGTCTCCTTTTGCTTTTGAGAGCAAATCTCATTGTTTATCTAATACATATAATTTTATAGCTTCCTGTTTAGCCAAATAAAATCTATTTAGAAATTGTCCAAATTTAATTACTTTAATTTTTAAACTCATAGCTTTTTTTGTTATTATTGCAGCTATGTAAGTGGTAGAAAAATCAGAACACACAAGTCAGCCAAAAACCCATGGGAAAGTGTCAGCAAGGGTACCATTCAGAAATAACCGTTTCTTATGTTTTCCGTCACTTAATACAAATAATTTATATAATTAAAAATCACATTCTAGCCTGTTTTCCTGTTGCCTTCCACATCTGTCTTGCATAAATGTGCTACTTACCCATAAGTGAAGGCCAAGTGGCAACTTGGAGTTTTGTACTTTATTAAGCTCATCTGCTGTGACTGGACATGGGTTGCTTCTGAATTTCTACAATGACTGAGGGTTCTAAGGAGACCTGTCTGGGTTCCTTCCTTCCTTTCTTTCCTTCCTTTCCTTCCTTCCTTCCTTCCTTCCTTCCTTCCTTCCATCCTTCCTTCCATCCTCCCCTCCCAATCCTCCACTGTTAAACAGTCAGGTGAAATGGTCTGTACATTTTCAAGATTCAGATATGTGTATTCTTGCATTTAACTCAACACAATTTGAAATGAGTGTGTGAGTACATAGTTTGTTCTTGGGCCGCACATGCCATTGCCATACACTGCATGACTATCTCAAATCTCCTCACTTGCAGTGTGAGGAGGAGATGTTATCTTGCTGTTTGGGGCATTTCTTTGCCCACTGAGATGCATCTTTTGTTTACAAGCTTATTGATAAAAATGTGCCATCCACCCAGTAAATATTTATTAGTTACTATCATGTGCCAAACACTTCTCAGGTTTGTTCTTCCTTTCTGAGTTCGCACTGACTAGACATGGATGTGGCAGTGACGAGAAGAACACTGATGCTTAAGCCCCCTCACCATTACTCTGTGTCCAGCTCTAGTTCACAGACAGTGACGTAAACTCTCTCCCCAGACTCCATGGAGAATGCCACACCTGGGAACTTATTACTGATCTGTCTGAGTCCTTTCTTCTCCTGCCTCTTGACTAAAGGAGTACCAGCCCCACCTCCCCCAGGAGAACTCTAGAGGGTTGGCCACCGGAGCCCTCCAGGGAGAGATCTGAGTGGACCACCACAGCTCAAAGTCAAGCCTAGGTCTGACACATCCAGAAACTCAACCTTGTTAGTGCTCCAGATTCGCTTTCACACAGGCTAGCTCACAGTGACTAAACTCAGTAGAGGCTTGAGTGTGCTTAGCACAGAGGCAGCTTCTCATTTATGAAGAGACGAAAAAAACAGAGAGAGAGAGAGAAAAACATCTGACAGGCAGACTAAACAATTGCTGAGCTCTCCAGTACAATTTACACCCTCAGGCAAGTTGCAAAAACAGCCAGACATCTTAAAAGAGCTTATGGGTAGGAGAGCAGAGAGAGGGCCAGGTTTGTACGTTTGGCAGCATCATGTTCTGACAGCCAAGGCACCATTCGTATCCTCTCCCTAGACAGTGCCTGGGTGGAAACAGCCAGTTGGGCACTGAGCTTTGCAGCTGACCGACCAGCACCCTTTCCTTTGCCTGGTCAGCACTGTTACAGCTTAGCAGAGATCACATCCTTGGGCAGAATATCTTCTGGCCGACATTTGCCGTTCATCCTTCTGTGTTCTCAAGATGTGTTGGCCCACACCAATGTGCTGACTTAGAGTTCCATGTGCCACTCTGTGCACATTTTTCTGTGTCCAGTGTATGCACACTGAGAACTTTCAGGTAGTCACATACGTGGGTTATAAAGCTTGGGCTTCTGATGTTGGCTGAGATCGGGTAGCCTAAAGGCATGATGGTCAGTCTCAATGTTGGTTAAGGGAATTTGTATAGCCAGCTCTAATAAGGCCCCCCTTTGGGGAACTGCCCTTTATTTACTTCAAGATTATTAGGGCGGCTACTACAGCGCATCTCTTTACCACGTGGATCCCAAGCCCTTGGCACATCTCGGATCAAGCTTAGTTTCAGGGGACAGTTTTGTGCCACCTCGGGCTCCCTCACGTGTATGTTACTCTATCTGAAGCTCATGCTTGGGTTTTGAACTCAAGAGTGATTCTCAATGTAGCAGAAACTTAGAAACTCCAGGGAATCTATACGGCCAGGAGACTCTCTTCCTGGGTGGGATGGAGGCCAGTCCCAGCGACGAAGCCATGAGGCCCCTGTGCCATCCTTAGGAGGTCCCTGCACATAACACATGTCCCATTTCACTCAGCAGAAGTGTACTCAATGGAATTCATTTTTCCCATGCCTTAACATCAGAGATCAACCTACACACACACACACACACACACACACACACACACACACACACACACACACACACACACCCTAGCTGCTTTGAGTGCTATGGAGGTCAAAGGGGTCTTGCTGCAGGCACAAGTTGCTGAGATGGCAGCAGACAGAGCCCTACAAGCCTCCTTCAGAGACCACAGTGGGTGATGGAGTTACCTCAGGCAGCGTGAGGTCATCACAGGGCAATGAATTCTCTAATTCCTCCTACCACTACATCACCAGGGACAGGGGTGATGTTAAGGGGCAAATCCTTAGCAGATGTTCCAAGTGACCACAAAGACTTCATTTAACCCTTAGATCCCCAACTAGAACAATTTCTTGTCTTTAGCTGGGATTCTTAGAGGCTCCGCCTCAGAGGAGAAGCTGGCAAGTGAGTAACTAGGTCCTCAGAGGAAGGGAAGGAGAGTATAAAGGACAGAGTGGGGGTGTAAAGCTAAGTGGGTGTGGTCTTGGCTGTGGGCTTGCTTCGGCAGAATCCTTCAGAGAACCCTGGCGCACAAGTAAAAGGCACAGACATAGCCTTTCCCCACATGCAATGTCTCCTTAGCTGGGTGCCTCAGATTTTGACCAGGATACCTTCCTGAGCGTTGGACAAGAGGGGCCATGTGGTGGAGATCAGCGGTGGAGTGCTTGCTTAGCTTGCCCAAGGCCTGCACACTGTGAGTTCTTGGACATTGTGTGTGTCAGTGGAGGCGGGGGCGGGGGGAGATAAATGAGGTGATTGTGAACTTAGTGAGGGTGAAAAGAGCCAGAGGGAAGCAGACCAACATAGGGGATGTGAGCAGGAGACAAGGGGGCATGAGCAGAGGGCAGAGGGCTTGAGGAAGGAGGACATGAGAAAGCCACCACTGGTGTCTTCTACACTCCCCTCAGTAATGAGGTCCTGAGAGGGAAGTCTCTTTCAGTTTCCTCGTGGTGCGGAAACTTCTGCTCCACCTGGAGCTAAATCAAACCCCCTTCCTCAGAAACCCCGTTTAATCTTTAGGAGCCTCTCTTTCAATTTCATGCAGAATAAAGTACAACTGAGTGAGGGCAGCGGTGTGCCATGGATCCTCCACACACACACTGGAGAAAGAACTTTTTTTGTGTAAGCGTTATGACGTCATCCTAGTCCTTAGCATGAAACAGTTCATAAACCCCATTGCGTATGCAGGGCTGCATGCTGAGCACATGAGGACCTTTTGTAAACTGAAGGCTGGCATTTCCTCAAGCACTGGGCTGCCTCAGAGGCAAAGCCTCTGCTCTCCTGGAAGGGTCGTGAGATGTCTGTCCTACTGAAGCATTGGTGGCAGATGCCACAATGACTCCTTAAAACAATACATCAGAGTCTAATTCCAGAGCGCAGACCTTCGTTGGAAAACACTAGCTCTCAATTCCAGTCCGGCTGATCGCCCATCAAGTGCCGCTTGACGACTGGCCTCCTTCACTCAGCCTCCTTTAGCCTTGCTGAGCTCATTGTCAGGGACAGAGCAGAGATTAGATTTCAAGTGAACATAGCAGCCCCTGATTGCAGCAAGGCATGAGATCAGCAGTGTGCTAGACCCAGCGGATGATGACTCCCTGCACCTTCAAAGAAAGACAAATGAGTTAGGAAACAGGCCAAGGAGGGCTACTGTCTCTGGCCGTGGATGAACTCAGGAAAAGCTAACAGGATCTTGGTGCCATGTTCCTCCAAACCTTCACACATGTAGGTAACTTCCATGTGTTTACACTTGTTGCAGACAGGGGCCACGCAGCTTCAGTAGCCTCTGGGATAGGAATCATGTCAACGTTTGTCATGAGACTTGAAGGCTTTGGGATTGGGGGGGAACAGTTACCAGGGCTAGAAGCCTAGAGACCAGAAGAACACTCTGGCTGGGAGCTAGGGGAAGCAATTCTGGGTGTCATGAGTCTGTGGCTCACAAGATTGCTCATGTCCAGGCGACTGTGAAAGCAGGAGGCTACCCCTGGGTGCCACATCCAGGTACCATAGCTTCTGTCTGTACTTTCCACTCTGTGGCACTGGCCTAGCCCCCAAACTGGCCACCTGCCCTGCAGACAATTCACCACCTCAGTGGCTTTAGCATGGGGCTGTGTGGTTGCTTGGGATTCCATGGGGGAAGATGTCTGCCTCAGACATTCCGTTTTGCCAGTTCCTCTGACCTTTACTTCTCCTGGCTTGCCTTTGAAGCCTTCTCCTGGTCTGTGTGGGGAGAAGTACAGCATTTTCTGCAGCCACTGCACAGCCGGCTTTAACTAGGCCCACCCTTCACCTTTCGCTATATCTGTGCATCCTGGAAGGTCTCATACAAGCTTTTCTGCCTGCTTTCTGTATTTATTTATTTTGATACAGAACCTCAATTCATTGCCCAAGCTAATCTCTGTCACCCAAGATAGCCTGGGACTCCGGATCCTCCACAGTGCTGGGATTACATGTATGCACACACCATCATGCTTGGTGACAGTGGCTTATCAAAGCATTTCTTCACAGGTGAATTGCTACTAATTCTTCTGTCTTATTTGTGTATAAGCAGGACAGAGCTAGAGTTTAGATTATGCATTTGGGGAGGGGAGGGTAAAAACACAGACTTAAGGTTCAGATTTTCTAGTCCCAGGTGCCACGCTGTGGTTCATTAGCTATGCGTGTCGGCATGTGCCTGCTTTCCTTTTAGACGTCACTTTCTTCTTTGCAGAATGGACACATTGACTACTGGGAGGACTGTTAGGCACCGTGTCTAAAAGTGTGTTGAGCATACAGTGACATTAACTATTACCTTTATAGATAGTGACACTGGTGAGAAATAGATGGGTTCTCAATTGAGTGGGTTGGAAAAGGAAAAAAAAAAGTCTAATGAAGAGTTTTGCTGGAATTTTTACATGTTGTGTAGGAAACACCCCCCCTATAGTTTGCACTGGCTCATTTCACTTGAAATTTATGATTACAAATCTCAATCTGGGGCTTTGACACTCTCGGGAACCCTGCCATTTTTCTCTAACCAGTTGACTTTCCTACCCTAAAGCATTCCATCCCAACCAGTGGCACCTGGGGAGCTTTCCTCTATTTGTTTGTTTCATGTTGGCAAATGATAGTTGGTGGGTGTTTTGTACAGCACAAAGTGATGCTGAGATTTCTTAATATGATGTGAAATGATTAAATCAAGATAATTAACATATCCATCACCCCAAATGCTTGATTGTTTTTGCAATGAGGCTATTTGAGATTTCCTCTCCTTGTGATACTGGAAAGCACACGATGCTCGGTTATCGGCTATATTTTCCATTCTATGTAATCAATGTTAAAAATGGAGCAACACTATTGTTCCTAGCTAAGAATTCTCATGCTCTGACTATTAACTCCACCCCCCTCCAGGTCTGAGTTACCCCCACTCTACTCCCTACGCTGTGTGTTCAGCATTTTGAGATGTCACATGGTGTGAACACGGTGCTCATCTTCCTGTCATTCTCAACCCATATATCACATGGCCGTCAAATAGAGGAGTTTTAAAATTGCAGTGCCCAGGCCTCACCCAACACCAATTAAATCACAATCAAAATGTGGTAGAGGTAGCAGCTGTCAGAATACTATGCAAGCTCTGCTTTGAGGGCCAAGGAACAGCTGAAACAGAAACCACCCTGTAGTGGTCCATCCCGTCCCTCCTTTCCACACCCCCTCTCCTCCATCAACCCACGCTGATGAACTTGCATCACACTTCAGAGAAGATGGAAGCAATTTGAAGGCCTCTTCCTCTTACCCCCTGCCAAAGCTCTCAAAGGACTTGTGTCTAGAGCCATGCCACCTTTTTATCATCCTCAGAGCAAGTGTTTGTCCTCTGCCCAACGGCTGCCTCCCCCATGTCATTGTCTTTTCCTCCCGTTGTTCCCCAAATCTGCTCAGTGGTTGTCTGCCCCCCTTGCAGGCATTACTAATAGCAGACAAACTTGGTTTGGTTTCTCTGAGCTTGGGGAACAACAATGAAGCCAAAGCCGTGCATTCCCTCCAGCTCTTGCCACGAACTGCTGATGGCCTGGGCACCCAAAACTAACTGCAGCACTTTTCACAGTGGCCAGGAGGTGTCCATGGATGCATCACTGGACAAAACCCAAGTGTGATACAGTCTCACGAGGGGACATAAGACTGCACACATCAAAATCTGTGGCTGCTCAAGACTCTTACAAAATGGATCTATGTTTTCACAGCACCTGTGTAATCCTCTCAGTCACTGAATCACCCCTAGGTCATACACAGTGCCGACCACATAAGCACTATGTCGGTAGTGCTGTGTTGCTCAGAGAACTATAAAAAGTGTATGTTTAATATAGATGCAGTTTTTCCCCAAATATCTTCGTCTATGGTTGGTTGAATTGCAGGAATAGGAACAACAGGTGGCACATAGGCTCATCTGTATTATTTAGTCTTCAAGGAAAACGAGATTGTGACATGCACTTCAGCAGGAATGAATCTTTAGGGCTTTTATTAAGATAGGCCAGGCCAGCCACAAAACAAATATGTGATCCTGTTTATATTATCTAAACAGTAAAAAATAAATAATAATAGTTAAAAACCGTAGGAGAGAAGCAGTCAGAGGCTCGGGACGAGGAGGGTCTGCAGAGTCATCCCTTAGCAGGGCAGACTTCCTGAGTGAGACTGCGCTGGAGCTGGATGTGGGAACGTCTGGGCAGCCCTGGACATGCATATGCTGCTATGGGAGTGGCCAAATAGACACAGTGACAATGCACATTTTATAGCCTGTATTTTACCACAATTAAAAATTTCAAAATAATAGTAACCATTGTAAACACGAGCTTCCCTACCTGAGCCCCACTTCCCTTCCTCAGCCCACAACCTATCTGGTTCCCGTTTCCCCCATCCTTCCAAACTTCCAGCCAAGGTCACCTTGACACACCTGCTTGAATCCCAGCAAACTGCTCCTTTCCCTTCCTCCCATAATCCCCTCACTGAAGCCAGCTGCTGAGGCTTCCAGTATTCCTGCCCCATCCTCGGCTTTCCATGGCTCCACCCTTTCTGCCCTGTCTCTTGCAGTCTGCGGGTTAGATACTGGTTCTTGAGCATACAGGCCTCTCATTTCCCCCAGACCTCTCTCCCTCTCTCTCCCTCTCTCTCTGATTCTCTCACCTTGTGTCACCATGTCCTCACCCAGAGCGACTCATGAGCCCTGCAAGTCTTAATGCAGTTCGTGCGTCTATGACTCACAGAGCTGCATCTCCCAGCCCTGGTCTTTTCCTCTGAAACTCTTCTGCCTCCTTGGTCTCACCGTTCAGGTGTATCAGAATCGTCTCACAACTAATGTGTCCCAAACGTGACCCTTGGCTTTACATTCCAGGCCCAAACCGTGCATCTAGCCTTCTCCACTATCTCAGCAAAAGTGAAATTGTTCAGCCATTCGCATACCGTGCCTTCTTTCTCACATTTCCCCAGGACGCCCATATTCACGGCTCTATCTCCTCACTTTTCATATATACGTTATGCATACAGATTACCTTCAGCCTTGAGTGATGCCTTCAAGATGCCTTGAATCCACTTCCCCGTGTTCTTCCTACCTCGTTGGTCCACTAGGCGCCTTTCCTCAGCTATCACCTTGGCCCTCCTTACTGACCCAGCAGCCTTAGCGTGTCTTCTTCTCCTTCTTCTTCTTCTTGCCTTCAGCCACAGTGTTCCACCTACACAGGCCATCTCAACGTTACTTCGGCACTCAACCCAGCTTAGCTTTATCCTACCCCGAGACTTTGCATACACAGGACACACACAAACACTTCTACCTCGTTCTCCCTCAGGCCATGTTCACTTTGCTCAGCTGGCTCATCATTCTCAAGACCTCTTAATAATGTCACTTCTCCAACAATTCATCCTTGGTCACTGCAATAGACGCTGCATTCTTTTTTTTTCTTATTTTTTTAATTAATTTATTCATATTACACCTCAGTTGTTATCCCATCCCTTGTATCCTTCCATTCCTCCCTCCCTCCTGCTTTCCCCCTACTCCCCTCCCCTATGTCTGTGACTGAGGGGGACCTCCTCAGTCTCTTCTTGGTAACCTGATATCCATTTTTTTTATTATCCATTTCTCATGTCTGACTGTCATTGGCTTAGCCTTTACCACTATAAAGCAATTCCTCGCGTGTTTGTTAACCTATAATTACTTGTGTATTCCTATAAACCCTGACACAGTACAAACCAGAGTCACATCTGCTTGGGTCCGTAATGTATTTCTAGAAGCCTTCTGAGAGTCTCTGCTTGGGCCATGATACCCTCATTAAATCCTTGTTTGACAGATTGAGTTGATGCCACCACTAAACACAATGCCTTTGACTTAGCTTGTGCTTCTGTTGAGATTTTTTTTTTTAAATCGGCCATGTTCTAGCAATGTATAGTCCTGAATTTCCCACATTTTGTTAACTAATAAAAATTAATTCAAATGAATACTATCAAGATTCATTAACACATTTGTCTTCTCAAATGTTTTCAGGCTAATGTTTATACGTTTATTTTGTACTTAAACCAAGAAGTTTTTTTGTTGGTGTTTTTGTTTTTCAAGACAGGGTTTCTCTTTGTAGCTCTGACTGTCCTAGAGCAGGGTGGCTTCGAACTCACAGAGATCTGCCTGCCTGTGTGTCCTGAGTGCTGGAATCAAAGGTGTGCATGAACCACCACCACTTGGCTAAAGCAAGAAGTTTTTGCGAGAATGAATAAGAATTTGACGTCATTGAAAACCATATTATCAATTCATCTTCATCTTTAGCATCTTTTGAACTTGGGACTTGTTTTTCCCCTCCTCCATTAATTAATTTATTTAATCACTTTACATCCCAATCCCAGCCCCCTCCTTCCTCTCCTCCCAGTCCTCCCCACACATTCCCCCTTCCATTCCCCTCTCTCTTTCCTCCCAGAGAAGGGGAGGCCCCCAAGTGGTACCAATCTACCCTGGCATCTCAAGTCATAGCAGGACTAAGCACATCCTCTCCCACCAGGGAGTGACAAGGCAGCCTAGCTAAGGAAAAGTGACCCAGTGGCAGGCAACAGAGTCAGAGCCAAACCCTACTCCTATTGTTAGGGGACCCACATGATGACCAAGCTGCACATCTGCTACATATGTGTAGAGGGTCTAGATTCAGTCCATGCATGTCCTTTGTTTGGTGGTTCAGTCTCTGTGAGGCCCCATGGGACCAGATTAGATTACTCTGTAGATCTTCTGTGGTGTCCTTGACACCTCCGTCTCCTTCTGTCCTTCTTCCCACTCTTCTGCAGCACGCAACCAACTTGACTTCAAAAAATGCTTCTAGGATTGCTTCCGGTTTTTTTTTTCAATTTCTGCCTGTCTTACTTAGATTTTCTATTGCTGCAATGAAACACCGTGAGCATAGGCAAGTTGTGGAGGAAAAGGCTTATTTGGCTTATACTTCTGCATCATAGTCCATCATTGAAGGAATTAAGGACGGGTACTCAAACAGGGTAGACACCTGGAGACAAGAGCTGATGCAGAGGCTTACAGGCTTGCAGACTCCCCTGACCTGCTGAGCCTGCTTTCTTATAGACCCAAGGGAGGCCAGCCCAGAAATGGCCCCAGCCACAATAGGCTGGGCTCTCCCACATCATTCACTAAGAAAATGGCCCACAGCCTTGCCTACAAGCCCAGTCCTATGGAAGTATTTCTCAGTTGAGGTTCCTTCCTCTCAGATGATTTTAGCCTTTGTCAAGTGTCATAAAACTATCCAGCACATTGCCTTTTAATCAGCAGCTATGAAGTGACTAGCTGAGCCTCAGCTCAGCTCTCTTAGTTTATCTTTAGAGAAACAGAAAACCCAACATACAAGTTTATGGAAGTTTTGCATTGGGCATTTAAAAAGAAAACCCAAACTTCTAACTGAGATCTCCAGTAATGACATCATATATTTCAGATTTCATTTTTATTGCATGCCTTTGTTCTCTGTTCTGGTGATGCATTTTTCAAGCAGGATTTCTTCATACTAGGTCGAGGGCCTTAAGACTTACATGGAAGCTTCCAGAATTTCCTCTACCCTGTTGAGTTTCCAGATATGCCTTGAGATTACAAGCAGCCTCAGAACTGCTGTCTCCAGGGCTTTTCTCCCAAAGTAACTTGTTCACTTTGCTTGAACATAATTTTATAAAGATTGAAAAAAAAAAGTTGCTCAAGCCCAATTTCCTGGCAGGCATCTCATCAGCAGCCTTAGCTGAACACTCCATGAGCCTTAAAAAGATCCATCGCTGTGTTTTCTAGGAACCACCAGCGAAGCCTGTTAGCGATCAAATGAGGAATGTGTGATAGGCATATTCTTGGGCCGAGCAAGGAAGTTGCTCAAGTCTCCTACTCAAAAGAAACAAAAGAGAGAAAAGCCCACTTTGCCTGCTGGATTCTCGGCTGCTGCTCATGGCTGCAGCTTCCCTTGTTTGTATTCTGAGCAATTTATCCTTCCTGGTGTCTGTGGGTGGAGTTGACTCTGCAAAGGAAATCTGACAAAACACTGAGAAGTGCAGGTTGAATGAAAGTGCTGAAATATCACTGCAGAAGCAGACAGGTGACTCTCACATGGGCCAGAGAGACGAGAATGCTTGATAGAGAAGCTCAGATGGGCCCAATATGTTAGGAGAGAGGTCAAGCTCATAGCTTGTGTTGTCAGGGGATTTTGGCATCAAGTCAGGGTGAGTCTGGCTAACCGCGGTAGCTTGTTGGTGTGCGCCTGTGTGGGTGCATATGTGCCTGCTTTGAAAACAGCTCGCTTTGTACTCATTTCCAACATGCTTGGGTTTACCTCTTTCACAATCAGTTCTTTACTGGGTAAGAGATGCAAGGAGCTATAATCTTGAAGGTGTTGAAAATACTGTGTGTTACCTTCTGGTTTGAGTTATAAAACAAGGTCACACTAATGCCATCTGAAGGAAAGTATGCTCCAAAATTGCCAAGAAAGGGACTGGGCCCTGCCTGCTGAAATTCTAGGACAACAGGTCCAGGATATTCTCAACTCTAGCTAGTAGAAGACCAGCAGGGCTTGGTTGCCATTTTAATTTTGATTTGGATATTGTTCATATATCGTTCACCTTGTTTCAGGAAGGAATGAAACCAGCCTTGTGAAAGAGTGACTTACTTAAAAGGGAAAGAAAGAAAACAAAGGTGGAGGGGACAAAAAGAAATAAAAAGCAAGATTTAAGCTAAATACAGGGCCCCCGCCATCCACTCTCCTGCAGGTCTGAGCAGGTCATTACGACATCCAGCCACAGAATGGCATTGCATTGGTGACATGAAATATAACACCCTAGGAGGAAAGCAGGCATCCATGAGGTGGTACCTGACTACTGGAATAAGGTCAGGTTCTTTTTCCCAGGGCTGTCTTCCAGAGTAGGTCATGTCATCACGAACAAGGCTATTAGAAATGACTGGCATCAAAGGCCTATTTCCCATCACAGCCTTCAACAGAGGGAGGTATTGCCCCGAAGTCAGTGTCAGTAAATGTAAATGGTGGTGGTATATGACATGAGCCCAGGAGCTCCTTGTCCTCTGCTAACTTGATTTGTACAACGTGGCTCTAAACACCATCATGAACAAACCGTCTGTGTTTACTTCCTCCATTTCTCCCTGGGTATCATGTCTCTCAAGCACACTACTGACAAGCATACACAGGAGAGAGGTCTGGAGGTCCCTGCCAGTGCAGTTGGCCTGTGAGTAACAGGTACATGTGCATAAGATCAGGTAGGTGTGGCTCCATGGCACGGCATTGGCATAACGTGTTTGAGACTTCGCACTCTATTCCTAGCGCCACAAAAATAAGGATTCATAGGAAACTCAAAGATGTAACTAGACAGAAGAAGATAGCGTGTGCTTGAATGGGGAATTTTCAGTTACCTCCAAATTAGCTAGCAAATACAATTCCAAGCCAATATTCCGAATTGGTTAATGTGACCAAATGACATCTGAAATTAAACACATCCACAAGAATGGATGAATAAGGCACGCTTCTAAAAACTGCAGGTGAGTGTTTGTGCTCATACACATTTGGATGTTTAAGGGCGGCGTACATTTTTATGAGCAGAGTGGGGAAAGTGGTACCAAACACAGAGAGACCAGGCAGCGTGGAACTGACGGAGGAATTTTAATCCACAGGGAAGGCATCGCAGCATAGACATCAGGTGGAAATAAACGTTCACTTAATAATAAAGAGCTGGCTTGTCTTTTTTTGTGTGTGTGTGTGTGTGAGTGAGGTGTTGGCACCCAGAGCGCACAGCAGAGAGGGCTGTCAGAAGCATCTAGGCTGGTGTTCAAAACCCACAGAGATGCCTTTGGGCAGCAAGCCCTGATGACAGACAGCAGCAGCAAGGGGCAGGCTTCAACAGACCTCATCACTCAGTGCCCTTTTGTATGGAACTGTAGCTTACTTTGTAAGCTGGTCCTATTCGCAGGGCTCCCTTCCTCCAGCTGCTCTTCTGCTACCAACAGGGTCTCTCCCTGGTCCTGGTGAGCAGAGCTGTAATCCCAGCCCAGTCCCCCTCACCCCGAGCACTGAAACAGGAGGATCACAAGGTCAAAGTCAGCCTGGGCTACACAGTGAGGCTGGGCGGGATGATGATAATCTCAAAGTTGCTGAGTGGCTTTGGATACACCGAGAGTTCTCCTTCCGCACCCCTCTGCCTGGACAGCCTACTCTTTCTTCTCTCTTGGACACTGAACTGCCAAACTATGGCATCTTTCACAGTGGCTTATGATTTAGTGTGGAATTAATACAGAAAGGAAAATACAGTAAAGAAAGGGCTGAGTTCCAATCAGCATCGAGCCATTTCATAATAAATTCCTGTCTCACAACACTGAACAAATAGGTTCCATGATAAAAGCATAGGAAAGTAATGTGTGTGTTCCTGAGAGTGGAGGCTTTCTCTGTGAGCGGACCCTGACCCTGGGAGCTCCAAAGACAGTGCTCAGAAACTGCTTCCTGTGCCAAGGTGTGTTTCACGAGTACAGTGCTCACCCTGCCTGTGTGAGACCCCAAGTTTCATCCATCCCAACACTATTTTTTTAAAAAAAAAACTTTGTGCATTATAAATTAATAAATGGACAAAGAGAGAAATCACTGACTACAACTTTAATGCATAGTATTTGTGAGGGGATAAAAAGGACCGAGAGCTTTTTTTTTTTTTTTAAGGAAAATGCTGTGATGTGTGACAGTTGGAGAGCCAGTGTCCTTTATATATCAAACTCTTTAAAACTCTTTGAAATGATTTTTAAAAAAATAAGATAATAGCCCCCAATATCGGTGCCTGTGCTAAAGAAAACACTGAGTATATTTAACATATTCAAACATAGGTCAAACGCAGATAAACTCTTCCCCTCACCAAACACAGCTGAGATGGAAAGATGAATGTTCATGCTAGTGATTCGTGATGTGCAGAAAGAACTGGATACCTGCAAATATCCTTCAGGTTGGTGAAGACAACCCCTCAAAGAAAGTCCCAATGCTCCTTGGGGTAAAAGGAAACCACCATCAACTTTCCATTCAGAACAGGAAGAATTACCCACCCATGCAGCAATTCTGTGGAGAAAGTTATCTGAAACCCTTATAACTTAGAAATGTAGAATCTAGAGATTTTTCTCTGGGGAAAACAATGGTCCTCCTGCAGAGTATTATTTATAACACACTGCAATGGAAGCAACATACCTATAACACACGGAACTGCTTTAAAGAAAGCCATTGCAAGGACTAAGCTGTGGTCACGTAGCTGAAGGCTAAGCCGCTATTTACAGTCACAGAAGTGTGTATGACTTACCTCCGAAATAGCCGCGCTGTTTTGTTACCAAGAAATAATTGGTTCGGCAGTATTCTATTTTTTATGGACAAAATGCACAATCCTTGTTTGTTTTGTGTGCTTGCTTGCTTAGCTTTGCTTCCTAGATTTTCAACAATTTTGCATGTTAATTGTATAGCCTTTAAGATTAAAACCAGTAGCAACTGGAGTTGTTTTTCAGGGACCAGAGATCCCCAGCTGTTCCTGGAAGCCATAAACGAGCACAGATGCAGAAGTTTCCCACCACTTTGCCCCTGCTTTGTCACACTGGAAAGAATGTCCCAGGCAGGGCCCCATGCTAAAGAGTTCTACCAGCGTCATTGACATGTCTCTTGTCAAGGCTGGCCATTTATTTAAGATGCCTTTCTTTGTGCACAGCTTTCTGTGTCCATGAAAAAAAAATAAAAAGGCAAAACAGAAAGCAGAGTGTGGATTTTTTTTTCACCAATGCAAGGACATCTCCCGGTGAAGGTGCAGAGCCCTGTGATGCGGGTAGACAGTTCTCAGTCTGACGAGTGAAGGTAGAATTGGACAGCAAGCGGGGAACTGAGTAATTGCTCTTTCTTCTCACTGACAATATCAGCTGACGGTTGGTATTTTATTACGGTGTTCATATGGGCAAGGTTCCCAGGAGACCAATAAAGTCTTTCCAGTTGTCTTACAGCTCATTTGAATAGAATGTGACCATGGAAGGATCAAGTGCAGCGCTGGCAAACAGGAGCAATGCGTATGTGGGTAGTGTGGGTGAGGTGGGTTTGTCTGCGGTGGGATGGTTGGGGTTCACCAGCCAAGCCATTCGTAGCCATGTGACCTGAGCAGGTGGCCACATTGAGCCCAGGTTTTCCTCTCTGTGCTGTGGGGAAGATATTAGTCTCTTGCTTTTGAAGTTGTAGTAATGGTTCAAGTAATACATATAAAAATTGTATACCCCTATAATTTACCGTGTTAGTGGGCCTTTTTACATTTATAATATTAACTCTCCTAAGTGATTTCATGTACAAAATCAATGCCTTAGCCAATGTAAGAGAGATTTGAGGACATGTTACTCAGAATGAGGATTATAGTCCATAATGACACTCATACATTTCACGCTTCGAAGTTAAAAGTGCCCTAGGAGCATATACAGGGGGAGGAGGTTCCCCCTCAGTCACAGACATAGGGGAAGGGAGTGGGGGGGAAAGCAGGAGGGAGGAAAGAAAGGGAGGATACAAGGGATGGGCTAACAATTGAGATGTAATATGAATAAATTAATTAAAAAAAAGAAAAAAATACTTGACATGTTTCAGGTCTTTACCTCACAGTTATCCTGTAGAATACCAAGAATTTTAAGTTTAACCCATTTTATTAATATTCTTATGTAGATGAAAAAGTTCTAAGCTTATCATCTAATAAGACTAAAACTAAGAAAAAAACAAAAAAAGAAAACAAATACAAACTAGCATATTAACTATGCTCCTCCATTAATCTACCTCCTCCTGGCAATACTGATAATATGTGTTCATACTTTTTCTTACCCCCAATTGTAATATCCACAGGACAATATTGCCACATCATCTTTGATAGTCCATCTTGCTTGTCAACATGACTGGATCTGGATCAAAAAAAGACAGAGATGTGAGACAGGCATGTGTTAGAGTCCCCATTGCTGTCCTCTGAAGACAATCTGCCCATAGGTTAATCGTTCAGCTGTGAGTCAATAAACCAAATGACTTGTGCTGTTTTGGGCAGCACCAAAAGTCTGTACAGTTTATATTAAATTAATCAAATTTGTTATACACTTTCAAATTTCAGGGTTTTTTTCATTATATATTTGATGGAATTTAACTTGGAAATATAATCAGCAAAGTTGATCTGGAAAGTTTCACCTGATAGATAATCTTGAAATTTATGAATGGTTAGAAAATAATATCTTTAATGTTTCTTTAGTTAGTATGGAGATTTGAATGAGAATTATCTCCCCTAAGCTCAAGACTTTAAACACTTGGCCCCTAACTGTTGTTTACCTTTAGACACATTATGGAAATTTTGGGAGGTGGAGCCATAAAGGGAGAAATGCATTACTGTATGTGAGATTTGAGAATTTAGTAGTCTCATGACCATCCCAGTTTACTCTCTACTCCATGTTCACAGTTGAATGTGATCTCTCAGCTTTCTCTGCATGCCTGCTGCCATAACTCGTCCACCATTATTAAGACTCTGGTGCCCCATATTTGACCACATCCCCTTGATGGGTAGGCCTGGTGGCACTCAGAGGAAAGAAAACAGATCACCAAGAAGAGACTTGATGCCCTATGGGAATATACAGGGGGAGGAGGTCCCCCTCAGTCACAGACATAGGGGAGGGGAGTATAGGGGAAGCAGGAGGGAGGGAGGAATGGGAAGATACAAGGGATGGGCTAACAATTGAGATGTAATATGAATGAATTAATAAAATATTTTTTAAAAGAAAAAAAAAGTGCCCACCACCACTGCCCATTCTTTAAAAAAAAAGAGCACAGGCTAGTCTTTGCTGTTTGTTTTTTGGAGACTGGGTTTCTCTCTGTACTCCTGGCTGTCTTGAAACTCACCCTGTATATGTACACCAAGTCATCCTTGAAATCAGCAATCCACCTGCCTCTGCCTCCCAAGTGCTGGGAATAAAGGTGTGGCCCACCACCGCCTGGCAAGTTTCAAAATTAATGGTGAGATTCTAAATGTTCTAACAGAAAACACATACCAACACATCACATTGCTGCCCTGCTCTTGGCTGAGTCAGCCAGCCTGAATGTAGGTATTGGGGTGTAGATCATAATAATACATTTTTTTCAAGTATCAACTGTCTTTGCTAATTAGTAAATCTAGAAATTCCATTTGGCTCAACAGGAGAGTTTGCATGTATACATTCTAGAAAAGTAGTGGTATGATACAGAACTTAAGATCACTACACAGGAGGTAATCCTGGATGCTGCTACAGCCTTTCCCCTTCTGTCCTTGAGCAAGTCAGTGCCATCTCTAAAATGGGAATGGCCTCATGGTTTGTTGTCAAGTTTTAGTAACGTAGCTTTTATACATGGTAAAGTGTCTGACACAACAAATAGTAACTCATAGAAAGAGAAGATGAAGAGACTAGGAGAGACTAGCTAACTGCAGGGCTAACAATACTGTCTGCTCTTCCAGAGAGCTGGCGTTTAATTGCAAGCACCAAGATGGCAGCTAACGATGGTCTGTAACTCCAATTTAAGGGGAACCAACATCCTCTTCTAGCCTTGACAGGCACTGCACACATGTGAAACCCAGACATACATGCAAGCAAAGTACCCATACACAGAATTCTTTAGACGCTTTAAAAGAAAATATAATGGATAATGATGCATTAGATAGATAGATAGATAGATAGATAGATAGATAGATAGATAGATAGATAGATAAGATAGATAGATAGGCAGATAGATAATCTTTGTTAATCACAACAAAACTCTCCTTACACTGGAATAGCAATGTGTGTAGTTTCAGTAGCCACAGGACTTAGAACTTTCTCCCATTGCTATTATAATGTGTATGATCAGCATGAAAATGAAGCATAGCTGTAAATACCACATTTTTCACTTCCTGGAGGGAAATGTCATAGTGTGTCAGATACACTCCTAATATTACAGGGTAGATGCAGGTCCTGGGGTGATCTGCTTTGTGCCAGGGTATTTCTCGTGCTTCCGGGGTGTTGCACATCCTTAAAATTCCAGACGACATTGTCCGGCACAGTTATCTTTCTTTGGGTTATACTTTGGAATACTGAGTGACTTTGTGTTACCCTGTGGAAGTGTTAGAGCCCCAGACCAGAGACTCTGACAGTGGAAGATGGAGTGTCCCAGTGAGGGTGAAAGAAATCTGATATCTGCAAATTAATTTCACAACAACCTCCACTTCTGAGCGACTGTCATAGACCTCAAGCCTCCATAGGGAGCCCATTGAACTGCTGGCTTGGCACAGCAACAGCCTAATGCCCCCTCTCACAGATCCAGCTCATTGCATTCTGATGCTCACACCTGATCCCACTTCCTAGAATTTCCCAGACATACGGAGTTTGTCTTTCACAAGCGAGATTTAAAGAGCTCAAGTGGACACACTTGGGCCTGCCTTGGCGAACAGAGGAGGAGGATTAGTTCCCTGGAGCTGAGCAGGATGCTAAATGCTCCTTTTGGGGTGACTACAATAACCATGAGCAGAACCAACAGCCTCAGAGTCTGCGATACAGAGGAGCCTGGCTAACCCCAGGAAGTGGGTCACATTAGGCACTAGGCAACACTCCCAAGGAGACCTAAAGTTGGCCTTTTCAAATGAATCTGGTAGGAAGACACATTACTTCCCGATGTGGGCATGGTAACTGCTCAATACCATCCTTTCCAGGCAGAATTAAAAATGAAAATCCTTGACAGAATAGGGAGGCTAAATAATCCTGTTGGGGAGGGTTTCACAGGCTAGATGCTCGTGTGTGTGTGTGTGTGTGTGTGTGTGTGTGTGTGTGTGTGTGTGTG
>OU015755.1:95191751-95229948 GCA_907169655.1 Acomys percivali | reverse complement strand
AAAGAAAGAAAGAAAGAAAGAAAGAAAGAAAGAAAGAAAGAAAGAAAGAAACAATTTGAGAAACTCATGTCTTTTGGAAATAGCTGCAGTTCAGGTAGGAGCAGTATGTGCTCCATAGTTCTGGTCAGTCTTGTCCTGGACACATTCTCTTCTCCTCAGTCAGCACAGAAGCACAACCAGGGTTGGGTAGACCTGAGTCCTGGCCTCTGTGCTACTGTAATTCTAAAGGGGCAGACTGGCTGCTCCTGTTTTTCCTCTCATCACACAGAGATGAGCTTTCTGCTCTTCCTAAGCAATGGTGGCCAGGGCGCACTGGAAAGACCTATTCTTCCTGGTGCCAAAAGAAGCGGGGATGTAGTTCAGTGGTAGAGCACTAGCCTATGAAATATGGGGCTCAAGGTTCAATCCATGGCATCGGACAAAAATTAACAAACAGAAAGCAAGTGCCAGAACAGTTGAGAACGCATGGCTGGCCAAAGCAGCTAAGGTCCCTGGAGTTTGGGTGGCAGAGATAAGTACAGAATCATATTACAATGTTATAGCAGTCGAAGGCAGGACTCTTGCTCAAAGAGGGACCACTGTTAGTTATCAGTGCAAACAAGAAAACAGTAAGGGGTGTGTGTGTGTGTGTGTGTGTGTGTGTGTGTGTGTGTGTGTGTGTGTGCACTCGAAAGACAAGCTTAAAACAACACGATACAGAAAGGTTAGACACACCAGATTGGACAAAGTTTGTCAGGCTAATGCAAACAAAAAGGAAGCAGAGCCGGCAACATAAATATCAAATCAAGTGAACTTTCAGGACAGAGGTGTCACTGAACAGGACAGAAAGTGCTACTGAAGGGGGCTAAAGAGAATGTGTCCTAAAGGAGACATTAGCGTCCTGTGTCTTTGGTACTGCAGAGTGTAGCTCTGGAATGTAGAAAGCCAACTCTATTGAGAATGCACAGAGGAAATGGCAGGAATGCAAAGATAGTGGGAGACCCTACCACACCTCCCTCAGCCTTTGACAGATTAAGTAGGTGAAGAATGGATTAGGGTTAGAGGGACTGAGCAATGTGTTTCAAGTGTCTTACTTAATAGATAGATGTCAAGTTTGTACTCTATGAAACAAAAATACACCTTGTCTCTAACTGCCTCTAAAAGCATTCAAGAGTGTAAAGCATCCAAGAGAACCGATTTTATGGTATCCCACAAAGGAAATCCCAGGAGCTCTGAAAAGTAAAAGTTGGACAGGCTCTGTTCTCAGACCATGGTACAATAAAATTGAAAATTAATGGCAAAAGTTCAACCCAGTGACCCCAAACACTTTGAAATTTAACAGCACTCTGCTAAATAACTGTTGGGTCAATGAGAAACCAAGGCTGCAGTTATAGATCATTTATGTCCCAACAACTAGAAGAGCACCGTGTGCTGACACTTACAGGATGATGCTAGAGGTAAGTCCATTGCTGAAGACCTGGCATCATTAACAGAAAAGATAGAAGATAGATGGATCGAAGAGTCAAGCCCAGAAATTAAAAAACAATAAAAAACCAAACCAAAGATAGTGAAGAAACAGGAGTTACCAAATCACAAAGCATAAAGTACTAATTTTGAAGGCTGAAAAAAACGTATTGTCAGTGAGATGGCTCTTTCTAAATGAATGCCTATATGAATAAATTGCTAGTCCAAAAACATAGTGCCAAGCTCCCAAAAGTAAGAAAAGGGGGTTGCCTTCATCAACAGAGGCCTTTGGAGGGTCTATAGTTTTAAATGTCCAATATGTATTTTATTATTATTATTATTTTTACTTTATGTTTATGAGTGTTTTGCCAGCATATTATCTGAGACATGTATGTGCAGTACCTCCAGAGACCAGAAGAGGGCACTGAACCACCTAGAACTAGAGTTCTTTAGGCAGTTTTGAGCTGGCCATTGGGTGCTAGGAATGGAGCTTGGGTGGTTTGTAAGAGTATCAAGTGTCCTTAACTACTGAACTGTCTCAGCATTGATTATTTTAAAGAAAAAATAAAAACTGCAAACATAATTTAGAGTAAGAAAACTAGAATCAATGAATGAATGGATGGATGGGTGAATAAATGAATGTGTGTGGATCATATTCCCAAGTATGAGAAGGCAGTACACACACTGGTAAGGATTTAGGTCTAGTTACAACTTCCAGATTCAGATGCAGAACATCAAACAACCTCTTCCAACCTCAGTTGCCTTATCTCTAAATTGGTGATGAAAGCAGCATTGACCTTCTGAAGCTGTCAATAAAATAACAAGAGCCAATAAAATAATAAGAGCCAAACCTCTAGAACTTTGCTAACAAAGGACTCTATACCCACAGAGACACATAAGACACATGCAGTGATATACACAGAGACACACAAGATACACAGACACACACACACACCATACATACACATCACACACACACACACACACACACACACACACACACACACACACACACGTTTACTATTGCATTTCTCCAGACCCTCTAAGTATCCAGTATTTCAAATGCTAGGTAAGTAATTTCAAAGCATAAGGATGCAGCCCTGTTCACTTTCACTTCGCTTTACAAAATCATAACTTTAATACAAAACCTTAACAGTGTTAGCACAGAAAATGCAAAGTCTTTATGAGCATATGTGTGTACATATATAAGTTAGACATGAGTAAATGTAATCCAGAGTTGTAATAAAATAAAACACCAGAATCAAATAGGGCATGTCCCAGGAAAAGATGAATGTTCCAGCATTAGGAAATCTACCATCTACTTTGGCACATTGGGAGGCAATTGATGATGTGTTGACCCAGAAATGTAGTTATTAGCCTAAGGAAATAAGACTCAGCCAAAGACTGTGCCCAAGGTTATCTGAGGTAACATTATTAAATTCTTAAGCCATCCAAATACCCAAACTGGAGGAAAACTCAAATATACTTAGGTTCTACTGTGCTTAGACAAATAGATTATGCTTAAGTGACATATAGAAATAAGAGATAGCCTATCCTATAGGAAGAATTTTGGTTAAATCATAAAACAAAATGCTTCAGTGATTATTTCAAAATGTAAAAAATATATTCATGATACTGTTCATTAAGCATAGAAAAATTAAACAATATGTACAGTGTACAGAGGCTGCACATTTGAATATCTGTGTTTATGTGTATGTGTATAGACTACATACACAAGAATTACATAAATACACAAATCTTCAAATATAAATATTGGCATTTTTCTTGCTTTTCTGATGTACTGTGGCAATAAATAGTTGTATATGTTTATTGTTTTGCACAAATGTGAAGATGAAATCACCATCCTGTTTTGAATCTTTTAAAGCAGATTAACTGCATGAAAACTGACACACAATTATTCATTATAATATTAAGTGTGTGTGTGCGGTGAGGGGGGGAGGGAGAAGAGAGAAACGGGGTAGGGGAGGGAGGAAGGAGCAGCCCTTTATGAAGCAAAGAAAAATAGAGGAAATAGAACAAAATGTCACAGTAGTTATTATAGGGCAGTTTTAATTTTCATTTCTGTACTTCATTTGAAATACTATTCCTTAATGCCAGCAGATAAAAAAAATGTCAAATGTTAGAAAAATTACTTTCAGTGAGTCTCAGACAAGGAGCAAAGCTCCGTACATATCTCAAGTCAAGTCATTTTCCCGGTTGTGACTTCATCTTTTAAAATGCTGTAAAGAAAAAAAAAAATTAAAAAAAAATAAAATAAAATAAAATAAAATGCTGTAAAGATTACAGTTAAGGTACCTGGGGAATCTCATATAGTATCTGGTTATGACAAGCCAATAGTATATATTCATTCAACTCCAATTCCTAGTCAGGACCATTTTAAGGACTAGTCAAGAAAAAAAAAGATGCATGTGAAAATAAACGAACCAAGAGGACACTATGTTAAGTAAAATATGTCCACAGTGAAAAAAAAAAAAAAAAAAACGATTACAGCGTATTCCCCTGTGTATGGATGCCAAATAGTTGATCTGAATACTGAGTAGTGATTTCTTGAGGCCGGGAAGTGTGTGAGGGTGCTAGACAGGAGAGAAGCAGGTTAAGTCCTGGGCTCCGCAGTACAGGTGAGGGTTAGCAAAAGGCGGCGAGTCCATGACTAACAAGAGGAGATCAGCTTAAAGCTCTCGAACATAAACAACGAGATGGGCATGTCAATGTTCCTGGTTTGACCAGTTCACATTGCATATGTGTCTAATAGCACACTGTGTTCCCAGCTAAGTATAATAATTACAATTACAAAAAGAATTTTAAAAGAAAAGAAATTACCTGGGTTTAACATTGGTCATGGAGGGCACCTGGCCATCAGAAATGATTCTCTAAATCTAGGTGTCCACCTGGATTTCCTCTTTCCACCAAGACTTCAAGATGGGAGATTCAAAATATAACTAGTTGCCATTCCATTCACTCAACCTGGGCTCTACTATTTTTTTTTTTAATCTTGCCACACTGTTTTAAATGGGAAAACACGCCAAATAAAGCAAAGAAAGAAGATAAATTGAATCCCCTCTCTCCTGTCCCTCTTCTGACAAGGGTTTTCATTGTGTAGCCCAGGCTAGCCTCAAATCTCCCCCTCCTACCTTAGCCTCCCGAATTCTGAAATCACAACCCTCCCCCCTCACACACAGAGTCTCTGTCTTCCCTCCTCCCCTCAACTTTCCCTCCTCCCCTCTCCCTCCCCTCTCCCTCCCCTCTCCCTCCCTCTCCCTCTCTCTCATGCTAGCCTCTCTCCTCTCTCTCCTCCCCCAACCTTTTTCTACCATATGAGGTGAACATTTCTCTTATCGTTTCAATTAAGGTCTAATGCGGAAAGGATTCGACTTTTGGCAGATGGTTTCTTTCTCAGGGAGGGTTAGTATCATCCTCTGAGGAATGCTGGCCTGCTGCTCAGCACCGGTCCCTGATTGGCTCTCCTGCTTGCCTACCTAAAGGATCCATTTTCAACAGAGGAACCAAGCAATCATTCAACCATGTGTTAGGAGGAAAGAGAATAGTTTGCCTTAGAAACAATGAAGGAGAAATCTTGATTTTAAAAAAAATAGCAATGACTTGTGGGACTGGAATCAGGATATTATATGGAAGAAAACTTTGTGTTTCGTCGGCTATGGGGGAATGAAAGCAAAGAATTGCCAAGATGACTGACCTTTGGAATTCCAAGCTCGTTGGGGCACCAGTGATATGGGGCAGACCCTGAACATTGGGTAATGAAAACGGCAAAGTCACTTTTTGAAGGGCAGGGATTTCAAGGGGATGGAAGGGGTCCAGAGGCAGCTTAAGCTCTAACACTCACACTACACATGTTGACTTGGAAGTGATGCTTTTAGACACGAAGGTGGAAGTTACGAACCAGAGCCCAAGTCTTCATGAAGATACCTGGGCCCAACAAAGCCCCAGTATTTAGAGAGGAGAAAGGGAGGCTAGATTGTGAGGCCAGTGGTAGGAAAGACACGTTTAAGACAATGCACAGAGATGGAGATAATATCCCAGCCCTACAAAGACAGGAGAGATAGGACTCATATGAGCATAGATGGCTTCTTCCCCTTGTTTTAGCTAAAATCAGATGCATGTACCGATGCAAAGCAAGAATATAATGCTGTGTTAAGGCAATAACACAGTGTTGGAGTGTACTTTAGAGGCAAGCCAAATGTTCATTCAAACCATTTTAGAAACCCTTGGAATGCCCTGAACTCTACGCATTGGCAGCCTGGCTCGATTGATTTTATTGTTCATTCAACTTAAGTGGGCTTTTGTATCAGGAGTAGAGAGAATGCATTTGAACTATCGAGCTGTGTCAGTTAGTCAAGAACCTAGGACTCCTGATCTCACTCCCTCATCTTCCTTCTTCCTTCCTGACCCACACGTACTCTGGCATAGCCTCTATAGCTAGTCAGCCAAGTCCAAAGGTGTGTGTGTCTGTGTGTGTCTGTGTGTGTCTGTGTGTGTCTGTATGTGTCTGTGTGTGTCTGTGTTTCTGTTTATGTGCTTGTGTGTGTGTGTGTGTGTGTGTGTGTATGTGTGTGTGTGTGTGTGGTGTTTGTTGGGGGGAGTCACCACAGTGACTAAAGAAGCCTGATATAGTTGGATAGAGACAGAAACAGCAGGAAAACAATTTTTTTTTTTTTTTTTTTTTTTTTTTTGCCTAGTATATTGAAGCAAGCTTTTCTTGGAAAGGCCTCCATTGAGTTGGAGAAAACTGGCAGATATGAGTAAAGAGAAGTACTGCTGTGTTGGAGAACCAACAGAAGACCTGAATTTTTCTTCTAAAATGTCTTTTCTGTGACTTTCAGGTGATCGTCAGTACAATCATCCAATCTTAAGCAGCGCTACCCAGACCCCTACACACGGTGAGAGCTGGTCGCGAGCATCCCGTCTGCGCGTCAAATGGCTCCATTCCAAGGACGGGGGAGAAGTTGGAGCCATGTGCCTGCCCTCCTCTGGGCTACATAGCTTCACTTTTCCTTTGAGACCACTGTCCCCTGGATGTTTGTGTCTTTGACATCAGAAGGATTTTTCTGCCATAAAAAAAAAAAGAAGACGAGAGACCCTTTCTCAACTCATTTATATTCGTAATCTCTATAACTTCTTGGACTTACACATCCCATATGTCCATAGCAAGAATGTTAATGTGCTCCTTAGCCCAAAGCCATTAGATATCATTGACAAATGAAATAACACCTAGTTGAACAATCCTAACACTCCCCTCTCTAATTAAGATTTGACAAAACTCAAAATTGATTTAAGCTTTACCCTCTTGGCAGTGACGAGGTTGACACTTGCCCAGAAGGGGGCTGTTAGTAAAGGAACAGGAAGTGGTAAGAACATCTTCCCCTGTCAGGTTCTAATGTCCTCCCTGAAGACCACAACTTAACATCTGTATCCCCTGGAAAAAAATTATCTGGTGTCTCTCTCAAAAGTCAGTAGAATAGAGAATAGCCCTGTAAACTGTGACCTGCCAGTCATGCTTGTCTCTTTACTATAAAAGCTTAAAAAAATAGTAATAGTAGTAGTAGTAGTAATAATAATAATAATAATAATAATAATAATAATAATAATAATAATAATAATAATAGGTGTTTCCTGAGAGACACACTAAAAACAAAGATAAATTTGAAGCCAGCTTTGATGGTACAGGCTTACAGTCTCAGATAATAAAGGAATATGATGCAGGAGGATTGCCAGCTCAAGGCCAACCCGGGAAACTTAGTAAGCTACTGTCTCAAAACAAACCCAAAAGCTAGCTCAGTGGTTGCATATTTGCCTAGCATGCATGAGGCCCACTGCTTGTCTCTCATAATGCAAGAGAAGACTAAGGGGAACTGGATAGCTCACCATTCCTACCATCCTTAAGCCATATTGCAAAGCACCTCAGCACCGAGGCTGGGGTACACCTGGATTAGGAAGAGAGAATGGGGTATTTAGACATGCTTTTTCAGCACCGCGGGCTAGTGGACACCTTTATGAGAGCAGGAACATAATTGGAAGCTTCTGGTAGTAGGATCTAACCGAGAAATTGTGGGGACAATTAAAAGAGGTTGGTGATGGTGGGGGCAGTAAGGGAGACTGAGGTAAGAATTGAGAAGGCATAGTCAGTCAAAATGTGTATCTCAATGGAGAGCCAAGAGTATTTGGAAGAATAGAGGCTTGGCTGTGGGTACCGTCTAAGGATTAAGACAAATAGCCAGCATGCAGGAATGGAATTCGTGATGGGGAACTTGAACTTGAACTTAAAGAATCTGCATTGACCGTGGAAGATGCAAGAAAAAAAAACGTTCTGGAGGTAGTGTGAGGCTGGAGCTGGGGATGTTCTCATTAGTCTTTGAAGGGAGTAACAGAAGGCTTGAAAGTGGGGACTCTCTGTGCAAGAATTCTGCCATGGGGGAAATAGAAGGCAGAGACAGAGAGTCTGGGGGTGCTGTGGGGATCTGTGAGAGGGAAGAGGAGCCAGAAGAGGCAGACGAGGAAAGTGCCCACGTGTTCGGTAACATTCTGGAATGAACAACCACTGAGCTGAGCCTCCTTGGGAAGAGCCAACACAAGCATAGGCTCTTGAGTACAAACAGAGGGACTGTCCCCAACTCCACCTCTTCCTGTCTCCTCTCTCCCAGCTGGGACAAGGAGACGGGAATAGAGGTGCCGCAGTGCCAGTGCTTGAGCAGCTTGCAGCACAGTTGAAGTAGAGCTTGCCTACCTTCCTTTCTTGTATGGTACCCCTTTCCCCATACACACACACACACACACACACACACACACACACACACACACCGAAGAATGAGTAGAATAACCAGGAAGGCCTGAAAGACCTGCGTCTACTTGATCAGCCCCAAAGCATTAACTAGATCCTTAGCGTTGCCATGCAGTCTGAGAGAAACAGGGAAATTAGAAAGCGGGCTGACTATGCAAATGGGGATACCTGATGTCATCTGAGATGAACACAGTCAAGTCATATCAAATCATTAGAGAGCAATCAGTGAGGTACTAAGTAGAGGGTAACTGAGTGAGCAGGGATAGTAGGAGGGAAGAGTAGACACCATTGAGGAATGACTAAATGTGACAAGGTTGCACTCACAAGCCTTTAATTAAGGAAAGATGTGACAGAGGACAAAATAAAGCAGGGCATCTCATCAGAAGACAAGCTGGATGAAGGAAGGCTCAGGCATCCCTGGTCAGGACAAAGGGCAACATGTTCTTGGCTCGGAGGTAATTTCAGAATAAGTGGTAGATGACAGCATATAAACTCACAGCCTTTAGAAGAAGGAGAACTGAGCAGTGACCTCAGTGGGAGTAAGATGCCAATACTCAGAGGGAACCCTGTTCTTCTCCAGCATGGTGAGAAGCGAAGAAACAAGAAGCCGTGGGTTAGTGGCTATTAACCCAGTGCAGGGAGCAGCGCTCTTCATGCCCACTCCACTTGCTGGCATCTGTCCTGGTCCATGCCAGGGAGGCTCTCTCTGTACAGCATGTTCTGATCTCTTGGGATACAGAGCATCCCTCACCCCCTCACATATGTACGGAGCTGGCACAAACACTAGCTTATTGGCTGAAATCCCCTGGCTCAATCCCCAGTTCTGGGGGTGACAATGCAGGCAGGGAAGGAGAGAGAAGCCAGGAGTCCTCATGCCTCGGGCAATCCTTGGATACAGCCTAGGAAGGCCTCTCTCTCTTCTCTCTCTCTCTCTCTCTCTCTCTCTCTCTCTCTGGCTCTCTCTGTCTCTCTCTCTCTCCTTCTCTCTTTCTCCCCCTCCCCACCAGGGATAACAGGATTCTTGCATTCTATAATGTGACACTCTCTGCCAAGAGGTATATGAAACAACAATCCACCTGTACATCTATACCAGCTTAGGGCTTGCCCCTTCTGAGAGCATCTTTGGCTTTGAGGAGTCCCAAACAAAGAGGATAAATGGATGATACAGCCAGACCAACTGTTTCCCTACACATTTTGGGAATGGTATCACTATCTCCCTAGACACCAACTGTTGACTTTTTTTAATGGTTCCTCCTCCTCATGTCAATCAAGCATCAAGGCATTTTGTCCCCTCCCACTCACCCACTCACCATCATTTGTTCACTCTGTTGGCTGTTCGTTGCTACTCCTCTCTTGACTCTTTTCCCTGGGACTGGCAGTGAACTGCACTCCATTTTGTCAATGTTGACTTTGGAATTTCAAGATTTATCTTAGGGAAAGTGAGAGAAAAGAGGAAGGTATGATAGGCAGGTTTTACTCAAGGTTTTCCCTCTGGGAGCTTAGAAATTCCCAGGGCAGCCTCTCAGAGAGGGATTAACGTATGCAGCAGTGGCTGTGTGGCTCTCAGAGGCTTGCCCATGTATGGAACACAGAGAGGCCCAGGGGAGCTGCCCCAAAGGTGCATGGCACAATGAATTGAAAGTGGATTGCAGCTGCAATAGGTTTGGGTCCTGTACCCAGCTACCCTGTGGTCACTACAGCTCTCTGAAGTTGGATTAGCTGGACATCAGAATTAGATCAGCTATTAGGATGAGGCAGTGCATTCGTGTATTGGGGGGTTTTGGTTTGGTTTTTCAAGATAGGGTTTCTCTGTGTAGCCTTGGCTATCCTAGAATTCACTCTGTAGACCAGGCTGGGCACAAACTCAGAGATTCACTTTTAAAAACACCTATCTCTCTCTCTCTCTCTCTCTCTCTCTCTCTCTCTCTCTCTCTCTCTCTCTCTCTCTCTGTGTGTGTGTGTGTATGTGTGTGTGTGTGTGTGTGTGTATTGATGACATTATGATGCTTGTCTTACTGTCTCTATTGCTGTGATAAAACAGCACAACCCCCCCCAAATTGTGGAGGAATGGTTTATTTAGTTTACACTTCCACATCATAGCCCCTCATTGAAAGAAGTCAGGACAGGAAATAGGAGCAGAAGTTGAAGCAGAAGCCATCAAGGAGGAGTCCTGCTTACTGGCTTGCTCTTTCATGGCTCACTCAGCCTGCTTTCATCTATCATCTAGGGTGATGGGTCCAAGAGGGGCACTGCTCCCAGTGAGACAGATGCCCCCACATCAATCATCCACCAAGAAAACACCTCCACAGACTTGGCTACAGGTAGTCTAGTGGAGGATCTTCCCAATTGTAGTTCCTCTTCTCATGTGACTGTCACTTGTGTCAAGTTGGCAAAAGTCTAGCTAGGAATATGTTATTTCATTGCATCTGGTTCAGTTGTCATCAGACAGACCAATGATATATCTGGATAAATAATAAATAAAAAAAAAACTGTTGTTGAGTGTCCCAATTGAGTCCTCATGGACTGATCACTATCCATGGGAGCCAGAGGTAACCAAGACAAGGCCTTCCCCCACCCCCCAGCCCCCACCCCCAGATTGTTGACTAAGGGAATTGAGCAGGGGGATACTGAACCCCAGCATTCCCCACTGGGGACTTTAGTCAGGAATGGAGGAGAAAGTACAGAGAAAGCTTGGCCACTCTGACCTCAGCTACCTCTGCCTTTCTGTTCACTCATGCCATGCCCTTCCTTTGCAGAGAAGCCGCGGTTGAATAACATCCTGACATCAGCCACCGAACCCTACGACCTCTCCTTCTCACGCTCTTTCCAGAACTTAGCCCACTTGCCTCCATCATATGAATCTGCAGTGAAGACCAACCCAAGCAAGTACTCATCTCTGAAGAGGCTAAGTAAGTCAAGGCTGCCTGGAGTTGAGGTCTGTCTCAAGGGTCTCCAAGTCATCCTCCTCTGTGTCACATACCCAAGGGATGAACTGTAGAATCCCAAGAGCCAAGGAATGAGTTGCACATAGGATGACGAGAATATACAGAACCCTCTCTTTTCTTCTGTTGGTCCTAAATCCAGTATTTTCATAGTTAAGAATAATGCTTTAAGACCCTGAGGCCCTCGTCCTCTATAAGCTGTACTTACCACTCAGGTACCAGCTTGCCAGGGGCCTTCTTCAAACCATGGGCATTCCTGTGTGTCATTTCTTGTAATAGAGGCAGCAAGGGCCAATAAAACCATTCTAACTGAGCCAAGACCATCTCAAGGACCCGAGCACACTTCTCATGTACGTACCTTAATATTATCACTTAAGACTGATTTATACCAGTCTCTGCTGTTTAACCCTGAAATGGCTGTTGGCATTGGTGGGTTTAACACATCAAAATGTCAAGAAAGTACATTTAGGGGCATTTTTTTCTTTCCTGACCTGACATTTCTCTATGAGTGAGTCTATACCCTCACACTGTGTGTGTGTGTGTGTGTGTGTGTGTGTGTGTGTGTGTGTGTGTGTTGGCATCCTTGTGTCTGTCTGTGTGTGTGTTTTGGGGATGGCACACAGAGCCCTGTGCACTCTAGGCAAGCATCTGATCCCTGAGCTCCTGAGCTATACTCCTAGCCCCACAAGTGTCCTTTGATGGCTGCCCAGCTTAGTTGGCACTCCACTGCCAAGCATGTGCTTAACTTCCAGGGTAACTCTCGCTGTTAGAAGTGCAACCCAAGTCTATCTCATCTACCTACTGAGGAATGTTGAGTCTTTATAGCAACAAGTGAACATCTCTGGCCACCTGCGATGGCCAACAGGTGCCACAAAATGAGAAGATGGGGTTCAGTAGGCACCCCTAACTCTGAGCCCACTGAGGAGAAAGTGGCATGCCTACACAAAGGAGAAAGTCCCAAAACCTGACTGCAGGGGGCCTCCTTGCTGAAATCTGGGATGCTGCAGCCTTAGCCTTGCCCTGGGAAAGGTCAAGGATCCATAGGGCAATTCTGGGAGAACCTTCTAGAACAGGACTCCAGAACAAGATGCACATACAGTGTGGCTACAGCTCACTGCCTAGTGGGCACAAGGAGTACGTGCGGGCTGATGATATGGCTGTGTGTGGGCTGGATGCCCATGTGTTGGCTCCCTGCACGTTGGCTGTTACTCCAGAGAAGGTGTTACTAGGTTCCTAGGTTACCGGGGAAGCTTTTCACAAATGCCTCCTAGACGAGCATCCTACTTTATTCTAACAGAAGCTGGTTCTGAGCCCAGTTTCCATAAGGAAGTGCTCCAGCCACCATTGGGAACCTGTCAGCTCTACCTGGGTGCTGTAGCAAGACCAGAACCACATGGTGTAGGCACAGCAGATAAGCCATAGGAGTACCTTGAGCTTGCCACCAGCTCCGCTGTGAGCTGTGTGGGGAAGTCATTTAACTGTCCCCCAAGGTGGTCCCTGAAGGAGAAACAGCATCTGTGGAGCCACTGCACGTATGGGATCTGGGGGAAAGGCAGTGCTCCTGAGCATCTTTCATGGGCTCTCAAAGGTTGGTTTATGGATGCAGTGGAGGAGGGAGTTAAGGTCAGCAGCCTGAACTCCCCTCACCTAATCTACTTATTAAACGGGGTTTGGTTGCATTATTGTTGTAGATTTCCAAGTCTGTGGTTGAGCAAGAGGGCATACACGCCCACGCCCACATTCCCCTCACTCCCTGAGTCAGTCCTGGCTCACCCGTCACCACCCATCTCTGTCTTCTTACAGCGGACAAGGAAGCTGACGAGTATTACATGAGGCGGAGGCACCTGCCAGACCTTGCAGCCCGTGGTACCCTCCCCCTCAACGTCATCCAGATGTCTCAACAGAAGCCTCTGCCTCGAGAACGGCCGCGCAGGCCCATTAGGGCCATGTCCCAGGACAGGGTCTTGTCCCCACATCGGGGCTTGCCTGATGAATTTGGCATGCCCTACGACCGCATCTTGTCTGATGAACAGCTGCTCTCCACGGAGCGCCTGCACTCCCAGGACCCGTTGCTGTCCCCAGAGCGGACCGCCTTCCCGGAACAGTCGCTGTCGCGGGCCATCTCGCACACGGACGTCTTTGTGTCCACGCCGGTGCTGGACCGCTACCGCATGACCAAGATGCACTCCCATCCCAGTGCCTCCAATAACTCCTATGCTACCCTAGGCCAGAGCCAGACAGCAGCCAAGCGCCATGCCTTTGCCTCCCGCAGACACAACACAGTGGAGCAGCTGCACTATATCCCAGGCCACCATACCTGCTACACAGCCAGCAAGACCGAAGTGACCGTGTGATCGGAGCGTGGCCTGGGCTGCTCGGCAGAGCGAGCGAGGGCAGGACAGAGCAGAGCGGGGCAGGGGTGAGGAGCACCGCATCCAGCCTTGCTCTCCGCCCTTCCCAGGTTCACCCCCATTGGAGCTGGAGGTGGGCTGCCTTTATCCAGAAAGCCATACCCCCCAGGGACATGGCACCAAATGCCTGGTCCAGCAAGCACAGGCCCAGGCTCTAAAGCCCTTTCTCTCCCAGTAGACTCCCCCTGCAAAAGAGAAGAGTGATGAGGCCCACGTCTTTCCTATCACTCAGTCCCTGCCCGGCCCCTTTCCTGGGGGACTCAGCGCGGGTTCTGCCAGTCAGTGGACCCTCTCCTGAAGGTAATCCGAAGCTGCCTGGGTTTGAACAGCCAGCCAGCCAGCCAGCCAGAGGGTGCAGTCAATGGGCTGACCGAATAGGCTACTCGGTCTTCTTCCTGTATTTAGAACCGCATCACAGAAATCTCTTAGTGCCTAAAAACTGCCTGCTCGCTCTCAGCCAGAGAGCTGCTGTGTCCATAAGCACAATATGATTCTCTTCTGCCTGCTGGAACTCTGGTCTTGACAGAGTGGCTCTTCCCTCGCTGAGCCCTGCCGCCCCACAACAGGGAGGGGTCCCCTCCTCCAGCTGCTTGGATGCCCCTGCCTCTGTGCTGTGGGGGCTGTGCTCTCCCAGCCGTCACTGTTTTCTCCTCAGAGCTCTCTAGAGCTTCAGCTCTTGCCCCCCACGAGGGAGCATTAGCTCCTGGCCTCCAGAGAAGAATAGCGATGGGTTGCCAGGACTTTAGAGGTTCCTTGGCAGCGGGCTGATTGTCTCCCCACTTCCTCCAGGCCTCTGGGTCTGAACTAGGACCGCCTCTCAGGCCTGCCTTCTTCACCCAAGCTCTGCTCCCTGGAGGCACCTGCAGTGGGCAGACAGCTAGGGTGTGGGAGGCCACTGTGATGCCCAGGATCTCAGGGGCTCACCATTCCCATTTTCTAGGGCTCTGCCTGCCCCTTACCCACGAGCCTCAGGCAGGACAGAGGCAGAAGTTTCCAGATACAGACAGAAGAAGCTTAGCCCTCAAATAGGCAGAAGCTCTCTGACGTGGTCACGCTGGAGCCTGCCCATTCTTTTCCACCATCTTTGCTCAGTCCACCAGCCCTTTCCTGTTTAGAAACCATACTCTCTCCATCTGCTCCCTCCCTAACCTAACTCCGCACCTTGCCCCCTGCAGCTCCATTACTTTCCTGAGACCAGTGGATCTAAAGGACCAAGGCCCATTGGCCCGATGCAAAGAAATAATAGTATCCCGGAATGTTGCTCTGGGGGCCTTGTTCCTACATATGCTTGGGCATAAGGCAGGGACACCTTAAGCTCTGTGAAAGGCCCCACTGCCAAGCCATCTCAGCCCCTTCTTTGCCTCCAATTTGAAGGTGGACAAGGTGTGACCAGCTACTGGGAAATGATCAATGAGGGCAATCCTGCTCCCCCAGGATAAGGAGAGGAAAGACAATGAGGTTCCCCACCACTTCTGAGGTCAAGGGCACCTCTCTGGGACTGGGGAGAATTGGTCCTAGACTGTCTGGTGAAGGGATGTAAGAAATGGAACCATTGCTTACCAGGCTACAGTAACGATGTCCTTAGGTCAGATTTTTATATCTCCTCCGTTCTGCATGGGTAACCCTTAAAAAGGGAGGCGGTGAGAAGCTTAGATCTGTCCTGGTCATTTTTAATCTAGCTTGGTTGACAAGCCACAGAGAAGGCAGTGGATGGCTTCCCCTCACTGCTTTCAAGAGCTACAAGCTCTCCTGAGCCCTTCCTCAGAATCCCCCTCTGTGAGCAGGAAGGTTCTGCATAACTAGGAAGGATCGAAGCTGGGTCTTCCAAAAACAGTCCTCAACCTCACCTTGGAGGGTGTGTCCCTGGGGACATGGGGCTAGGAGGCCCCAGACCATCCTGTTTTCCTCTCCACGGAGACACAAACCTTCCTAAGGGCTGGTCCCCACAGGTCTAAAAGCATTTGTTGTAGAAGGTACAGCTTACAGGAAGAGAGAGAAACTCTCAATTTGAATAGAGAATGGCTCACTTCCAGAAGCAAAGGCATGTCTCACAGCTGGTCCCCTCCCAGCACCCTGTAACTCTCTAACCCTTAGCTTGGTCCCTTTGAAGGCCATGTGCTGGTGGGAAATGAAAAGGACAAGATTGTGGTGGGCAAGAATCCCCTCCCATGTGTTTGTACATCCCGTGAAGAATCTTCCAGACACCAAGTTTTCCAGCCCTTGGGTAGAGCAAGATCTTAACCCAGGCTCTTCCCCCAGCCTTGGCTCTGACAAGGTGTCTATCTGTCTGTCTATCTTCCTGCCTGCCTGCCTGTCTGTCTGTCTCAGGGGTTGTTTGATAAGGTGATTCCAAACTATTTCTCATCCCTGCCTTACCACCATCCAGTATAAAATACCTGGCATCAGTTACGTCAGAAAAATTCTAATGGAATGTTTGCTTCTCCTGAAGGTTTTTCTTCTGTTTCATCTTTGGAAGGAAAGAAATAGTAACAAAGACTGTCTACAGACTAATCCAGCCCCTGCTCCAAACTCCGGAAAACTGTGTCTTAACTGGGACGTGAAAACACAGTTACCCTCCCCCTCCACCTTCAGTTTTGCATGACTCCATTTCAATTACCTATAGACAACTATGATCCAGAAATATTTACATTTGTCTTAACTCTTTTAAGAGAGTCTACAATCACATAGCTTTTATTACAGTATCTTCTTATAACCTGTCCTATTTTATGATTGTCAATATCTTCCTGTGCCTAATTTACAAATTAATCTTTATTGTATTTGTATGTACACAAAGAAAAACACAATACATATAGAAAGAGTTTGGTACTGTGTGTAGTTTCAGGCACCTGTTGAGATTGTTGGATCTTATCCCTCAATGATAAGAAAACAAACAAACCACTTGATCCCATCAATTCATCCATCACTCCAGAACCAGCTAGCTCCATTGCTATATGAAGCCACTTAAGAGTGTCTGGGGCTGGAACCCAAGTCGCTGCTTCTACACCTAGCAAGCTAGTGTCCTCTGTCACATAGGAGGGCCATGGCTCCCTCATGATAAGCACTCATATCCCAAGCAGACCCACTCTTTATTTTGTTCTTCATGCATGTCTCCACTTCCCTGGATTTGGGTATGTACAGGTTTCACTTGCCCAAATGTTCTTCCTTCATCATTTCTCTCCAGCATCCTCCAGTGAACTCTTGGCTCCATATACTCATGAGCCACAGAAGCTTGCCAATAATTCCTTAACCTCCCAACTGGATTTTGACCCTCAGAACTCTTCAGGGTCTCAGGCAATGCCTCTCCCTTGGGAAGTTCCAGTCCTTCCCTCCCCCCGCCCCCCCCAGCTGAGACCGCTCCCTTTCTTTACATGCTCACTCCCGTTGTAACCTTCTACGCCAGTTTCCTTTTGACATCCTCTCATTTACCTCTTCAATCATCAGCCTTCCTCCAGCTCTGTGTTCTTTTACCAGGACCTGCTGAAGTGTCTAGTTTTAAGAATTAGAGCTCTTGATGTAAACTGGATGACTCTGACATTCTTTGAGTCCTTTGTTTGCCTCACTGATTCCCCATATGGGAAATGATGCCCCAAGGTGTGAGGTCATTGGGCTTCCCAGATGCCTCTGATCTCAAAGAGGAAAGGGAGAGAGCTGCCTGGTTAGAGGTGCCATGGCCCAAAGATCAGCTTTGATTCCTGCAGCTATCAGACTCAAGAACCTCTTGACTCAGACTGCTATTAGCCCGGAGTCTTCTGCTCTGGCCAAAGATTCCCCCCTTTGATGCTTGTAGCTCTTGTTTCTACTCCAACGCCCTTCCTCTAGTGGACATCACAGATTTCCCTTCATCCCAAAGACACAAAGGACCTTGTAAGTCTCCAAGTGTGGAGGAGTAGTCATCCCAACATCTGCCATCAAACTCTACCCATTGCCTTTGGAGAGTTCTTGACTGCCACCTGCTTCATCCATCATTCTTTGCACAGATGTCTGTGGACTGGACCCAAGGACATAGTCTGAAAGGGCTGCCCATTACTTAGACCCTGGAAGGCACCTGCTGTGAGAGGAACAGGTGCATTAGCTCCCACACATCCCTCTGAAATCCTCTCTAAATCTGAGGAACTCTGGTGTATTTTCAAGAGGCTTGCTGTGCTTTACTGAAGTATTGTCAGGGCTTAAGTGTTACTTTTATAAGAAATGCATTTTAATGGTAGGTTAAACATGAAAGAAAATTCTTTCTGGTCCCTCTCTTTGATTTTGGAAGGTGGCATATCAAAGAGGGAAAAAAAAAACCAAACTAGGAATGAGGCTCTAGAAACATGGCTTCTAGATCTGGCCTTTGTCTTCATCTTGCCCTGTGACTATAGGCAAGTCACATTTCAGTTGAGTGGCTCAGTTTGCTCACCTAAAAAAATGATGGGCTTTGGCTACATGAGGGATTCCCCCAAAGTTTCATCCAGCTCTTACACTCTAGGGTTCTCAGTCTCCTCTCTTTCCCTTCTCTACATCCATTCCTACTTCAAGTCAGCTGCACCCACCATATACTGCCTGCCCTTTGATAACATCGTCAGAGGCCCTAGACAGATACCAGACTACTCACCAGATTTTGGGTGGAACCAATGGGTTTGGCCACTTGTGGATGATCTTGTATTGGAAAGCTATGGCCTGACCACTCACCAGGTCACCAATCATGTGTCTCTGAAGCCTCTCATATAAACATACCTACAACACCTGGATTTCTGTTGCTGTGAAAATCTGAGTTTGGAGTTTTCATTTTTTGATGTTGTCCTTATAGCTGGAGGGAGGTGATTCTAGATTCAGAGAGGGGACAGGCCAAAAGAGAGTCTAGAAGTCTGACCATGAAGGTTGGACACAGAGTTTATATTTAAGGTCAGAGAGGAAATGTGTCCTACATCCCAAAGGAGCATACTTGGCAGAAGTTCTGTGTGGCAAAGGATGTTATCATATCCCACACCACAGAACACATCCTGAAGACCACATCTAGATGCTGAAGCTCCATCTCAGCTGGAGAGGATGAGGCACCATCACCTGGGCTTCTGGAAGGCCGGTTCTTACCCTATCCCAGTATTTCTGTGGCCCCTCTTCATGAACCATCCTCCTCCCCATGAAGGCTTGCAAAGCACCAATGAAAATTCCAAGTGAGTGTCATCAAACACATCTTGTAAATCGCAAACACATTATCCTTCCATCATTCAGAAAAAAAAAATGCTGTGTGTTTGCCTAATAGCCTCCTTCATGTGGGAGGAGAAGACGCTGCTCAACTTTGCTGCCAACCTCCATGGCCCTCCAATGCCACTCCACAGAAGGACCCATCCATTTGCTTATTAGTGGCAAATATGTCTCTAGTCCTGTAAACTCAACTAGACATTTTGTAGTAAAGAATTCTTGAAACTCTCTAATAAGAGGCAATTCTTACTGTAACATTTTTAGTTTGGGGACACAATTTCCTAAAGGGAGGGGTTAAGGAACATTTTTACTCATTAGCTGGATTTATGGATTCTATGTTTATTATATGGTAGTATTATGAAAAGTACCTTTCTATCCGTACCTCTGCAGTTTCTCTGTCACTCATATGCCCCCATACTGCTTCTGTACAAATTCATTCGCCTTCCCTGTCAAAGCACACCCTATATGTACTGTAAACAGAGGTTGCTTTAGTAAGATTTAGTCTTAAGGATTTTTCCACTTTTGTCAGTAACAGATATTTATGGATCAAAAAAAAAAATAAAGCTGTTTCAACATAACCTGTGTGTCTTAAAGTAGCCACATGCTTATACAGTTAAAACCAAGGTCATGCAAAAGCAAGGAAGGTCATAGGCGATAGCTATAGTCAGGAGAAGAAGCAGGTATCTACCAAAGATAGTTGCTAGGGAACTTTGGGTGTGATGAGAGGTTTTAAATCTTTATATGGCCAAGCTCAGTGGTACCTACATACCTGCAATCCCAGAACTCAGGAGAATGATGCAAAAGGATTGAGTTGAGTTTGAGGTCAACCTAGGCTACATACCAAAATGTCTCAAAAAACAACAATGAAATCTAGGTTGCGGTGACACCTTCAGAACAACATAGATCTCTGAAATCAGCTATAATGTGTAGATTTATGACTGCTGTAAACATGAAGGCAGAGGAATGCAGAAAAGTAGATCCTGGATATTGTGTCACCTGAGAGTAGAGCTGAGCTTCCAAGTGCTGCCCGTGCGTATCCACTCTAGCACCATTAGTCTTAAATATCGGGTTTCAGTTTTATTTTAGCATTAGTTACCTTGGCTGAGCAGGTAAAAGGTGGCTAAAGAACCGTGACATTTAACTCAGAACATCAAAAACTCACCATGAAAATTGATTCAGATTTGCAGTTTTGTTCAAGACTCTTTCTCTGGATGTGGCTGTGATATTATTTTCTTTGGCCCATGCTTGTTTTGTTGCTAAGGCTATTTGTTGATCACCAGAGCCTAGAAGTAGGCTGAACAAACAAAATGCTGGCTGGGAGGGCATTTAGGCTACCCCACAAGGCAGCGTCTCTGTAGTTTCTAGAATCCAGGGCTCAACATACTCTAATCTTAATCCTCCAACTCTCCTGCCTTCCTCCCTGGAGGCATTGGCTGCTATGTTAAATCCTAAACCAGACCTGATGTCAGAGGTTTGCAAACTTCCACTACTCAGGAGGCTGGATCAAGAGCATTGGAAGGGAGTTCAAGGTCAGCCTGAGCTAGAGCTTTCTCAATAGTGAATATTATTACTTAGCTAATGGGCTAAGGACATATCCTAGTTGTAGGGCATTACCATACATTTTGTCCTTGGTTCAATTCTGCAAAGAAAGCCTTTTATTCTGTAGCCCCAAGAGTTTTTAGTCCCCTCACATGAGCACAGTGTTGCTTGCCTCTCCTGAATATAGTATCACATATGCCAGAACTTGTTCGTTAATCATCACTCTCACCGATGCAGAGCCATCTCTTCTTTCCTAAGTCAGTCTCCAACACAGGACGACTCACAGCAAGTGCACACATGCACTGACACACATGTAGAAATATTTATAGTCTATATTCATCACCAAGGTTTTCCCTGAAACCTCAGGGAAAACAATTTTTTTGATTGGAGGATTCTTAAAGAAGTAGAATTTCATCTTAATGCTTACACATACATTTAATGACTAAATTATAGTCCTTGAAAGAAACTCTCTGGAGACTTCCCTTATTGAACATAAAAAATTAATAAGGCATGCAATTAAATACACGTTCAAAAGCTGACCTTCCTTCTTTCTTTCCCTCTATCTTTCCTTCCTTTTATTTCAGTATCATGCTGGGGCTACAGGGCAAACTAACTTGGAACTCACTAGTAGCCCACTGATTAAACTGGGAATCTTTATGTCTTGGCTTCCTGAGTGCTAGGATTACATCCCTGAGCCTCTCCAAAGCTCAATTTTTGAACTTAAAACAAAACAAGGCAATATGTAAACCAATACACCCTCTGAAATGCCTCTTTATCACATTATTCTGTATTTCCATAGCTTCACTAAAACTTTTTAGAAAATAGTCAAGGGGGAAGAGAGAGAGGGGAGGGACGGAGGGGAAGGAAGAACTCATAATGGTGTCACTTACAAGGCAGTATCTTTGCACTTGTCAGCCTATCCACCCTTGTATAAAAAAGAAGGTGATTTTGAATGATATTCTGAGGAAAATCTCATTGGTTTGATTTAAACTTACTGTCATTGTCCTTGGTGGTTCTAGATTTGAACTAAGGTATGTTCTAATGTTAAGCAAACAGTGAGTGTACCACCATGTCACATCCTGCCTACATTTTTTCATTTTTATTTTCAGAGAGATTCTCACTAAGATGCCCAGCCTACCCTTGAACTCACTGTATCACCCAATCTGGAATCAAACATGATTTTCCTGCCTCGACATCCTGAAATAGCCAGAGTTACAGGTGTATGCTACTATGTCCAGCTGACTTAACTTCTTATGATTTCTCAAAACCTATAACTTGACCACTAGAGAAATCCCAAAGATTTGCATTCTCACAGAAAGTTCTAGACTGTTTATGAGTTTACTGCCGTGACCTTAGAGAGAGAGCTTATCTCTGTGTTAGAAATACCAAGAGGAGGGGTATTGTCATTTTGTCATTTAACCTCCAGGCTTAATCTCAATTCAAACCCCAGTTAGAATGATAGATAGTAACTGTGACATACCGAGACTCTAACACTGTCATTCCCTATTGAGGGTCTCTTAAGGATTCTCCTTTGGACCACACAGCAAGCTATTCCCGTGAGTACATCATAGCATCAGTCTCCATAAAGGACACTGGCCTACACACTGGACTTCATTTTAGATTCTTAGAAAACAAAGCCTCTAAGTGGGGTTCATCCCCACGTCCTCAAGAGCATGTGTCCACCCAGAACACATGCCAGACTTTTTCAGCTGAAATTCATGCTGGCACAGCCCTAGGATTTGCAGAAAACAGGATCCCTACGTGACTCTACATATGTTAAATATTGAGAAGCACACCATTTTGATTTTTCATTTTTTAGCGTTGGAAGCGTGTGACCATATGACAAGATCGGCTTTTAGTTCTGGCAGTTGTCAGAGTGGTTTATGTGGTATGATGATTTTGAGTAACCAGCTTTAGTGAACGGATTGAAACAAAAACGAACTTATAAGGGGCAAGTATTTAGGGGATGAAGAGAAAACTGAGGCTTGACGTAACAAATCACCCACAAGATAGTTTGATATAAGAGAGACTATGGTGACTCTTAAGGCTAAATGGGAACCTTCCAGACCACTCGCCTATGACAAATGAGTCAGATGCAGAAAGAAGGGAGGGCCAAGACTACAGCTATAAATGGAGGGATAGGAGGATGGCTGGGCATGCTCAGACCTGCTCCTCTCATGCTTCCTGGGTAGGAAATGGGAGGCCATCTTGGAAGATAAAGGGAGGGGCAGTCCAGGGTGGATCCCTGGAGCATCCCAGTCATAGTGCGTGAGGTGAAGCATCCCAAGAGCATGAGTGGGGCCGACTGCGATGACATGGTACTGCCTAAACTTCCTCCAAACACCAGAGGATTATTTTTCACTCGTTGTTTTTTTCTAGGCTTCCGTGGTGCTTTCTCATCCTTAATCAGAACTCAGAAATAGATAGGATAGCTGATATCAACAGTGTTACTGTCAAGGGGAAAAGGAAAAACTAGAGGGTCTAGCAAAGACTATTAAAATGGCAGTCTAGAATGACTCGAGTTGTTTCCACTCATGTCTTCTTGGCTGGAACTGTCTATACAGTCCTACCCCACCATAGCAGAGCCGAGACATAGGACTCTACCATGTTGCAGGAAGACAGAGAACAGAAAACATGGAATGGACCACTGGTGAGCACCATGGTTGGCACGCTGTGTTTGCAGATAAAGGCCAGGAATTTACAGAGGAAACAATGCCTTCTGTTGCCAAGACAAACCCATCTGAGTTATTTAAAATCAGGCAAAGCTTTCTACAGCTGATTTATTACATCTGGGGGGGTTCATCCACTTTTATTCCAAGTCGGTTAATGATGTCTTATTCAGGATTCATTTGATGGTAAGAAATTCTTATTAAATTACTCAAATTGGTTGAGGAAAATAATGAGAATATCATCACTATTATTAGCATGGGATATAAAAACTTCTCATAAGACATAAGGCGTCACAAAAGCTAAGAACTTTCCTCCATTCAGCTCTTGACAGTCTCCTTCCTCCCACTCCCAAGCCAAGCACTGTCTTTTCTCCAACTCCGCAAAGGTCTAGCTTTTCCTTATATATGGCTTTCTCAGATGGTTAAGCTGAATTGAAATAGTATCTTCAGCAATTAAGCCTCAATAACTTTCCCTGTCTAGCCCTTATGGCTAATTGCCTCAAGTTCTGTCTCTAAATTCCAAAATTACTGGGAGAAAACACAGAAGCCTCTAAGATTCACTCTGTGTGTCCATTTCCTATTTATTTCATAACAAAATGCCCCAACTTTATTTTATTTTATTTTAGGAGTAAGCCTAGGCCTCATACCAGGCAAAGACCTCACCTCTGAACTATATATATCCCCAGCCTTAAATGCCCTAAAAGTAATGGCAGTTTGCTGATTATTGTTATCATGATTCTGAAAAAAAATAACTAAGGTTCCTTGAGATAGTTCTGAGCTGGGTCCATTATGGCTGCAGTTAGATGGCAGATCACTGGAAGAATTGTAAATCCTTCCTCACCCCCGTGTTTGGCTGTTAAGGTAAGGTGTCAGTTAGCCCTCAGCCAAGGCTTCCCATATAGTATGCTGACAAGGGTCCCTCCACAAAGGCATCCTCATAGCATGGGAGCTTGGTTCTGGTAGCAAATGTGCAGAAAGAGCAAGAGAGCAGGCAGGTGAGCGAAGCACATTAAGAGGATGAACCTGGCAGGACATCTGTCCCTTTGTAATGATGTGCTCCTCAGAAGTCATGTAATATGCTCTCTGAGTCACACGTTGGTTTGAGGTCACAGAACACAGGCTATGGTGTGAAGGGAGCATAACAGAGTTATTCTGAGAAGAGAAGTGTGTTGATGGAAGCTATCTTTGCAAATAAAATCTACTACATTTTGTGTCAAGTGTCTAACCTTGGTGCCAGTTAGTAGGGAAGGCTTATATCACTCACTCAAAAATAGCTGCAAACATGTAGCCCTGAAGAGGTTTCAGAAAAATGAAATGTGGGCCTGAGACCCACGCTGAACAGATCCTTTGTAGAGAGGCACCCTCAAATTGTTGAGAAAACATCCATGAGAAAACAGCTTCTCTTCTGCTCTGTCCCAGAACCCTGGAGGGGACAGTGGCTATGACACACATGCAGCCGACTCTGTCCCTACCACAGGGTGAGGATTTTAGAGTGTGGTAGTGCCCTTTGCTCGCCTTTGTCCATCTCCCTCCAAACCATGCCAAGCACAGGGGTAACCATCCTTTACTCTGCCCATGGGGAAAAGGCAGACTAAGACCACAGGAAGAAGTCTTTGTGAACTTGACTTTCAAAACAGACCATTCCAAGTGCAAAGACTGCCACACGCTTTCAAAGGCCTTGCAGCAGAAAGGAAAGAGAAAGGCTTGTTTTTAACGTTTAAACACTGATTGCTGAGTAGCAAGGAGTCAAACTCGGGCAGCTTGAGGCTTTACAATAAGCCATAGAGTGGAGAACACATAAGATATGAAAGAAACATACGCAGCTAGTCAAGACCAAGAGGAAAGCCTTTTATGCTTGGAGTGGGGAATCCTGGAAAGAATCATTGAAAAAATAGAGAGATGACTCTTTCAGAGACTCCCCACCATGGTCAACCATCACAGGGTGAACTCTCAATGATGAGAATAGGGAGAAGTGGATAACAGAACTTTCCAGATATATTAGAAGATCTGCAGGCAGAATGGGCCTCTGAGAAGCAAAATTCCTGATGACGCCCAATGTCCATAGTAAGGCAGAGATTAGAGCATATAAACTGTTGTAAGCTAGGACCGCACAAAGGGATGGTCCTTGACTCTGCCACCAAGGCCTCACTTTCCCTGTCTGGCACTTTGAAACATGTCTCCAGAGTCATCTCAGAGCTTACAGCAGCAGCACACTGCCACACATACAAATGAAAACATGTATACCTGTGCAATTGCATTTGTCCAAAGCTGCTCCATGCATATCTTGAGGCCCACAGTCTTTCAACAATGGCTATCACAGTGTTTTGTTTCAGGGCCTCTTGTTACACTCTTTAAAAGTATCAAAGACCACAGTGAGCTTTTTGCTTCTTTAGCACAGACTGTATACAATTACTAATATTTGAGATTAAAATGCAGAACATTTAAATTTTATTTATAAAAGCCACAGCCAGATGGGAGGAACAAGTCTGATGTTCTATTACACAGAAGTGTGATTATAGTTAACAATATTGTAATGCATAATTCAAAATAGCTTCAAGAGACAGTTTTAAATGTCCTCATCAGAAAGAGGTGGATAATGCTTATGATGATGGAGAAGTAAGCATCCTTCTGTCAACATGAGATGTAGAAATGTAAATGTACTGGTATATTACACAATACACTGTACCCCATAAGTATGTGTGGCTTTGATCTGTCAATAAAGATAAATGAAAAGAAAATGTATTTATTAGTTCATCTTACAATAACAATGCAACAATGACGTGTTAACACGAATAACATATTCTTGTGGAAATGACTACAATTTTCAAAAAAGCAAATTAGCCAGAAGTTTGAAATTGTTTTACATTATTCTTCAACATTGCTGGATGGTGTCTGGCTTCCTAGAAAACTATTGGATTCTGGTGTTTGCTGCTGTGGTTAGTCAGCTGCAGCATCACAGACAGAGCAGCATATTTCCCCGGAGAAGCCTGCAGAGCATGGAGGCTGGAAGAGCATCCCGACAGAGGAAGGAGAGAGCGTTTGCCCCCTCTCTGCTGTGCTGTACAGCCTAAGGCAAGCCTGTGTTAGGGGCTGGAAGAAACTTGGATTTTATAGTGATCTGAAAGCTGGCAATCACGGGTTGGGTTGCACTCAGTCTTAGGTAAAGTTACCATACGGCTTCCCTGCTCTACGGAAAAGCCTGGAAAGCAAAGGGCGGCAAGAAAGAGTAAAGTCACTTATTGGTGGTGGCACTGTGTTTCCCTTGCTTACTGTGTGAAATGTGTATGAACCCACCTGGTTTGGGGCCTGTGTGGGAAGAGGAATTTTATACTGAAGACTTCACTAGAGGGACACGCTGCTACCAGGATAAGAAACTGTTTGGTATGGTTGATGGAGGGTAAGAAGAATTTCCTATATTAAAAAAGGCCAAGTCTTCCAAAGAGAACAGGATAGGATGGGGGGGTGGGGGACATGATGCGCAGACATCTGGTTTCTTGCCTTATGTTGTCCTGGCCACCACCCTGTGTCCTAAGCATCTCCTTGTCATGGACTCTAATCTTAACCCATCACTGTAGACAAATGACCCAGAGGGGATCTAAGCTTCGGGGACTGAAGCTTAGTTAATTACGTCAAACCCAGGGGTACCCAAAGCCACAGGCTACAAAAAATGGAGAGTGAGTGCAAGCAACAGAGGGTGCAGTGACTGCTCACATGCATTTGGTGTTTGCTGTGCGTTTGCACTACCCCAAAGCCTTTCCATGCATTAACTCTCAGGTAACCCTACACCAGTTCATACTGGCAGGGATTACCACGTGCCCCACCATGAAAGGCCATCATCTCATCCTAAGGACAAAGAAAGGTAATTGAGAGGCCACAAAGAGCACAGAGGCAAGAGCAACATTATGCTGCTTCAGAGAGACAACCAGAGCTCTAAGCACCGTATGAAAGTTAAGAAACCACTGCTGAAGGTCAGGTGCACAGGAGCACAGTGGAGGTATCTGGAGATGCCTACCAAATCCTGGCTGCCCTGGTTAGGATTCTGTTGCTGGGATAAAATCATGACCAAAGGCAATTTGAGGAAGAAATGCTTGATTTTAGCTTACGGATTATAGTATAAGTCCATCATGGAAATAAGTCCAGGCAACAGCTCAAGGCATGCAGGGATTGACGCAGAGACCATGGAGGAACATTCCTTACTGGCTTGCTTCTCCTACTTGTCCTCGGTCAGCTCTCTTGTACAACTAAGAATCACTTGCCTAGGATAGATAGCACTGCCCACAGTGGGCTGGGCTCCGGTCAGTTAAGACAATATAGCACAGTGTAGTGGATGTAAACATGTTTTTGTTTTGATCCCAAATGTGAGATGGAGAACAGCCATGTGAGAGAACAGGTGATGTTTATCCACTAAAAGACAAACCACCTCATGTCGGGGCCTGGTTTTTGCCAGCTGAAACACATCTTAGTATAGACTCTGAGAGGAGATATATATATGAGCCCAAACAGGAAGCTGGGGCTTTTTGGGTCTTCATATCATTTGGCTGTTCAGTGCTCCACTTCAAGATGCTTCTAGAGAGAACCACTCCAGAGAATGCTTCAGGGTTCCTGGTTCCAGCTGCTGTTCCAGGTTCCAGCAGCAACTTTGGTTGAATTGCTGGTCTACTGAAATCCTGCCGAGTACGCCAGGGTAATCACTCCCAGGAACTGAGTCCAAAAAGGTATGCTTCTCCGATCTAGGGTAGGTGGGTTGGAAGGGAGGTATGAGCATTAAAGAACCCCAAATGAAGTAGGTTTTAAAAAAGGTCACAGCCTACAGCACAGGTCAATCTGTTAAGGGCAATTCTTCAATTTAAGTCTCTCCTCCAAGCTGTGTCAATTTGGCAACAGAGATTAACCATTACAGAAGGCTTTTCTTTTGCTTTAAATTTTCAATGTTATCCCAAAACAAGGGGGATTGTAAGAGGGAGATTGTGAGAGGGAGATTGGACTACAGAATGAAACCCTTTCTCAAATACATACAGAAATGTACTAGACAGTTTACGTATTAGACAGAGTTCCCTAAAGGGATGGGAATGGTAATATATATTGTGGAGGAATGCTAAGTGAATGTATCAACCATCAGTAACGTGCTGTTTAACCAATCAGCTGGGTAAAAGGACAGGAAGTGGAAGGCAGGACTTCCTAGAGGAGAGGAGAAAATTTTGACGGTTGGAGAGGAAGGAGGATGATGGGAACTGGATTCGGACTGGCCAAGGGGTCATAGTGGCAAGTGTTTGGAATATATGTATGTTATAAGTTTTAGAGTAGTTTGTTTAGTTTACAAGTAGATTAGAATCAGTTCAGACTCTGCCCAGCGAAGTGCTGGCAGCTTTAAAGGATGTTTCAGTCTCCCTGTGTCAGTTATTGGCTTTGTAGGCCAAACGGATACAAAATACTGTGTGTGTGTGTGTGTGTGTGTGTATTATATTTGCACACACTCTAGATTGGGTGTGTGCATAAAATGTAAAATAAACAGCCTAGCAAACCAATTGTCTTACCTACTAGATAATGAGAATCTATCCAATTTGTATAACTTCATCATATATATATATATATATATATATATGGCATTAGAGTGGCTTACAGGCTATGGTCCATCTAGTCCAACAGTGGTTGTCTGCCACCAAAAGATCTAAGAATACAGAAGTTATTCAGTCCACCAGGCTGGAGGTTTCAGGGGGCTTTCAGTATTTCAGTATATGCCAGAATGTTAAAGAAGTAGGCTCTAACACCAGGTAAGAAATGGGCTTGCCATCGAGGGTGAGAGGCAGCAGGCGGAGAGAGCAAGCTTCCTTCTCCCATGTCCTTTATATAGGCTGCCAGCAGCAGGTGTGCTCTAGAATAAAGGTGGATCCTCCCACCTCAAAAGATCTGTATTAAAAGGTAGTCTTCCCACTTCAAATTATTTAATTAAGAGAGAAAAAAATCCCTCACAGGTGTGCTCACACCCTTGGGATTTATTTAGTTCCAGATGTAGTCAAGTTGACAACCAAAAACAGCTGTCCCACTCTCCATCACTGTTCTTGTTTCAAATGTAGACAAATAAAATGGTTAGTGGTAGACAAGATATATCACAAATGTCATTTCCATATCTGATTATGATTATTGTGGTATGTACTATTCTTGACAATCTAGACTGTGTACGTAAAATGTAAAATTAACAGACTAGCAAATCAATTATCCATCTTAGGTAATGAGAATCCATCCAATTTGTATGACTTCATTTTTAAAAATCTGTAGTTTCTAATTTTCTACAAACATATTAAATTTGGTTCATACAATAACTAGTACATGCAATGTTGAAAAAAAATCACAAAATTGTTACACGCAAATGTACGTAAATGTGTGCATCAAAAAATGACTGGGAAGAAAATTTCCCAAATTACTAACTGTGATAGTGAATGCAAGTGGTTTTAGAAATAGTTATACTTTTATGTGTTTTCCAAAGTTTTATGATGAACATATATTACATTTTAATAGAAACAAAGATATTTATTCTTTTAATTTTTGAATGGAGTAGGAGTAGAGGGCTTTCCCTTAGCGACAATACCATACACTTCTGGAAAAAGAGCAGCAAGTGTTCTTAGCCATTTTTGGCTGAGGCCTCTTCTACAAAAGAGAACCTGTCTTGGGCAGCTACTGTTAAGAAACAAAGTCTGCCATTATCTGCCTTTACATTACCATTGACTCACCTTGTTTCTCAGAACAGTGCTGCTATGATGGCCTAATAGGCTTCTTTTCCTGTAGTAGTCTTTTTGTGGGTGATGAGCAGTGAGTTAGGGGCTACAAGAGACTGGTGGACAGTGACCTCCCTTTATAAAGAGCCTGCTCCCTTATATCACTCAGTTCCCTAAATTCCCCACTACAGCCCTCATAAACCAATTACTATTGCCTTTAGAGAAACATACTCCCTAGGTTATTTTTAATTTTACCCTAATATTATATCTATTAGGTCCTTTAGGAGGTGGTGAAATCAGTGTCAAATGGGAGGGCATAAGTCCCCGCTGAAGAATCAGGAACAGCTCAGCCCTATCAAATATAGTGGCCCCTCACTACTATTGTGACTGTCCCTTTGATTTTGTCTCAGAATAAGATGAAACATGTGCATCAAAGACAGTGGAAATTAGATCATCTCCTGGCTGCAATAGACCAAGCACCTTTCTTTTATGTTTTTTTTCCCCACAGAAATTAAGGTCGGTTGTACTCTAAACTAGATTATAAGTTGGGGTTGTACAATGTGTGCCTGAAAGTGATCAGATCCAACCAAAGTGCCACCTTTGATTTGAAATATCATTCCATGAAGCATCATAGCATGGACTGGGCTTGTCCTTCCTCTTGTCACATTTGTCCAGGGGCTAGTCAACACAAGGAAGCTTTTCCATGCCTGGGCAGAAAGCTAACTGGGGGAAATCTCCCTACAGAGGACCAGAGCTAATAAAGACCTTGGCTCTGAAGGCAGGCCACTTCCTATTCTTAGACCATACATTCACACTCACTTTGATTTAGTCAAATCTATCTGTAAAATGGGGTTACTGTTGCACATAATTGTGGTTTTGTAAGTGTATGATAATTCACTACTTGTAAAGCACTTGAAATCACACTTAGGGCACTGTGGTTCACACCCACAATCTCAGCACTCTGGGAACTAAGGCAAGAAGACTGTAGGGATTTCAAGGCTCCCTTGGGCCATTTAGTGAGTACAAGGCCAACTAGGGCTACATGGTAAGTTACTTTCTCAAAGCTGCCAGAAAAAAAAAAAAAACAATAAGACTTAACTTGGTGTAGAGTAAGGATTAATGAAGGATTAATGGTTGTGACTTCCATGCCATGTGATGGAGGTGCATAGGGAGCTGTGAGGCCAACTTCATGAATCTATAAATGTGTCCCTGTCTCAGAGAGTGCCCATGCTAAACAAAGTTTCACTACTGAAATATCTATATGTGTACAAGGGTTGTAGTTCCTGTCAATCAAAATATGCTTCTGAAATCGCCCTTTCATAATTAAAATGTTCAAGTATTGTGTTCAGAGTCTTCTACTTCAAGATGGAGTAAGTGGCACTGTATTTATCCCATCTCAAACAGTTGAAAAATGTGCATGTATAGGCATATCCAAAAATATGTATGCACAGGGAGAAATGGCTTTGAGGAAACTGAATATTAGGCATCAAAGGACACATGTGAAACACACAAAGAGAGCCTTATGTCTGCCCCAGCTCATTACCTGGGAAGAGCTTTCACAATGAGAAGACACAGTTTAGCTTGAGGTGGGGAAGACAAATGTCAATCATGTGATCATGTATCTGTTGGAGGACTTTTCCCAGAGGATATAAGAAATTCTACAAAGTAAATAACTAAAACAGCCTATCCAAAGTGGAGGTGTGGTTAAAATATTTGAAGAGATGCTTACAAAAAGATATATTTCACATCAATTAAGAGAAAAAATTCTGCTCAAAATTGAATATTGTAGAAAGTGGGGTGGAAAGAATGTAAAAACTCTAGGAGGAGGGGGAGAGCTCAGAGACTCCTCCTTCTGAAATGAAACAGCTGTTGCACCCAGGAACTCACAGATGCTCTAGGGCCATCAACATCCAATCAGGGATGGGGAAGGGCACTTGAGGCCCCACCCATCCTTGAAGAGTCATTGGTTGCTGGAAGAGGAAGAGTCATTTTCTTCTTCTTGAGTAGCCACTGGTAAGTCTTGGTCCATTCTCCATTTAAAATAAAAAACCAAAAGCAACACCAAGCTCAGGCAAGGGACCCAGATCATAAAAATAAAGGCATGGAAGTAGGAGGGGACCTGATGGAAAGAAGAAGAAAAGATTCAGTAGGGATGGGAAGAGGTTGAGAGAGAGTAATTTGGGATGAAAATTACCAAAAACAAAACAAAAAAACCCTGAACACATTGTATACATGTATGAAGGTTTTTAAATGATAAAAAATGTTTAAGATCACTTCATCTTCAGGAAACATAAATCAGCATCACAGTGGGATACTACCGCACAGTATTAAAAATGGCTAAAATAAGAAAGAACAACCATAGCAACAGCGGACAAGGATACAGAGCTGATTAGAACTCCTGTTTGCTGCTGGCTACTGTACAAATTGCCATTTGGGGATAGAGTTGGGCAGAATGTTTTGTTAATAAACACATATACACTATAATCCAGATACTCTACTCCTCAGAATCTATGCAGAAGAGATAAAAATGTGTGCTCACAAAAACCCGTACACAGGGCTGCAGAGGTAACTTGGTGCACAAAAGCACTTGCCACCAAGTATGAAGACTCAAGTTCAATCCATCATGACACAATGGAAGGAAAGAACTGACATACAAAAACAATCTGACTTCCACATATGTGTACACATGCAATGAAGTAAGCAAATAAATGTAGTTTAAAAAACTTGTATATGAAACGTGCATTAACTAAGACCTAGAAATATCCCAAATGTGTGCTAATGATAAAGTGTTAAACGGTGTGTACAACCCAAATGATGTTGTACTGATTGGAAATACTGCTGGACTTTGAGACACAAATAACATGGACAAATCTCAAGACCATTACTCTAAATGAGAAAGGCCAGCACTCAGTAGAGTGCTTGATCCCACTTTGCACTAAATTATAGAAGACAGCGATGGTTTAGAAAGACAGACAACAGAAACTGTTTCTGGGGACAGGAGGAAGTCAGGAGCAAAAGTGAGGTGTTAGCACAAAAAGGGTTGTGGTGCTGAGGTGTGCACTATTTTTTTTTTTAATCATAGGGTGGTTTAGGGACACAAACATTCTACAATCCATCAAATTGTATACTTACATGTGGGTAATACGCTGTATTAAATAAGATGCCAAATACATTTGCTTCCGTCTCTAGCCCTCTTGCAGGCTCCTCAGTCATGCACTGTATTTACACTAGTATGGCCCAAACAGTGCTTTCTACAGAGGCCAATGAATCCTGCCTCCTAGGTGAGAAGGCTTCCTTGCACCCATATTTTCCCAAATACAGACATACTCAACCCTTTAGACACCTAGGCAGGAGAATCAGCTTGTCTACAGCACCAACTGACAGTTCAACCCTATGAGCAGCAGCTTAACCTCTGGGCGGATAGTCATCTCCAAATGGGGTGTGTTTACAATGCTGCTCTTACCAGGCTCTTCCCAATGAAAACACTTTCCCAGTGCTGAGAACCATGAAAAGCATACACGATAACTCAATTAACCCTACCAAGCAACTCTATATACATTTTATATCTACTCATTTCTCATAGGATAGAGAAGTAATCTTATTATTTTTGTAAACTTCGTTTTTAATTTTATTTGTGCATTTTGTGTGAGAGAGTACATACCATGCGTGTGAGTGGCCATGGGGACCAGAAGTGGGTATCAGACACTCTGGGACTGAAGCTATAGTAAGCCACCGAAAGTGAGCACTGGGAACTAAGCCTGGGTCCCGTGCAAGGGTAGCAAGGGCCCTTAACCACTGAGCCATATATCCCCAGCCCGGTATGTTTGTTCTTTATCAACTTAATTTGCTGGAGAAGTCATCAATTGTTGTTTTAAGGCTTGTCCACAAAAGCACTGACAGCTAGAAAGCCCTCAATCCTCCTTACTTGCCAAGGAGAGATATCTCACAGAGGAAAGGCTCACCCCTGCACTCACTCCACCCCCACCCCCCAAGGATGCCTTCGGCAACTTCCTTCTCTCAGAGAAGACTCTCTAGAACTCCCACTCACACGTTCTCGAGCTCGGGGAAACGATGCAGGAGAGTTTCCTCTCCCGGCTCTCCCAGCTCCCTTCTTAATTCCCTACAGACTTCTACCTCTGCCTGCTTCATCGCAATGGGCCACGGGGAGAGAATGGATGGACAGGACAAGATTCCTCCCAGTACTCTATCTTCCTGTACCAGTCTGCGTTTCCAGAGAAACAAAATCCCGCCACCTGCCGCCTGAAGGCCTAAGACAGTCAGCATTGTCGTTAGAAGGCCTGAGAGCTGCAGAGCAGCTGGGGTAGATTCTGGCAGGATCTGAGGCCTGGACAGCAGGTATGCCGAAGGATGGACGACCAGTGTCCTCCTAGCTCATGCAGTTAGGCAGTGCTAATTCTACCTTCATCTACCTTTTGTTCTCTTCGGGCCCTCAACAGACCCGATGATGCACACCACATGGGGAGGGCCATCTGCTTCATAAAAATCAGCCCACCAATTTAAATGCTAATTTCTTCTGGAAACTCCCGGAAATACTGTCTTACTAGCTATTTATGCAACTATCCCATGACCCAGTCAAGTTGACATGTACAGAACGAACCATCACAATCAATAACTGAGTTCCCTAATTTTTTCCTCTGACTTCCAATTTTAAAACAATGCAGAGAAAGCTGGTTCTGCATTGCACCCAGGCACAGGCACGGCCCACTGCTAGCCAACCCAACTCCAGCTTCTTCGATCCCACACCCTTGTATATGATTCCCTCTTAGGTTTGCCTTGGAGTGTCTCCCAGATGCAAACCATGGAGGTTATTCTCTGAGGAGGGCAAGCTCTGACTGCATAGCTTCTGCTGGTTTTGTTGCTGCTGCTGCTGCTGTTGTTTAAAGCCATTCTCCCTTTGCTCACGTGTCTGCAGAGCAGCTCAGGACCACTCAGTGGTGGCTGCAACCCCCTCGGTGGCCTGCGCTGTGGGAGCTGCTGAGCAGTCCTCATGACTGGCTGGCCGCTCCAGTCCTCGGTAGGGAACTGCTGGATGGGTACAGAGGGCACCTGCACACCCTCAGACCAGTCTGCCACCTCTGGCTGAGCAGCGGTGAACTCAGGAGCTGGTGCAGTCCATTCACCCTGGAATTCCTCCTTGGTCACAGCCTTCTCAGCAGCAGCCTGCTCCTCCTCCTCAGTCTCCACTGGGTCTCTATAGAAGTAACGATCATGACTTCCCATGAGTGCTCACGGGAGATGGCGCTACGCATGCGTAGTACTTCACAGCCAACGTCCAGCACCAGACCCATTGAGTAAGCTCCCTTGTTGTTGCGTGGGATGGCAATGTCCACATAGGGCAGGGGAAAATCCATGTTGCAGAAGAGCGAAGGTGGGCAGGTTGACATAAGAGGGCCTGTGAGGGGCTGGTGGCCAGCCCTGGGGTCAGTCACCACTAGAAGTCGTGGCTCCCTCAAGGCTGCTTGCATCTGGTTGGTGAAGGTCGCAGGTGCTAAGCAGCTTGCAATGGGAGTGGCTCCTGGAACCTGCGAGAAGCTGTTGCTTGCCGCTCAGGCTATGGTTGGCCCTGCTGCTGTCAGCATCATCTCCTCAAGGAACACTAGCCAGCGAGCTGTGCTGAAGTTTCCTGCGGCGTCTGGAGCCTCCGCTGGTGTTAACGCAGGCTGTCTTTGTTTAGTTAGACACAAGGCACTGATACTAGGTGGCACAGCGGTGGTGTGGGGAGGTCGTCTTGCAGCAGGTGGGTTTATTCAGGTGAGTCACTAGAGGTCTCAACCAACTTGTGAGCTCGAGAGTTTAAGGATCTTGCTTTTAACTTCGGAGGGATTCCGTAAGGAAGAAAGCAGGGGACTCCTCTTCCTGGAGCCTGGCTAACAAATGTCATCACCATGATGCTTCTGAATTACCTGAGGAGCTTGTGAGATGAGACCCATTCTCAAAGTTGGGAATCGAGAATTTGCATTTCTATTAAGTTTTTGGGTACTGCTGCTGTGGCTGCATACCTGCCTGGGACAGCCCTAAGGACAAGGACCCCAGACAATTATTTTGTCTCGAGGATCTTCAAGGCCTAGCTCCCCATTTCAAAGCTGTGGCTATTGTGAGTTTTTACTTCAGACAGGAACCCTCCCTCCTGCTCTGGTGACTGAGAGGCTTTCATCATTGTAGGCTAGCACTTTACCATTGAGCCATATGCCCTAGCCTTCCTTGTCCTGGTCCTCCTCATGGTCATCATCGTCGTCCTCCTCCTCCTCCTCCTCTTCTTCCTCCTCTTCCTCTTCTTCCTATTTATTTATTTATTTTTTAAATTTTGAGACAAGGTCTAGCTTTAGTTGCCCACGCAGCCTTAAACACGGGATTTTCCTGCCTCAGCCTTCAGAGAAGATGAGATTGCAAACCTGTGCCTACAAGCCCAGAAAAGATATTTTGATGCTCCGGGATTGAATTCCATAGATATGCTCTCTACCCCTGACCCACAACCCCAGACCCTAGGATCTGAAGGGGTCTTAAAGGGGTAAGAATGATGGCTAGTGCCTTAGCTTTCTCTTGGATTGTATGTCACCTCTATGGGCTCATATCAATAAGAATATTGGAAGAAACAGAGAAGGAAGTGAGAGCAGCTCAGTGGTACAGAACCATGCATGAGGCCCTGCGTCAATTACAAGCAGTGTGTGTGTGTGTATGTGTGTGTGTGTGTGTGTGAGAGAGAGAGAGAGAGAGAGAGAGAGAGAGAGACAGACAGACAGAATGAATGAATGAATGAATGAATGAATGTGTGTGTTCTTCCTGAGTTTTGGTATCCAGCCTCTGCCTTGTGAGGAGTCAAGCATCTATTATCAGTAATGAATGGATGTATGGTGTGTTTGTCTGGAGCTCCTAACAGGATTTACACTATCGCTTGCTTTTTGTTCTTGTCTTTTCTTTGAGTTTTTCCAATTTTATCCAAAGAGAGGAAGTATGTGTATGTTTAATTTTCTTTTTATGTTATGTGATGGGTGGTTTGCCTGCATGTATGTCTATACACCATATGCATGCAGTCCCCGTAGAGTCCTGAAGAGGACACTGGATCTTCTAATACTGGAGAAACCAGTGGTTATGAGTCACCATGTGGGTGCTGGGAATCAAACCTGGGTCCTTTGGAAGAACAGCCAGGGGTTTTTAACAATGGAGTTATCTCTCCAACCCGTGTGTGTGTGTGTGTGTGTGTGTGTGTGTGTGTGTGTGTGTGTGTGTGTTTAAGGAAAAACAGAAAAGGATCTAAGTGAGTCTGCTTCCCTCTAGAGAAGCAAGGTCTCTTCAGTCCACTGGCAGTTCTCTGCCCTGGCATGGCCTGGAGTCACCTGAAGATCTTCCAACAGATACCCAGGCTGGGGCCCCTAATAGCTGCTCAATTGCACTGGGGCAGAGCCTGGTAACCATGTTCCTTTTCATATGCTGGAGACGGGCCCAGGGCCTTGCGCATAAGCGCACTCTGTGTCACCTTCACCAGCTGCAGCCCCGGACAGTACATGAAAATATCCCCAGGTGACTGAAGCTACAGCTGCATTGAGGAGTCAGGCAGAGAGAGCCACACACCCCAGTGGAACTTACTCCCCGTGGACGCTGTCCTACTGTGCCCTGGGCATAGCTTGATCCACTCCGACCAGCTCAAAGCTAACCATGCTTTTTCAAATCGATTCACAAATGAATATGTGTCACACAATTTTATAAGCTTAGTACCACCAAAAAAGCTGGCTCCCTGGATCTGCAAAGAGTGTAATTTCCTCTAAAACCACGGAGGGCCACATCTCAGAAATAAAGTTCAACCCGAAGCCCAAGAATTCCTACAATTTACCAAAAGAAAGAGCCAAGGAAGTGTGTTTGCCCCGCGCCATCCCTTGTTCTGCCCACCTGTATCCTGTGGCGTAAAGTGCAAGTTACACTCTATGGATCATTATAATTAAGTAGTGTGTGGAACTCATTTTTAAAAATAGCCTCATCAACTCTTCATAGCATATTTCTGCAAGACAAGTGCGTGTGAAAGTAAGTGGGACCATTATTGTTTAGCGGGTTTAATTAAGTAAGTATTTCTTTCACCCCTTTGGGAATTAAACACAGAGCAGGGAATCAACACTGAAAAATCTGCCCATATTAATTTCTGGCTTACTGCTTTCATTCAAAAGCAGGGTGAAAACCAAGGTTGTGTCTATGGTCTGCGGCTTTTATGTGTTAACTGAAAGGATTCAAGGTCTCCCCTTAGCTCCCACTGTAGAAGTAACCCAGGAAGTGGCCCCTTGGTGTTCCTTCTCAACTGTTTCTGTGAAGGACTCTTTCTGCTTTACCCATAAACATGCAATTTTTTTTTCTCCTTTTGCAAAAGTTGCTACTCTTACTTAACGAGGGATGGACAGAACTGAAGTACAAAAGAGTCCTGTGTGCGTGTGTGTGTGTGTGTGTGTGTGTGTGTGTGTGTGTGTGTGTGTGTGCATGCTTG
>OU015755.1:95180104-95191741 GCA_907169655.1 Acomys percivali | reverse complement strand
GTGTGTGTGTGTGTGTGTGTGTGTGTGTGTGTGTGTGTGTGTGTGATATGAGCGATAGATCTAAGGCTCAAATGATGCCATAGGGACCGCTTCCTCTCCTCCATCTCTCGGCTCCCTTCCATTGTCTGAGCGCCACTGAGGCTAAGGTGGTTCTGACCCTTGAGGAGCCCAGGTGGCTACCAAGCTTTGCCCTCTGCCCTCTATTGAAAATAGAAATCCTTCATTTCCCACAACAGCCAAACCAAACCTCTGTCTGGCTCTACGGTCCAAATGGGATTGAATGAGCATCAGGCATTGTTGATTGGTAACACGACATAAACAATGAACCAAGACACCTGCTTCCTGCAGAGCTGGGGGCTGAGTGTTCCGGAAATATGTGGAGTATGGTTACTGTATTAAAGGGCCGAATGTCTTAAGCAAAACCAACCAATCATTACTGGGAGAGTATAGGACTTGTGACTAGTTGTTTAGGTGACACAGCTGTAATCCCAGTTATTTGAGAGGCTGAGGCAAGAGGATCAAGACCAGTCTAGCAAATATAGTGAAATTCTATCTAAGTAAATAAATAAATAAAAATAAATAAGTAAAAGGCAACTTAGACATAATGGCTCATTCCTTTAATCTCATAATTTGAGAGACTGATACAGAAAGACTGCCATGAGTTCCAGGCCAGCCTGGTCTACATAGCAATTGCCAGGCCAGCCTGGTGTACATAGCAATTGCCAGGCCAGCCAGGGCTTCACAGTGAGACCTTGCCGCCAAAAGCCAATGAACAAAGAAAAAAAAATCCAACAATGACACTTTTGTATTAAGTTTGCCCCATTTTGCTCTGCAGTTTATAAAATAGTTGGGATACTAACTAAAATTTTTATTCATTGCTCATCTAAAATTCAGCTTATGCCTTTTCTGGTCATGTTCCATGGGGACAGAGTGACCACTTCCAGGACTATCCCATCGTGTTTCTGGTAGACGTGCCATTGAATATCACTCTGCCTGGGAGCCAGTGTTCTGACATGAGGTGTTCTGGTTCTCACAGTCCTCCACAGAGTAAGGCTATTCCACCCATTCCAGGGCAGTGTGCGCTGCTCTGATCAGTACCATCCAGTCATCACCCTGCAGCTTTCTGCACTCCTTTAAGCTCTTCTGTCGAAGCTGAACTCTGTGTCACATGCAGAATGACACTGATCCTTCCATCCTGTATGCAGTGGCTGCAGGGAACAGTTTATCAGGCCCAGTGAGCCAGGCACTTCTGATGTCTGTTTCTACTCAAGGTTCCTCCCTCTCCCTTTCCCTCCCTCTCTCCCTCTCTTTCTCCCTCTCCCTCCCTCCCACTCCCTCCCCCTTCCCTTTTCCCTCCTCCTCCCCCTCTCCTCTCCCCCTACACCTCCCCTCTCTGTGGTGTGTGTGTGTGTGTGTGTGTGTGTGTGTGTGTGTGTGTGTGTATGTATGTGTATTTGCTGGATGGTGGTGGTAGGGCTTGTGGGTCCTGGCCAGCTTATACATGCTCAAGCCATCAGGTGAAGGGGCACTTGGTATACAACTGTCATTTGTCCTTGCTGAAAAGATATTTTATAAAGACTTAATTATTTGTTTGTTTATTCATTTGTTGTAGGTTCTTGCTATGTAGCCCAGGCTAGCCTGGAACTTATACTTCTCCTGCCTCATCTTCCCATGCTCTGGGATTGCAGGCAGGTGTAAATTGTATCTGGCCTCATGTAGACTGTATAACCATATGCCCTTAGCTATGAACACCTCTAATTAACACAGCTACTTATGTTGTCTCAGCCTCAGTTTAACCCCCAAGATGATAATCTACATAACTTTAGCTCTCCTCTTCCTGTCTACAAAGATCATAAAAGCTGTCAGCTCCTGTCCCATGACTGCATGTGGCCTCACTGAGATGCTTTCTGTCCCTTGGCTTGATCCTGCCCCTGTTGCCCTCACACCAAGGCTTCACTCTTTCCCTGCCTTTCCTGGGAAGCTTGGCCCAGGGGTCACATTTTTCTGGACACCTGGCTATTTTTGCCATCACTGTCACCCCACCTTTTCTCCTGGACCTACCTGAAAGAATGCCACACCTTTGCCCGATGTGTTTTGTTGTTGTTTCTTTATTTGTTGTCATACTAGGGATAAAAACCCAGAAATCTGGGCATTCCAGACAAGTGTCCCACCACTGAGCAATAGTCCAAGCGCCTTTATAATGATATGTTTCTTTGCGACTTGTTCTCACTGAGTTGCCTGGGATGGCATTAAACTCTCTACGGCCCAGGCCCACACAGACCTTGAACTTGCCACCTTCTTGCACCAGCCTCCCTAGTACTGGGATTACAGGCCTCCTCCTTGGCTTGCCCAGCCTCCTGAAAATGCTCCTATATCTCCGTTGTGAGGAAATCTGCTTATTGTCATCCAGTTCTCCTTTCAGATCTATGGTTTAGATGGATAATGTCCTAGTCGGCCCGCTGTGCCCTGCGTATTCAAAGCCAAGCTTTAGAATTAAATTACACATGCACAACAATGCACATCTTTTCTCCCTCCATGTGCTCGGCTGTTACAATATAAGAAAGTAAATCCTGTGGCTACCACAGCTATTGTCTCTGATTTGTGTTTAAAAGTGTCTTAGGCATCAAAGAGCTGCTTTAGGATGAAGTCTATGACGGCCAAAGTGTTGCTAACTCACTGGGTGGAGACCGTAGGTCACCATGGAGACACATGGAAACCCCCAGTTCCCACCTCAAGATGTATTCCCCGCTCATAGCTGTCAGTTTATATCACCAGAGAACCAAATAAAGGAGAGCAAGTGTAAAACACAAAAGAGCCCTAGAATACCCTTCTAGTTGAGAAGAAATGCTGCCAGATGAGAACTGAGTAGGTTATTAAATTTTGGATTAAACCCCATGAAACAAGTTTTATTTCTGATGCAAAATATTTCAATTACACACACACACACACACACACACACACACACACACACACTTAAATATTCAGGTGATTTCAACACATTACCTATAAAGAAACAAACATCAAGTTGGCTTTCAACTTTTCTTCCAAACTAAGTTCTAGAAAGCAAGTTCTAGAAAGTTCTAGAAAGTTTCCCTAGTGGTATTTAGAGACAGAAGCTGCTAGTGTAGGCGCAGCCTGGAAAATTCTCCTCAGGTCCAAGTAAGATTGTTACGTATATCACAGAAAAGAATTCCGGGCCACTTGGTATGACTCACACTTGGACTTTATTAGGAAAAAGGATTTATTATGTGTTTATGTGTTGAGAGATGAAAGGGAAACTCTATCCCTCTACCCCTAGACACACCTCTGTATGGGTAGTACTGGGGATTGAACTCAGGATCTCACACATGCCAAGTACACTGCCCCTGAGCCTCCTCATTAGAGTCTTACTAAGTTGCAAGCTGACCTTTAGCTTACTCTGTAGACCAAGCTAGGCTTGAACCCATGGTCCTCCTCCTGAGCTTCCCCAGTAAGCTGGTAGAGTAAAAGTGGGCAAGTTGAAGACACAGTTTATTACCCTGGGACTCTATTTCACTTTAATTAGGTGCAGGAACACTGCTTTTGGAAGCCTAGCTCTTTCTTTGCATGTTCTACAGACATGTACACACTCCAAAATAATGCACCTAGATATCTCAAATCTACTCATACCCACTTCTGCAACAGGCTTCGCATACACCAGTCTATGAACAATAATGGGTATTTCTCTGTCCCTAATAACTGTCAATTTAGATTCTATTTGAATCTATCCCTGATATATCTGGATATGAAAACGAGAAAGGTTGACCCAGTCTCAAGTAGCTTTGGGTGAATGCGCAGTAAGGACATGCACTTTTAGAGAGAATCTATTTACCATCTTATGTCTATGCATAACTAGACATTCATATGATTGTAGCCAGATGCACCATGGGAAGGAACTTAACCTATCAATCAAAATAGTGACCGACCAAAACTACACAGCTTATTAACCAACTCTTCTTCCTTTAGACCTCAGGCTGTGACTTCAGGCCTTTGAGAATCTTACCCACGTGTTCTCTCTCAGTGTATTCTTTTTCTTAAAATAAACTTTCTTTGCTATTTCTGCAGATTTATCTGCTTCTATTTCAATTCCTTGAATAAGAAGCCTAGAACTAGGAATCACCCTGCCTAGACCCTGACCACCAGGAACAGAGAGATACATATGAACAAAACAGTTGCCCAAGAAACAGGGTAGAAAACAGAGACAACCTAAAGGGACATGAGATGTAAGGACAGGGCCCTCACCACGGTGTCTATTTGTCTTTACTGCTGACTGAGATAAAATACACGTCTATACAAATGGTAAAACCCCAACTGCCTACAGAGATCATGTGTGTTTTCTTAAAGACATCTTAGCCAAGGATGTTAAAAACAGCACACCCTGCTTAGTTAGGATCAGAATGCTTTTAACCTTGTTACTATCTTGGTATCCTTCTCTCATCCCTAAATATAAACAGTGATTTATAGAACCACCTTAATTTCACTTCTGAAAGAAAGTTGTTTTTCATCATTTTATTAGTTGGTAATTTCATAGAATGTATTTTGACGATCTCCACTCCTTTCCTTGATTCCTCCTAGACCATCCCCTCTTCCCTACCCACCCCACCTTCCCCCTTCGCCCACATAACTCGTCAGGTTTAGTTTGTGTTGCCTCTCTCTCTTTTGGATGTGCTGCTGTCACTGGAGGATGATCGACCCACTGGAGCTGCACTCTTAAAGAAAACTGACTGCCCCTCTTCAAAAAGCTATCAATTGCCAGTAGCTGCTCAGCTGGTGGGGATAAGCTGGGGCTTTATTGCCATGCCAGCCCCCTCCATGTGGCAATATGTGTGGACTGAGCCTGCACAAGACTTGTGCCTGTTGTCACAACTACTGTGAGTTCACATGTACCTAGTTGTGTCCATAAAACACCGTTTTCTTGTAGTTGTCCCCGATCTATGTCTCTTACATCCTTTCTGGCCCCTCTTCCATCATGACCTATTGGAGAAGGGTGTAGCGAATACAAAAATGCTTTTGTTTTGGTCCCAAGTGTGGGATGGGGAAACAGACTTGTGAGAGAGCAGGGGACATTTATCCACTAGAAGATGAACCACCTAGTGTGTGTGTGGGGGGGGGGGAGGCTTGGTTTCTTTGCCAGCTGAAAAACATCTTAGTAAAGACTCTGAGAGGAGATATATGAGCCCAAAACAGGAAGTGGGCTTTTTGGGTCTTGGTATTGTTTGACTGTTCATTGCTCCACTTCAGGATGTTCCTAGAAAGCTCCATAGAAAGCTTCGGGGCTCTGGGTTCCAACTGCTGTTCCAGGTTCCAGCAGCAACTTTGGTTGAATTGCTGGCCTGATGAAATCCTGCCGATTACGCCAGGGGAATCGTTCCCAGCTACTGAGTCCAAAAAGGTCTACTTCTCCTGTCCCCATTAACTTCTTTTCTCTCCTGTCTAAGGTAGGTGGGTGGAAAGGGAGGTGTAAGCATTAAAGAACCTCAAATAAGTAGGTCTGGAAAATGTTGAAGCCTACAGAAGGATACAGAAGCCTACAGAAGCCTACAATAGGATATAGATGCCACATTTAGTGCTCGGCATTCTGCAGCTTCTATTCTCCCTCATCAGTTATGGGTCTCTGTGTTTAACAAAATGTGCACCATATTAAACTTATTATTATTATTATAGATTAGTATATTGACTTAACTAGCATCAGAGGAGCTTTTTTTCCCCTATAAAGACTATTTTCCCCCCAGTAAATAGTGATTGATTAACATAGAGACTCCAAAGAAAATTCTTTCAGAAAAACAATAAGTAGGAGTACTCTAGATAGCAGACAATACTAAAGGATGCCCAACAAGAGTGTCTAGGAAACAATGTGGGGAAGGCTGCAAACCATTGATCAGATGGCAATGGCCCGTGCTAAGGCTCTTCACCTTGGCAATGACAGCCAACAGATCAGGAACAAAGTACAGTTTCAAAAAGATTTCTAGTGAAGTGGCATCATCAGAGCCCACCCCCACCCCACCCCCACATACACACACAGGAGAGAGAGAGAAGGGGAAAACATAAACAGAAATGAAAAATAAATGTACAAAAGAAAAAGAAGTTGGATCCATTGGTTTGCTGCTTCCAAGAAACACATCTCACTATCAAAGACAAATATTAATTATATTGCTGGGGTGGGGGGAGGGTAAGGATGGAAAAGGTACTCCAGGAACAGGGAACTAAGCAGGAACCATGCGTTGCTTTTCTTGTATATGACAAACATAGGCTTCAAAACAAAACTGGTCAGGAGAGACAAAGAAGGACACTCCAATCTGAGCCACACAACCCATCAAGAGGATATAGCAGTTCTCCACAGTGAGCACAGTTGAAGGATCAGAGGGAATTATGCCATTCCCAATAGCTATAAATAAATAAATAAATAAATAAATAAATAAATAAATAAGTAAATAAATAAATAAATTGCTTTGGGATAAGCTTCACCAAGGAAATGAAAGATCTCTAGAAAGCAAACTTTCAAATGTTAGAGAAGAAAACTGAAGAGGATATTAGAAATAGAAAAGCCTCCATTATTCATGGGTTAGAAGTAATTTTGTGAAAATAGTTCTACCAAAAGCAATATACAGATTCAATACAATTACCCTGCAAATTGCAACACCATTCTTCACAGAAATAGAAAAAAAAAAAGCTTCAAATTTTATATGGAAGCACAAAGGACCAGGGATACCCAAAGCACTGCTGAGCAGTAATAATGCTAGAGGAATCATCCTGTCATTTTCAAGTTACATTACAGAGCCATGGTCATAAAAGCAACGTGGTACTGGCAAAAATAAGACATGTAAGTCAATGGTATAGAACAGAGGACTCATATATAAATTCTCAAAGCTACATCCAGATGATTGTTTACAAAGAGTCCAGCAATACACATTGGGGAACAGACAGCCTCTTCAACAGATGGTGCTGGGGAAATTGGGTATCTGGATGTAGAAAAATGAAAGTAGATATTTATCTCTCACTCTGTGCAAAAATCAATTCCAAGTAGATGGAAGACTTTAGTGTAAGACCTATAACAAACTGCTAAAGGGGAAAACACCTCAAGATATCAGCACAAGTAAGGCTGTTCTGGATACAACTCTGGGTGTTTAGGAATCAGACCAACAACTGACATAATGGAACCTTGGGAAATTACAGAGTGTCTGTATAACAAATTACAGAGTGTCTGTGTAGCAAAGGAAACCATCAATCAACTAAAAAAGCAGGCTATGGAGTGGGAGAAAATCTTCACTAGTTATATATCTGACAGAGGGTTAATATCTAGAATAGATCAAGAAATGAAAAAATAATAAACATTAATAAAATAACCTAACCCAAAATAGGCTATAGAAATGGACGGAGTTTACAAAAGAATACAAATGGCTACCAAACATTTTAAAACTATTCGGCATCATTAGCTATCTGAGAGATGGAAGTTAAAATGGTTCTCCGATTCTATCTCACCCTAGACATAATGGCCATCATCAGAAATACAAATGCTGGTCAAGATGTGGAGAAAGGAAAACATGTGCTTGATGCTGAATGATAAAATAGTATAGCCACTGTGTTGTGTATGTTCCTCAAGAGGCAAAGAATTGCCATGTGACTCAGCTACATCGCTGCTGAGTATAGCCAGTTGCTTCAGTATCCTACTACAGAGGTATTTGCATATCCCTGTTCACTGCTGCTCCATGGTAGGAAAGGGAAGCGGGACTATGAGGTGCATATACACAGTGAAATTGTATTTAGCTACGCTAAAAGTGAACTGAATGAAAAAGGAATATCAACTGAAAAACCTATGGCCCATGGCTGAGGCAAGAAATAGGTGGGACATCTGCAGACAGAAGGGATTCTGGAATAGAGCCGGGTGTGTGAGATTCGGCCACCAAGTGGTGAAGAGGATGAATACATGGTACCTGAGTTCAGGTAATCGGCCACATTGCAGAATGAATATTAGGATTAATGGGTTATTTTAAGTTATGAGCTAGTCAGAGAAGAGCCTAGCTATATGGCCTAGTTATTTGTAAAATAATGATTGAGTCTCATGGGTCATTATTCTGGGAGCTGAGGGCAGGAGGAGAAAACCCATATACAACAAGTGAAATTTGCAGGAAAGTGATTGGAACTGGAAAACAATATACTAAGTGAATTTACCCAGGCCCAGAAAGAAAAATACTGCATGTTATCTCATATATGGATCCTAGCCTCACACATTTAGATCTGTATGTTGACTTTTTTTGTGCAGGTAGAAGCTATGAAGCTAGAAAGGGGTCATTTGAGAAAGGGCTAAAAATAAACAGGCCGTAATGGGGAAAGCGTAGTAGAACATTAATGATGTGAAAGAGGAGTAAGGGCTGGAAAGGTTTAAGCAGGAACAAGGATAGAAAATAGGGCATAAGGGGGCTAAGAGAGTGGGGATTTACTAAAACTAAAGATACATGAAAAAGATATTTTAAAAACTAGTAGTTTAAAGCCTATATTAAAAATACATTTTTCTAAAAGTTTGAATGGGGGTTTACTGCATGGGTGTATAATATTATTCCCAGAATCATATATTTGTAAATAAAATTCTAGCTCCAGGTGCATAATACTTCCATGAGTTGCTCGTTAGGGAGGTTCCAGACGCCCCTAAAGCAAGAGGGGTTACTGTCATTCCTCTTTGCTGCCCATTACTAGATGAATACGCCACATGCTATGGTTGTATGCTGTAGAGAAATGAAGCAGGGACTAAGCTTCCTCCCTGCCAACTGTCTCTCATAATATTCCAGGATGCTGAGAAGAAAAGTCATCAATAATCTTACTCATCAGTGAACTTTGTGACCTGCAATATCAGCCTCCCAGGAATGACGTGTCCACTGGTGCAATAGTAGGATATGGTAATTGTTATGGGAGTAACTAACCACTTTTTGATTAGATGTGAGGCCTGCTCCACTGGAGGAAATTCACTCCTGGTACTAAACATCTAGTCAATAACCCATGGCTGTGAGGTTATAGGCCCTCGTGGGAAATCTAGTACTTGTGCTTTCCTGGAAAAAAAAAAAAAAACCACGATGCCAAATTACCTTCTAAATGTCCGTTTATACTTAGCTTAGTGCTGATCTCAGCACTGGTCAGAGAAGCTTCTATCTCCAGTAGATGATGGTTAAAGCACAGACTCCCTATCGGTCCAAATGCTGAGAATGTGTGACTGTTGGTTGCTTAGCCCTAAGTAACACATATATATCACCCTCTACCCCCAAGACACAGGAGATACTGAAGAAGAAGAAGGAGCAAATCAACTATAAGAAACAGAAGTTGGAGAGCAGAGTTGACATTGGAACACTATATGACCATAGAACTCATGGGTTCATTTCAGCTGTGTCACCGGAAGGACACATGCACAAGATGGTGCCTATCAACATTCCACCATGGACACTGATGGCTGTGGGATAAGAGGAGTCATTTTCTTCAGTGATGTAGGCACTGGTAAGTCACATGTGTGCCAGCAAATAACCCCACACCCATGACCATTCGAACAAAATGCAAAACAAAAGACATGAAGGTAGAAGGGGGAGTTCTTGTGAAGAAGGGTACTCGGCAGGAGTCGGAGGGTACAAGAAGAGGCAAACATTTACTTTCATTTCTGTTGCTATGACATAAAATAGCATAAGGCTCATGCGTCTTTAACTCTTAGCCTTTCTTAAACTGTTTTGTCTATTGTATCTTTAACAAAATTAATGTTATGTTTATTAGGGTTTTTTGGGGTTTTTTTGTTTTTGTTTGTTTGTTTGGTTGGTTTTGGTTTTCCGAGACAGTGTTTCTCTGTGTAGCTCTGGCTGTCCTGGACTCACTTTGTAGACCAGGCTGGCCTCGAACTCATGGCGATCCGCCTGCCTCTGCTTCCCGAGTGCTGGGATTAAAGGCGTGCGCCACTACTGCCCAGCCTTGTTTATTAGGTCTTTAGAGGGGATTATTGCAGCTTACAATTCCAGGCTATACTCCATCATTTTGAGGAAGTCAAGACAGAGATTTCAAACAGCTCAGTCACAGTACATCTATAGATAAGAGCAGAGGAAAATTAATACATACGTACTCAATTAATTGCTTGTGTTCTGCTTGATTTCTCTAGTCTTAGACAGTCAGCATCCCCTGCCTAAGGAATGGTGGTACCAATAGTGTTCTGGAGCTTAATGAACTTAAGTGAGAAAGTCTTCCACAGACATGTCTGTAGGCCCACCCAATATAGATAATCCTTCGTCAAGGCTCTCTTCCCATTTTAGGTTGTGTTAAGTTGACAATTAAAGCTAACCTTTACAGCAATGGTTGGTTGGTGAAATAACCAAAATTCGTTAAATATACCATATTATGAAACTGTCAAAAATTTAAAGAAAAACAATAAGTGAATCAACTCATATGTTTTAACCTTCTAATTTTCATTTAAATACTTGATCTTTAGACAGTCCTATAAATCATATCCTTTGGGAAATGTAAGTCTAAAATCCCCAAGATTGTACATATAATCATTGTAATGCTACCTAAGCATGAAGCCTGCATCCACATCTTGGGGTCATATACTGTCCTTTTTTCTACATAACTGTTGGTCTAAATATTTACTAAACCAACTTTCCTTTACTCTGGTTTGTCTTGAAATGTTTTTCTATGACCTAATCCAAGATCCAACTTTGCTTCAATGGAGGTCTCGAAGGAGACAGATAATGCCTCCTCAGCCTCCTGTGGCAGTTCTGGCCTGTCTCCTTGCCACCCGGGCTGGTGCACACTGAAGTATAACCATTGGCTTCTGGAGAAAATAAACTTCCATAATCTAACAATAGCTGTATGTACAACTTTGAAGTTACAGTGTTCAGAGGCTTAAAAAGGTTAAGCAGAGATGTTTGGTCTACTAATTGTCTTTTGTTACTGTTCTATTGCTGTGAAGAGACACCATGACCAAGGTAACTCTTACAGAAGAGAGTATTCAATTAGAAGCTTGCTTACAGTTTTAGAAAGTTAGTCCATTATCATCATCATGGCAGGAAGCATGGCAGCAGGAAGGCAGTCTTGGAACTCAGAGCTTACATCTTGAGCTGCAGGCAGAGAGAGAAAGAGAGAGAGAGAGAGAGAGACAGAGAGAGAGAGACAGAGACAGAGACAGAGACACACAGAGAGACAGAGAGAGACAGAGAGAGACAGACAGCGAGAGAGAGACAGAGAGAGAGAGAGACGGAGAGAGAGACTGGGCGTACCATGGGCTTTTGAAACTTCAAAGCTCACCCCCAGTTACATCTACTCCAACAATATTTCCCAAAAAGTTCCAGCAACTGGGGACCAAGCATTCAAACACATGAGCCTAAGGCAGGGCATTCTTATTCAAGCCACCACACTTATTTTCAACTAAGCAACTTTAATAAGTGATATTATGAGGTGGCTTATGAAACTCATAGTATAGTTGTATAGACTGATGAGATAAAATAGGTGAAAAAGTCAAAGTATTTGTGACATATATTTTTTACTAAACATAGTTTAGTATCTTATTTGTGATATTTTCTCAGAAAAAGAGATTATAGTCCTTTGCTGATGGCTTGGACATTTTTGTGAAAGACTTAAACCAGATCTCTGATATAAATG
>OU015755.1:95162657-95179113 GCA_907169655.1 Acomys percivali | reverse complement strand
GGGACCAGCATGGAAGTGGGCTCCTCCACCAGTTTCCCAGCAACAGCGACGCGACCCCGCCCATTCCCAGCCCCTGCCTACCTTATTAACTTAGGGGGGGCGGAGCTAGAGTCCAATGCCCAATATAAGGAGAGCAGAGGTGGGAGGGTCTGGTATCCCCGTCGCCAGGGAAACAGACGCTGCAGCAAGCTGCTAGAGATGCCTGGAGCCGAGGAACTGTCCACGCTTGTAGAGACTGAGGATGAGGAGCCTGGGGACCCGAGGCTGCGGCTCCTCGGGGCATTCGTGACTCGGAGCCTCCGTCCGGCCGCGGGGGCCTGGGACCGCTGCGCGGGCACAGCCGAGGTGGGGCAGCTGCTGCAGGCATTCCTGGATCACAGTGCTGCCTCAGAGCCGCGGCCGTTGCTGGTGGTGCAGCCTGAGCCAGGGGGCCTAGTGGTGAGACCCGGTCTGGCCGCAGGACCAGAGACAAGCCCGGCTCGCGCCAAGGGGCTTTTTTTCCTGCGCACAAGTCCCGAGCCTCCTGGAAGTCACAGCCTCCGCGGCGCGGTCCTCTGCGGGGACCTGCCTGCAATGCCTCTGGAGCACCTGGCCCCGCTGCTCTCCGAGGTAAGGATGGGTGGGTGGGTGGGTGGGTGGCCCGGGAGGCCCCTTGCTATCAGAGGCTGAAGCCTAAGGGGGAGGGCGGGGGGTGGGGGTTGAAGAGGACGCGCGTGTGCATGAGGGGCGGAGTCAGAGCCAAAGAGGTGGGGCGACGCTGCAGGGGGAGGGCGAGTGGGCGGGGTCCCAGGCGGAGGGCTGAGGCCAGGGGTGGAGTCTGAAAGAAAGAGGGCTGAGGTTGGAGCACAGCAGCCTGGGAGGGAGTGGAAGGGCGGAGCTGCATAGAACCACAATTCTACTGAACTGTAAGGTGCCAGCTCAAGGCAAGCCAGGCCACAGTAAGAATCAGTCTTGGGTCAGGGTCTTGGTTCAAGGGGAAGCCGGAGTGTGAAGAGTGCCTGAGTCTTTGCAGCTTTCTGAGTCCGGACTTACATGTCCTTACTTCGCAAGGACAGAGGACAGGGAAAGTGGTGAAGTGGCAACTATTTCCAGTGGGTCTGCTGGATGGAAAGAAGGTGCGCTGCTATAAACAGTGTTTGCCTATGAAAAGGAGTTTAGAGAAAGGCGCTTTGGTTTTGATGTTTATGTCATTCATTTACCATGTACCTATTTACTAAAAGACAGCCCTATGACTACAGCAGTTGGGGATCCTTTTGGAAATGGCCAGCGGGCATTGGGAAGGGTCCGTCCCAGGCCTGAGTAAAGGGACGTGAGTGGAGCCTCTGAACCTTTAGAACTCAGAGGATTTTTACAAGGATATTCACCAGAGATTCTTAGAGCTTTCCAGGTGGAATAAAACTTTCCCGCCTAGCTGGGCACATTGCTCCTGGAGGCTGGTCCGCTCTAGGTCCAGCCGGGTTGTAAAGTTAGTACGTGCAATTACTAGCTGTGTGATGTTTTGTGTAGTTGGTGCCCTGGAAACTACACAGGAACTAAACATAAGTTCCCATCCACGGAATGCTTACCTTAAGAAGCCCAAACGCGTGCATCTAATCATGTATTGACAATATTGGAAACAGAAGACAGCCAGGACAAACACTTACCTAAAATTTGACCCTAGCGGTAAAAGCCAAGACCCAGGTGTTCCGTGCTACATCTGCTGTTAGCTCCATAGTTGCTAAGGAAGGGGGGAGTCCCAGGAGGAACATGATGGTTGGACAAGATCTCAGGGTCCAGGAAGCTAAGCTAGCGATGTGTTCTTCAATGCTTTTAAATTGAATGGTCTTATCACTGTATTATGTTTGAACACCATCCATAGAGAAGTCCACTTGTGGGTCATATCCCCTAGTGAAGGATAGAAAGTGTCTTTGGCTTCAGAGCAAAGGCAGATGCACACAGTCTAAGATGTTGCCTTGAGCTTAGTGTTAGACTGACTTCTCATCTGGGAGAGGCAGTTCAGAGCACGCGCTGCTCTTGCAGAAGGACCCATGTCGGGCAGCTCACACGCACCCGTAACTCCAGCTTTCAGGGATTTGATGACCTCTTCTAACCTCTATAGAAATCTGAAGTCACATGTACACACAGATATGTAATTTTCTGGGAGGGGGGATTTTGAGACAGGGTTTCTCTATGTAGCCTTGGCTGTCCTGGACTCACTTTGTAGACTGGGCTGGCCTTGAATTTCTAGAGATCCGCCTGCCTCTGCCTCCCAGTGCTGGGATTAAAGGCATGCGCCACCACAACCAGCCCCAGATATGTAATCTTAAACACACACACACACACACACACACACACACACACACACACACAAAAAAAAAAACAAAAAACAAAAAACAAAACAAAAAACCTAAATGCTTAGAGATGTGCCACAAACTAATAAGGGCTTGAGCACAAGTCAGGATTGTGCAGTTGCTAAGGAAATGCAATCCCAGCGTGCAAAAGTAGTTTTAGAGGCTGTAGAGATGAATTAGAACTTACAAAAGCACATTTCCAGGGGACGAGAGTTTGATTCACAACACCTAAGTCAGGAAGCTCCCAGCAGCCTAAAACTCCAGCTCCAGGAGATCTGACACTTTCTGTGCTTCATGCACACTTACACATGTGGTATACTTTTACAAAGACCGCACATATGCACATAAAGTAAGTACAAAGACAATTTACTTCTGAAGATTTTAATTTTTAATTTTTGAGACAGAGTGAAAAAAGAAAAAGAAAAAAGAGACAGAGTCTTACGTGACCTGGGCTGTCCTTTAACTTGCCATGTAGTTAAGGGTGACCTTTAACTCCTGGTCCTCCTGGCTCCACTTCCCAAGGGCTGAGAGTAGAGTTTTGCAATACCAAGCCACCTGATTTTTTGTTTTGTTTTTAGATTGAAGACAAAATTATTCAGTCAAGGAATAAATGAAAGAATTGGGGGGCATTTGTACAGTGAATTGCTAATGCGGAATGCTCTTTAAGGTATTTTATTTTGGAAAAATAAAAACAACAACATAAAATTGATCCCCTCCCTGCAGGAGTCTCAAAATGTACAGTACAATGTTGTCAGGCACAAAGGGCTTGTATGACACATCTCCAGCTCTTCCCCTGACCCAGCATGATTGAAACTACACACATCAAACAACACACACATCCCTGGGCTCACTCACACCCACTGAACAGCATTCACCTATATGTCTTTGTGAGTTCCACTGCTCTAGGTACCTATGCAAATGGAGTCATATGGCATCTCTCTCTCTCTCTGTGTGACTCTCAATGTTGTTTCTCCTGACTTACCAATTATGTCAACAATTGAAAGGCCCTCCAATCACATGGCCTCTGGATCCCAGTCTTTCTCTTCCATTCCCTGCCACTCTGGGACCCAGAGTACCTGCCCCCTCCCTCCCCGAACAGTGCTTCTGATTTTCCATCTTGCTACCCCCATATCCTGACTATAGCAGTCTCTGGACTCTGTTGGGACCTTAATCCTTTGCCTTTCCAATGCCCCTTGGCCACAATAGTGCATTTGTTCCTTGCTCAGATTGAGAGGCAGCACCATCGTTATTGTTTCACTGGATCGTTTCACTTAGCTAGCATCCTCATGGTTCGTCCTGTCTTCCCATACAACAGATCTGTCTTTTCCTCTTTTGTTAAAGTCAAATAATATTATACTGTATAACACATTTTCCCCAATTATCTCCATCATATCAGCCTGTGGGCATGTTTATGGGGGAATTATCTTGACTGATAGTTGATGTGAGAGGGTCTAGCTCGCTGTGGTGATACCATCTCTGGGTAGATGGTGCTGGATTATAGTTAGAAAGCAGGCTGAGCAAGCAAAAAAGAGGAATTCAGTAAGGAACACTCTTCCATGGCATCAGCTTTAATTTCTCCCCTCTGGTTATTCCTTGAGTTATTGAGTCCTTCAATAAAGGAGTGTGACTAGGAAGCATAAAATAAAAATAAACCTTTTCCTTCAACAAGTTGATTTGAATCATGTTATTTATATCAGCAATGGAAAGCAAAGTAAGGCAAAGGTTGACTCCAATTCTTGGCTATCATAAATAATGTGGTAATTATAAATTTTTTTTTAAGTTCAGAATTTATATATAGCATGTAACCACTTGTGTTAAAATGAGAAAAAAAAAGTAAGGACTGGGTAGATAGCTCAGTGGGTAAGATCACTGGCTGCTCTTTAAGAGGACCTGGGTTTGGTTCTCAGCACCCATATGGCTTCTCACAGTCAGCTGCAACTGCAATTATATTGAATGAGTAAGCATTTTTTAAAAAAGCAGCCAAGTTGAGAATCTTGACTCCATTGTTAGGGTTAAAATGAGGTGATTGGGGTCACCCAACACGGTTTCTCTTTGGGGACCCTTTCCCACATTGAGAGATGGACACAGAACTCACCTGAGACAATAGACGTGAGACCCAGCCTTTCGTTCCAACTTCTCATGGAAGAGAAAGCATCTCTTTGGCACTCACCTGGAGCCCTGGAGGGGATCACCTTCTATGCTGAGGGAGCCTTAGAACAAAGTAATGTAGAGGTGAGAGAATTTACAGGGGAAGAAAGACCAAGTGGCCACTTGAGCTCCTGAGCCAAGCTGCTCTTGAAGCTTCAGGGTTGTTTTAAACTGAGTTTCTATGACTAGGAGCTTTAAAAGCTCAGCTCACTAGGAGCTACTTCTTATTGTAATATGACAGACAGCTAATACGATGGACATGCCAGGCGGACAGGGGTGTGGCAGTCAGGTAATCTGTTCAGGAAATCATAAAAAGAAAATATGGGTCCAGAGCTGGTGAATAAGTCTTCCTGGTTGGTTGCAACTTAGATAGCTCTTGCCTGGTCTTTCTAGAAACACGTTTTGAGCAGAGATCATCATTTGAGCAGAGTGCTAGAAGCAACAAAAAAGATCCCACACTAAGTTCAGTCACGTTTATGTTGGATTTGGGGGAGAAGGCTGAGCAAAAGAAGGATTTTCCGAGGCTCTCAAAGGCAGAGACTGACTCTCAATTGATCCTGAAGTACTCATATTCTCCCTTAGGGTCTGGCATCTTGCTGCATCCCCTTAGAAGCTGACAAGTGTATACTAACAGACAGAAAAGTGGGGGTAGGCTTAGGTGGAGTTCTGTAGGGATTTGAGGTATAGAAAAGCAATGGCTAAAGTTTTGAAGAAAAGAAAATATTTTCTTTTTGTCTCTTGTGACCACTTCAGTCATCTTACAATCACCCTGATGGGGGAGGGATTGACGAGGGTAGAGTGATGGAGACAGCAAACCATGTGACTCCCAGCATAGCATGTGGCGTGGACAGTGTTTACTTGTCATGTGTACCAGTGAGAGGAGCAGGTGTCTACCACACAGGACCACATGGAGCTGACTTTGGGAACACGGTGAACCAGGGACTGTGGGAGGCATACTTTATAGTCTCAAAATGGAGGTGTGCCCCTGGTCCCTGTGGGTGGGAGGATGTGTTTGACTTGTATGAATAATCCCTTGGCTAGCAGAGAATAAAACCTGCTAGTAAAGGCTAAGATGCCAGAGTGCCTGGCCCCTCTTGGTGAGGAGGACTGTTTGCCTGGGGACATTCTCCAAGAAGCAGTTGAGAAGGAAAATGGGAGGAATGCTGTTGGAAGCTTCCCTGGTTTCCCTGGAGAGCAGACAACATGTAACATTGGGCCCTAGTCTCAGGCCTTACAGGATAGTGACTCACGGAAGCATACGTCTGGTGCTCTGCAAACTGTTCCTCACTTCTCTCTCTTCTCTCCCTCCTTCCTCCCTTTGTTCCTCACTCCCTACATTTCCTTTTTCACTTTGTTTTGTTTTCTTTTCCTTCAGTTAGTATTTCTTGATAGTTTTCTATTTGTATGTGTTATTAGCATATGCCCCATTACCTTCTCTTACTCTCTCTCATTCTGCTGACCCCTTCTTCTTCCTAAATAATCTCCTTCTCCTTCTCCTTCTCCTTCTCTCTGTCTCTCTGTTGCCTCTCTCTGGCTCTGTGTGTGTGTGTGTGTGTGTGTGTGTGTGTGTGTGTGTGTGTGTGTGTGTGTGCGCGCGCGTGCCTATCTTGTTTAAGTGGTCACAGCTCCTGTGTGTTCATTATTGTCAGAGCCATGTGTGGGAAGGATTGCAAGCTTTGTGAAAGCAGTCTCCGGAGGCCTTTGCCCTTGGACACACCACAGATACTCCCTGAGATTAACCTTGAGATAGACTGGGTGGAGCCATCCTGGGCCTGGAATTCAGGGTGCAGACCTGGGGACTCCACCTGGACTATTGTCTTTCTAATCAACCCTCGATGGGAGAGGGAGACCACCCCTTGCATGTGACAGGCAGACAGGCAGAGGGGACAGAGAGAGGAGCAGCAGGGTCAGACCAGGCTTGAACGCACACATGTGGATTGGGAAGAGACTCAGTGAACAGGCTGGACCAAGGCACAGGCCAGAGACACCTAGGGACCCGTCCCGTGGAACGGACACCAGAAGGTTCACTCTTTTTTCCCTTTAACCTTTTTTCCCTTTTGTGTAAGCTAGTTGGGTTATATAATAAAGTTTAATTGTTTAAAAAAAACAAAAACAAACAAACAAACAAACAAACAAAAAAAAAACAGAGCCCACAGCCATGCCATACCCAGAAGACAGCCTTTTATAGCTCTCTGCCTCATCCTATGCTGCTCACAGTCCTGCTTTCCACAGAGTTCCCTGGGCCTTGGATTGGGTGGTAGGGATGCTCCACATTGACCTGAGTACTCAGAAGTCCCTTACTCTCAATGCTTTGATGGGTTATGATTGTCTGATTTAACCACTGTCTGTTGCCAAGAGGCTTCTCTGACTCAGGCAGACAGCTACACTAGTCTGTGGGTGTTTAGAAGGTGTCTTAGTTGCTTTTCTATGCCTGTGAAGAGATACCATGGCCAAGGTAAATTATAGACGTAAGAGCTTATTGGGGCTCACAGTTCCAGAGGGTTAGTGGTCATTCTGGTGGGGAACATGGCATCAGGCAAGCATGGTGCTGGAGCAGTAGACAAGCACTTACTTACTTCTTTATCTGCAAGTAGGTAGCAAAAAAAAAAAAAAAAATGCACACTGGAAAAGGCACAAGTCTTTTGAAACCTAAGAGCCCACCTCCAGTAACACTCCTCCTCCAACAAGGCTACACCTTCTAATCCTCCCCAAACGGTTCCACCAATAGAGGGCTAAGTATTCAACCATGAGCCTATGGGGGTATCATTCTCCTTCAGACTCCACTATACAAGGCCACTTAACAATATGTAGATTTAGCAGAACACCAGCAGTAGATTCTTCCATTGGGCCAACACCCTCAGCAGTCACGGGCTTTTCACCAGGTTTACAGTTCTACACATGTTTTCAGCTCCAATGGAGAAGCAGTTGGTTGGATACATGACAGTCATGCCACTGTTCACCCCGTGGGTGTATCTCATCTGGGAAGTTAATATTATGATACACAGTATCTACATCTGGATTAAATTATTCATGGCTTTTCTTCCCCAACAGCTTGCATAGTACCTTCAGCGCTGTCTAGCTCAATTTCAGTTTCATTTCTCTCTGTCCTATGTCCAACGTGTGTGTTGTCTTCAGCAACAGGATCTCACTGTCTAGTTCTGGTGATCAACCCAAATCAGTGACAATAGCCTGTATTATTTTGAGAGCCCCGGGGCCTCCTTGGCCAGTAACTCATAGGGAAGTATTCCATGTACTAGGATTTTTGGTTTAACAACCAAAGCAGCAGCATCCACCCAGGCAGGCTAATTTCATTCAAGTTCTTTTTTTTTTCTTTCTGTTGAGATAAGGCTACATATAAGACTATGTAGCACAGGCTGGCTTAAACTCGCAACCTTCTTGTTTTCTTGGCGTGTCTCTGTTTCAGGTCATTATCCCTGTCCTAGCCAACGAGAAGAACCATCTAGATTGGCCCTACATGGTCTGTGAAGACATCAGGCGTCATGCCTACTCCCTGCAGTGCGACCTCCTGGTGATCCTTGAGCACGTGAAGGGAAGAACCTTGCTGCCTCTTCCTGTTGGCTCAGACACAGCGGAGTCTGAGGATGGCCACAGTAGGCCAGTGTAAGTACCGCCAGCCCATAGGCCTTGGCGCTGGGACAGAAACTGGTTTTCCTGAGTGTTTTTCCCAGGACCTTTCCTGTTGTTGACTTTGCTTATCCTAGTTCACACACAAGTGCCACTGTTGGCTCCGCCTGCCAGCATCCTTGGACTGTGTATTGACACTGATTATGTCCCTTCCTCAGCCTTACTGCTTGAGGTCTCCTAAGGTTCCCTCAGCAATGTGGCCTTTATTCTAGCCAAAATCATTTCAGGGCTCAGATCAAGCAAGGCATTTTCAGTGTAATGCAGACATGGCTGATGTCTGACCGACGGTCCACCCGGTAGCTGCGCAGCTCTTGCCTGCATCCCCCAGTGTGCAGCAATTGATCTCACTTCCAGCCTCTTGCTACTGTTCTAGGCTCCATTCTTCAGCAGCTGTTGACTTTTCATACCCTGGAGATATATATTTTAACTGCAAGTCCAGACAAATCTGGCTCTGCTGGGGGAGTCGATGCTTCCTGCCCCCCGAGTGGGCATTAAAACTCCTATCTCTTTTGATTATGTTGTCTTTGCCTATTCATTTGAGACAAGCTCTCATTCTGTGGCCTAAGCCGTCCTAGAATTTTCTAGGTAACACAAGCTGGCCTCAGACTCAAGATTCTCCTGCCTCAATCTCCCCAAGGGTAGGATAACAGTCCTGTGCCAACACACCAGAGCCTCTGCTTTACAATGCTGTCTTCCATCTGCTTCCTTTCAGCTATTCTAGCTTTGAGTAGTTTTCTTTGTCTTTGTATCCAGGAGTATTTTTCCCTTCTAATCCAACCTATGTGTGTAAATATATTTTTCTTGTATTTCTTTACCCAGCATTTCTATGCATTCATGGCAATGGGTCATTTTTCTGCATGAGTGTGGTTGGCCATATTGCCAGGATTCTCTCAATATGTGTCTCATCATTTTATTTATTCAGGAGCCATGACGTATCTGAAGAATAAGAAGTGCGTACAACTGCAGAATACTTCTTAGTAGGTTTTATGTGGAAATGATTATATAATTTGAAGTAGCATCCCAGTTAACTGGAAAGCTTACTGTAGTTTAATAAAAGTATCCAACTTTAAAAATAAGTACAATTAATCTCCCCCATTTTCTCATCTCCTTTATACCACACCTTAATAACATTCAGCTCATGTATATAAATCATTGCTGAGTTTATCTCTTTTTGTTCAAGTTTGATAATTTCCCCAAAGGCTGCATCATTTGAGGGAGGAGAGCATTTTCTTTTAATGTCTTTCATAATCACTTGTGCTGTATCATCTCTAAGCAAATATGAATTTCACATTATGTGAAGGTGATTTCCTGATGTGAAAATGTCAACTATAAATTTCCTTTCTCATCACTGTGCCCCTGTTACCTGACATATAGTTTCCAGTTAAGACTCTGAACATTAGCCAATCCAATTTTTATTTTACTTTATTTAAAATGTATTTACTGTTATTGTGGTGTCTGGATAGGTGTACAGAGTGTGTGTGTGTGTGTGTGTGTGTGTGTGTGTGTGTGTCCCATACACACATGTGGAGGTCAGAGGACAACTTTCAGGTCTCTCCTCCACCAACTCGGTTCTAGTGATGGAACACAGGTCAACAGGTTTGCATGGCAAACCTTTTAGTGCAAAGCTATCTCACCTGGCCTATTTTCATTTTAATCTCTTGCCATATCACACTTGTGTTGTTTAAAACAAAACGTGTTTGGAGGAGAACGCTCAGGGATTCTATTGTGTGTTGGAAATCTGAAGACAGAATGGAAGGTAAGTCCCGGGGAAGGTCGATGTGGCCAACTGTCTTCTGTAAATGCTGGTTGACTGAGGAATAAGCTGCTGTGTTACGCAGGGAGCTTGTGCTCTGGTGAGATTCATGGATGGCATCTCAGTGCTTCATGCATTGACAAGATTTTATGCCATTTAAGGTTCTTAAATTAGTCTTCAGAATATTGATGGACCCCTGACCTCAGTATAGTGTCGAATATACACAGGAGTGAGCGTGTTCTCCCAGAAAAGGATTTGGACAGTTTGTTGATGTGCTCGAAGGAGTCTGTTACAGGGCTAAAAGTTTAGAATTCATAGGTTAAAGATCTTGGTAAAGATCTTAGCACATGAGCATGGGGACCCGAGTTCAGATCCCTAGCGTGCACAAAACATTGAGCATGACATTGTGTGCCTGTAACCTCAGCACTGGGGAGTAAGTGAGTTGGAGACATGTGGATCCCTGGCGCTCACTGAACAGCCAGCGTAGCCAAACCAATGAACTTCAAGTTCAGTGAAAGTCCCTGCATCAAAGACTAAGGTGGAGAGATGCTACAGAGACATTAGGCACCGACCTCTGGCCTCCATAGTCACGTGCACAGGCAAGGCACCAACATGCACACATCCACATGAACATGTACACACACACACACACACACACACACACACATACACACACACACACACACACACACACGCTTTACAAACAAAAGGATTCATAAGTTAGGTGGAATTTCCCACTGTTTTAAAAGACTAAAGGTTCTCTGTTAGAGTACACCCAGGGATATGTCTTGAATTGGCTTAAGTTTGTCTCTCAAGGGTTTGTGTGTTGATATTTTGTTCTTCAGCATTGCTCCATGTGGAGGTGGTGGGATCTTTAAGACTTGAGCTTAGTGCAGGGCAGGGCAATTAGGTCAGAGCACGGCCCTCAGCATTCTTTCCACATACACAGTGTGGGATTTCTCTTGTCCTTTGCAGCTTGGATCCCGTAGACAAGTCAACTATCTATGCCATTGAGTCTGCAGTGATCAGATGGAGCCACCAAGTGCAACTGGTACTCAGGAGAGAGTCTTCTCAGCAGCTCTTACAAGGGGGAAATCTCACCCCCACGGTGGAGCTGGAGTTCTGGAAGAGCAGGTAGGCTGGGAAGCTTGGAGAGGATTGGTTACAGAAGAGAGAGCCAGGGCTGGCCCCAAGGAGCCGCCATAGAACCCTGTCCCACCTCCAGATGTTTTTCATCCTCTCTAGGGCTGACACTTGGGTGTCTTTGGGTTAGTACGTTTTTTTCCCCCCTGTGGACTGGGAGACATAGTAGCTACCCTTTTTTCTTGGAGCACAATCAGTTCCTCAGGGGAAATCTTTCAGCAATGTGTATATAATTGAATCAAGACTTAAAGCATCATTTTTGTTCTGTTTTTAAGAATTTTTTATTTTGTGTGTATGAATATTTTATCTGAATGTGTGTATGTGGACCACAGTTGCCCAGTCCCCTGAAACTAGGGTGAAAGATGGTTGTGAGTCACTATGTGGATCCTGGAAACCAAACAGCGGTCCTCTGTAAGAACAGTCAATACTCTTAACCATGGAGTCATCTCTCTAGCACTGACTCTTAGTACTGTTCCCCTTTTCTTGGACATCGAAGGGTAGATGTGTATACCTATATAAGGAACTGGAAAAAAAAAAAAGAGGAAGAAGGTATTTTAGACATTGGCCGCAAAACTGTCCATCCTGGGTCTCGGCTCCTCATTAACATCCACTGTGTCTCTGTCCCGTGGGGTGACCAGAAACAAACACCTAACTATTGCTCCTGATGACTTCCCTTCCTACCCTCCATCCCTTCCCTCCTGTTTATCATTGGTCTTGTGAATCTTTTCTGGAGGAAACAGGCAGATGTCCCTGACCCTACATAGAACTGAGTGTCCATGTCACAGGACCAGCTGTCCTGTAGGGTTCCGGCCCTCTTCCCAGTGCCATGCTGAGAAGCCCATCACGTCACCCAGTTTCTGACCATCTCCTGGCGTATGATGAAGCCTTTCTCATTGTCCCACTTAACAATGCTTCTGTAAGAACTAATGACCTCCAGCTGCCAAGCTTGTGGGCTACCAGCTGGGTGCAGCAGCATTTCCTGGAGCTTCGCCTCTGTTCCTGACTCGGGATTTTTCCCTCGCTGCTCTGAAACAGATATCCAGGCTTTGGGGACTGGAGCTCGGTCTCTGTGGAGGCACCTGAGGCAAGGCCTGGCCTCTGGCTGCAGAAGAGTGGGGCAGCACAGTGTGACAGCATTCCCAGGTGCTCACTTGCATCCCCCCCTCCTCTTCCACGGCATTGCAGGTGTGAGGACCTGGAACACATTTACAATCAACTGATGATGATTAAGGCAAGGGGCACGGCTGGACTCCTGGACAGACTTCAGAGCAGCTACCTGCCAGCTTTCAAAGCCATGTTCAGAGACGTGGAAGCAGGTGAGGACCCACAAGTGCTTCCGTAAATCTATTTGACTCAAAGTTTTCTTTAGCCCTGTGTCTGCTTCTCTCTTCATGATGTCAGCATCTTTACATCCTTATTACCTTCTTATCGGACACAAGACAGTACCGTGGCAGGAACAGCAAATCCGGAAGCAGCTGTGTTTGTGGGTCAGCAGCCTCATGGCCTTAGATAAACCTGTAACCTCTCTGTGGTTGGAACCCTGGCCCCGTGTGCCCACTTCCTTGCCTCCCTCAGGTCTTGTGAGATAGTCTAGATGGAAGAATGTTATTAGCTGCACCACACTGTGAATGCTTGCCGTGACAGAGGTGACATCTCACCTCTGGAGTTCAGGGCCCTCTGCGACATTGGCATCTTGAGAAATCTCCTTTCTGCTTCTAGGATCATTCTGCCATTTCTGTTCAGATGGGACTGCAATTTCCTGTCCCTCTGAGTGCTAGACAAGATCAGCCTGTCAAAATTGCGTAGCTGGCAAGGACTCTGATGAGACGTAGGTGCATTTTATTTTCAGGGCTCCCTCCTCCCTCATTGGTGCGGTATGCCCGCACCTGCCTGTTTCCTACCAACTCTGCTTCTTGTTCTGAGCACTGTTCGTCAAAATGTGCTCGTAAAGGTATTTTCAACTTTGTGTGAATTAAAATTAATCTAAACAGTGATTTACAAGTGCTTTCTTCTCCTCAAACTTCCTTTGGGGACTCTGCTCCATGTATGTCCAAAATATAAACCTAATCGGTGTCTGTTTGTCTGTTAACAAGGGCAGCATCATATCCAGAGCCCACTAGCTGACCTGTCTGTCATCTTAGTCTCTCCTTCTGCCCTTGGGAATAAAAGAGTTAGTGGCAGTGTTATCTTTTTCTCTTTTCCGTTCTTTTCTGTTTATGTATGTTGTTGTTCTTGAGATAGCATCTTGCTGTAGAGCTCCGACTGGCCTTGAATTTAGGATGTAGTCCAGGCTGGCCTTGAACTTAAGAGTCTCTTCCTGCAGATTCCTATGTGTTGGAATTAGAGGCAGGAGTTAACATACCCAGCCTCGGTGCTGGGGCTTCTGAAGGGAGCCATTCAACAGAGAAGCACTGTCGGAAAAGTCCTGAGCTTCACCTGGTCCCCTGAGCCATTGCGGCTGCTCCTGAGCCTTGAGCATGGTGTCTGTTGAAGCTTCAGACCAGTCTTTGCCCAGAGATCTGTGTCCCAGGGGTATTATGTGTGTTCCCAGTTTGCACTTCAGTTGGGGTACATAGGGTTCACCAATGTAAATCATTGTGGACTTAAGAAGCGACTGGACAAGTGTTTTATAAAATGACTTTAAAAATGCCCTGTTTCGGCAAATGCTACCTGTTTTCTACTTGGGGTTGAAGTAGCTTTCATTTTATATACAGTCAGCAGTCACATCTGTGGGTTGGTCTTTATGGAATCAACGGACGATGCTTTTTAATTTTGTCTCAGTCATACACAAACACTACACCTTTTTTACACAAGGGGACTGAGCATGTGTGTCCCTGGGTTTTGGCAGGAAGTCCTGAAACAGATCTTCTCCCTTGCCCTATGGACACCAAGGAACTATTATAATTTTATCTATGTCAAAGTGGGAGGTTTTAGAGAACGACTGGGAGAAACAATGCTACAATGTGCACTGCACAGACACACATATAACATGAGGCAAATGACCAACACTTAGAACTCAGCTAACACAGCAGAAAGCACGAGTGTGCTGTGTACTGGTTGGTCCAGACCAGCTTGTTTTATCTTTCATATTTGTAGGTTAGGAAATTCATTGTTCACATACACTAATGGGTGGAAAGGGTTTGTTTCTTTTGGGAAGCTTTAAAAAATGCTTTCTTCCCAACTGAGTGTATACGGGGAGCGAGACCTGAAGGAACAATGCTATGGTAGCATCAAACATACAGTGCAGCAGTGGCAGAAGTCTTTTCAGTGTGTGATTCAATTCCCATGAAGGGAGAAAAAGAAAATTAGATTAGAGGTGTTAAGGAGACCCTTGGTCAGGAATTTGGCAGAGTCTGGAAGAATAAAAGATTTTAAAGGCTATTGACTGGGTTTTAGCAGTTCTAATCTGATTGCAGAACATCTGGCTCTCCTTATCCTGAGTAGATATGGTGGGTGCGTTATTCTTATTAGTCAGCGCTGGCCAGTTCATTGGCTTTGTATGGACTAAAGAGAAGTGGAGGAAAAGGAGTATCTGTGGGTGTGAGCACAGACCAGAGAGCCAAGGATGCAATGTGGGAACAAATATGATTGGAAATCAAATTGATTAGAAGTTGAAAGAGGAAGTGGAATTGACTGTCCCCTTGGAGGCAAGAATGTCTAGCTAGGGGGTTTTCTTCCTGGTTATTAGTGAGAAAGATTGACACAGAACAACCTGGTTTCCAGTTTCTCGGTGTGTCCATATTGCCCTAGCAGCCACCACAAACTGGGCCATGTAGTTGACACCGTTTTGGGGGCTGAGATGATCAAGACTGTGACCACGGAGTTCAGTTGTCTAGTGAGGGTTGCTCTCTTCCTGCAAGATGGCACTTGGTTGCTGCATTCTGCGTGGAAAGGTGGGGAAGTGCTGCGTCTTCGTATTTGGAAGTAGAAGACAAGCTTCGAGAATGCTACACGAAGCCTTTAATCCCAGTCACAAAGGAGGAGACCCCATGGCCTAACCACCTTTGCCAGCCCCTCCAGTTAGCTCCGCCCACTGACCATTAATTTTCAACATGTGATTTTGCTGGGGAGGGAGAGAGGGAAGGGTACAATGAAGCCACAGCCTTAACCAGAGATGTTTCCCAGGTAGACTAACTGAGAAAGAAGGCATAGCCCTATGCTGCACTGGAGCCATGGAGCCCAGGCCCGCTCTTCTATGCTTCTCTCTTAATTTCCCACCCCTACTTCCCAAGAAACACTCAGATAAGGTAAACCAGTAGCTTGAAACTGGACATAGTGGATATATTGTGAATATATGTACCAAAAATTAATAAATGGACACATAAAAGCCTTTCCCCTTATAGTTTGTTATTAAAGGTTTACCAGCAAATGACTGCAAATGTCTGTCGAAGTTTAAATAAATAAGTACAGTATAACAACATGAAACTATACAAATTCTAAAATAGGCAGAAAGAAAGATGGCTTCAGTGGTACAATCACTGTCTCTGCAAGCATGAGGACCTGAGTTCAAGGCCCGGCACCCACATAAATGCTGGCCTTGGATGTGAGAACCTATAAACCCAACATTGTGGGCCAGAGAATACAGAGTCCCGGAGCTTTCCAGGCAGCCATCCTAGTTGAAAGGAAAACTTTCAGTCCAGTGAGATAAATTGTCTCAAGGGGAAAAGGTAGAGATTCATACAGGAGTACATCTGACACATCTGGTCTCTCTTGCATGCAGCTGTGCCTTCACCATACACACATATGCATGCAACACACACACACACACACATACACACACACACACACACACACACCCCACAAAAACATACCAGGACCAGCATAAAACCATACATGTAGAACAAGAGAGCGAAACAGAAAACACAAACATGAATGCACATAATTATAGCCATCTCATATCGACCAAGGTGCCCAAAATACACACTGGAGGGAAAAAAAGTATTGTTAACAAATGGTGCTAGGAAAACCGGATGTCCACATGTAGGATGAAAGTAGACCCATATCAATTGTTCGGCACAAATATCAACTGCAAATGGATCAGAGACCTCAGTGTGAAATCTGAAACATTGAACCTGCCAGAAGAAGATGTAAGCTGTACCTTACAGGATAGAGGTGGGCGAAGGGACTGTCTGAGTGGCACTCCATTCACCCAGGAATCAAAGTGACCAGTTAACAAATAGAACCTCGTTAACTGAAAAGCTTCTGTACTGCAAAGAAAACATGCAAGTGATAAGGGAGACCACTGAAGGCGAGTCTTTGTCAATTACACATCCAACCGAGGATTAATTTTCAGACTATGCAGAGAGCTAAAAAAAAACAAAGACTCTAGAAGCAAACAATCTTATGAATAATGGAGTCTATATCTGAACAAAGACTCCTCAAAGGGGAAAATATATATATATATATATATATATATATATATATATATATATATATA
>OU015755.1:95140866-95155008 GCA_907169655.1 Acomys percivali | reverse complement strand
ACACACACACACACACACACACACACACACACACACACACACACACACACACACACACGCTAATGCTATAGCCTTATACATAGACAGCTATTGTAACATAAGGGCACCTAATCTGCAGGGGGTATTGGTAAATATTAGCATAGCTGGCCACAGCCTCCCCAGAGCCATTATCTCACAACAGTCCCTTCTCTTGCCTTCTTTTGCGGAATCAAAGGCCCAGATGCATTAAAAAGCAGCTGCCCTGGTTTGATTGCAGAGAGCTTGGATGCCCTCTGCCCTCTGTCCCTTGGCTTCTGCCCCTGCAAAGTTGTCTGTCTTGTGCTCTGGGCTACTTACTCCTTTGCTCCTGGGTATGGCTCCTCTGTTTCTTCTTCTTCTTCTTCTTCTTCTTCTTCTTCTTCTTCTTCTTCTTCTTCTTCTTCTTCTTCTTCTTCTTCTTCTTTCTTTAATCTCTCCCATGTTGGCTCAGATTCAACCCTCCTGCCCTTTTCTGTCTTCTCCTCCCTCAGCCCTCCCCATCTCTTCTCTCCTCAGCTCAGTGCAGCAGGACAGGGGACTATCGATTGTCTTCTGACATATTTCATGTAGCCCTTTAGTTAACATTCTGAGTTTCACAGTGATCAATGCCTGTTTGAAATGGGATTAATCTGCCTCACTCCGGCAGGAATTAGCATGAACTTAATCTTCTCCATCTTCTATTCTAATGCGATGCGTGACAGCCATGGTGCTGGCACCTGTGATGAAGAGATAGAAGTAGGAAAGTGAACAGAATGTCATCGGTGCATTTAGCTGCCCCCCACCCCCCACCCCTGCACCCCCCCCCACTCCTGCTGCAGGCCGGGTTGCAAGGCGCTGGGTTCTCATCTCTGCAGTTCTCCCAGCTGTCTTTCTTTCTTCTCATCTGTGATGTTCAGTATCCTTTTTGCTTATCTTGTGCAAGAGAATCTTGTTGGATGGGTGCCCGCTTCCCTGAGGGGTGGTGTGTGCCAAGGAGGGTGTGTGCAGGTGTGGAGCAGCAGCTTCCCAGGACGGCAGGATAACCAGCCTTCTTCCTCATGGTCAACGCCACAGGGCCTACCAGCAGAGAGAACCGATGCGTGCGAGAACTTTTCTCGTGTTAGAGTATGTGTCGTTGCAGTCCTTAAAAAAGCTAATCATCAATACCCATCAATACCCATCCTTAACAAACAGTTCAAACCAACACGTCAGTTAACTTATCCACGGTCACCCAGTGCAGAACGTTGAGTTGGGATTTGTACCCAGGAGCATGTACTCTTTTACCGCAAATGTTGACATCCTCCAGGGAGTTGTAAAATCTCTGTTCCCCATTCTCCTTCTTTCCCTTCCTCCCTGTCCTCATCCTTCCTTCCATCCCCGCCTTTTTATTTCGAGGGGGCTCAAACTGGCTCTTTGCTTTTATTTTTGCCATTACATAATCTTCTCTACCTTTGCACACCCTGTTTCTTGTTTGTTTGTTTGTTTGTTGTTTGTTGTTTTGTTTTTCAAGACAGGGTTTCTCTGTGTAGCCATGGACTCACTTTGTAGACTAGGCTGGCCTTGAACTCACAGAAATCTGGCTGCCTCTGCTGGGATTACAGGCCAGCTCATGCCCTGTTTTTAACCTTATAGTTTCTAGGTCCTTTAAACTAAGTAGGTCCCTCATGTAACGTTCTAGTTCCAGTCCCATGGAAAGGCTTTATTTGACTTTATGGCTCCACCTAAGGCAGTGGCTCTCAACCTTCCTAATGCTGAGACTCTTTAACATGGTTCCTCATATTGTGGTGACCCCTGATCGTAAAATTATTTTCATTAAGATTTCATAACTGCAATTTTTCTACTGTTATGAATCATAATATAAACATCTGTGTTTTCCGATGGTCTTAGGCGACCCCTGTGAAAGGGCTGGTGACACCCCCAAAGAGGTCACAACCCACTCGTTGAGAGCCACTGACCTAAGGGTATACCCAAAAGTCTACAAAATCCTTGCAGTTTGAACAGTCAAGGAACTGAAGAAAAGCCATCTCCTTGTGCCTCTGGGTTCCTCGACTCCTACTTCCCAGCACCGTACTCCAGCACGGGCACACGCACGCCCACAGTTCCCTTTTCCCACAATATCGCAGAGTATGAGCATCCTTGTTTATGTTTCTGCCTGCAGCCTCTTCCCTGCAAATGATGCGGGAGCCCGCGTGGAGAGAGCCCTCATTTCTTTCATTATAAAATTGCTGTGATTCACTTGGAGACAAAATGACTTCCCGCTGGGGCTTTATGCAGAGTGATTAGCAGGGAGAGAGGTAATAAGCTGACCTGATACACACCACATTTCCTTGTGGCCCCTCTGCCATCTCCAGCCACTTTGTCCAGCCTCTCTTTTCATTCCCAGCCTAATTGGGCTGGCTTTCTTTTCAGCCCAGCTTGAACATGTGGTCACGTGTGAGACCATTAGCTGCATAAGGTTAGTGGCAGTTGAAAGGTAAAGGAAACAGCCTTTTTTTTTTTTTTCCCCAATGACCTTTTGAGATTTTCATCTGTGAGTATCTGCTTTGTGCTCTCCCTTAATGAATTCCGAAGACATTTCTTTTAAGCTTGGCGGCGTGACCTCTCCTTCGGGAATGGAGTAGCTGTTGGTGAAGCTCGCCATTGCATCTGGTTTTGCTCCTTCATCTCATGGGCCAGAGCACAAATTGAACCCCATCTCTCCACCTGCCACCGCCATTAAATGTTGCATCGTTTTTTCATAACAATAAGTCCCTATCAGCCCAGTTAGTCTTCTGGGACCCCGGGTGTTTTATGATACCTGCCTGTAAAGGAGCAGCATGGGGTCTCCTGGAGAAACTATTATTTATCCAGAATCTAATGACATCAGAATGCTCATATTTAATTATCACAGTGACACTTTACTGACACCCTACATTGGCCCTTTCTGCAGAACCCCATGGAATGTTAAAAATCACATCACAGGTCCCATCCACAGGTTAGGCAAATGAGTCTTAGAATCTCAGTATTTGGCAGCAAAGAGCGGGACCAGGGTTGTGGGAACATGAACGTCACAGCTCTTCTACGATGTACATCCTAGCTCCAAGGCTCATACGCACATCCTGTACATAGCACAACGCATTTCATGGTTTCACTACTAGGATTAATAAACATGGGCATTTAAAAAAATATTTAACCTTATTGGTTTAGATTTGCCTTTTCTCTGTCATTGAGGACTTTTAAATGGGCTGTGAAGAGAGCCTACATGTAAATTAGGAATTCATGATGGGTTGTGGTCCATGTGCAAAGTCTGCTTCTGCAGCTACAGAGATTTTTATTTTTTCTACAGCACTGTCCACTGTGCATTGTACTAGAATCTTATCAGAGATAAAGAGCTCAGTGTCTGTCGAGCAAGCCAGTCTGATTGGACTGTCTGAAACTCAGATGCTTTATTTGATAGCTTCCCAGGAACTGCTTTTTTTTTTTTTTTTTTTTTGTAGATTAAAATGATTACATATCAGCAGTTGCCCAACCTCAACCTGGATGGTCCGCCCCTGTGCTCATTTGGTCGTATGCCTCTTTCCTCAATGTAGGACCACAAAAGTGTAGCTGGCATCTGCCAAAGACCCTTTCAACACTGAAGTGCCCTGCCTTTGCTTTCTCAACCCAGCTTTCTTCCTTCTCGCTCATGGCCCAGCAGTTGTGGTTACTAGGTTTTCTGTCACTTTGTCACTTTCTGCTGGATGTGCAGTAGTGAAGTTAAAGCAGAAACATGTCTTCATTCAACAAATACTGATTGAGTGTTGTGCATTCTCTCGGGCACAGGGAAGTCTGGGATAGCTTTGGAATATCTGTAACCTCCTGAGAAAGATGACCAGAAATAACGTTACAAAACATAATGTTGAATATCATTGTAACTGAGTACAGTAAGATTCCAGAAGAAAGCTAAAACAGAAAAAGAGGACGGATGGTGCTGAGAGAGGGAAAGGGGGAAGCCCTTTTGATAGGAGCTGAAAGCCCCCCAAACCTTCACACGAACCCCAAATAAATGCTTCATTTGCTGTATGTTTAGGTTAGGTAAATTATAAATGTCTGTCATTTCCTAATCACAAGATACCCCAGTAGGAGGTTCCATCTGGCTTTAGGGAACAAGTGTCCTTTTTGATGTCTGGGGACCTTCCTGTGTATGTGGCAGTGGTGGCAACCTGTTACTGTAATATCTGCTACTCCTGTAGTGGAAGTGTGCCTCGGACAGAGGAAGCATCTTGAAGAAAGCCTCTAGCTAGACTGTCTTTGAGAATGCCATGATCAAGGAGCACTCCGATACCTGTGATCTCCTGCTCACATTATCAATAAAATGCCTCCCACTGACAAGCTGGCAGCGTGCTTCAAATCTTCTTGAGAAATAAAAAGTATAATGAAATTATCATCTCATTTTCTGCTATAGCCAAATGTATCAAGATGCATCTGTCTTTTAAAGGTGATTAAAGAGGATTTCCTTACAAATTGAAATTGGTGTCCACACGATTGTGAAGAATGACTGCTAAGGAAATATTCCAGGACACAAATATTTTCCACCTATAAAATGAAGCAGCTAGTTAGAGATTTGAATTACCGTAGAGGTCAATTTCATTTCAATGGGACCCGTTTGTTTCTTTGAAGCATATACGGTCGAATACTGTTATTTCTTTGAGTCAGAGTCTCTCTATGTAGCCCAGGCTGGCCTAGACACCATAATTCTCCTATCTCAGCTTCCACAGTAGTAGGATTATATACTACAGGATTATACAGGATTCCCAGCCACTATTCTATGACTATTTGAATTGTACAAATTTATGAGATATAGTTATGATACTGTGTCATGTGTATATAGTGTGATGATGAAACCAGAGTAGTTAACATGGCCTTAAACACATAAAAGCCTTTTCCTGCTTAATACACATTCACTATGAGTGTTATGGAGTACACTGTAATATTCCAATGCATTGTGCAATACATATGCGGTCAGGGTGGTCAGCATTTTATGTTCCCATTACTCCGCAGGGCCTTGGAGTTCCTCCTTTCTGTTTCTTTGTCACATGTGTAGCAGGTCACGATGAACTGCCACTCCCTGCTATTCACCAGACCTGACTCCTAACTGATTGGGTCTGTGTACCCAGTATCAACCCCACCCCCACCCTTGCTGTGGCCTTCTCTGTCTGCAGGAGTCACCACTGTACTTGTTGAAATGACTTGTTTGTAGCATCCACATGTGAGAGAACGGGACTTAATTGTCTTCTTGTAGCTGATGTATTTCTCTTCACATATGTCCTTTGGTTCCATAGACTTGGGTATATGTAGGATAAATTACTATTATTTATAACAAATTTCACCCATTAGCCAGTTGATGGACACGAAGGTCATTCCATATTTCATCAATTGTGAGTGGCATAGCAACAAATATGGGCATGCTGAAATAATTTCTTTTTAATACTTATGCAGAATGGATTGGGGGGGGTATCATATGTTAGATCCAACTTCAGCTCAGAGGTTGGTGACCCTCCATACTGTTCTCTCTGGTGGGCTTATTAAGTTTGTCACCAACTCGGCTAGCTCGTGTCTTTAGAATTCCAGCCACTGCAACTGTGGTGTGCCATCTCATGATTTTAACTTGCATTTCCTTAACTGCTAAGTGAAGCTGAAAATTTTTTTTTTCATGAATTTTGGAGCCCCCTCCCAATTTTCCTTTTTCCTTTTTAAACAAAAGGCAAATATAAACTTTTAATGAATAATCATCACACAAACGACCATATCCTCACAATCACTGAGGTCCAAGAATGAAATATTGTTAGCACATGGATGCTTTTTTTGTGTGTTTTTCCATGATTCAAATGCCTCTGCCTCAGGTAATGGCATCAGGCTGGCTTTGTGGTGTTGGGGTTGTATGTGGTAGCTCTACTCCTTTAGCGATGCAAGAAATCACAGCATGAAAATTCACTTATCAAAAGCTGCACATAGAGTTACCATCTTCTAATTGTGCTCTGGGCTGATGAGTGGGTTCTTTTGGCACACAAAGGGTACCATTTTTTAATTCTACTGTATCACGCACAGCCTTTACAGCCAGTGCTGAGTGAGACATCACTGGTCACGCTAACCTAACCCTTGCTTTGTTTTTCATACAACTTGTCTCTTCAGGAAGCGTCTAATTCATGTCCTTTATCCAATTTGTAATTGGATTATTTGGCTTTTGGTTACTAAGTTGTTGTTTTTTAAGTTTCTTATATATTCTGGATATTCATTTTCCATCAGGTGAATCATTTGTAAATGCCTCAGGATTGCAGCTGTCTCCTCGATCTATTGATTGTTTTAGCCGCTGTTCTGAAGCCATGCGCTCTACCATCCCTGCTGATCTGCTCTCGCTTCTGCGTCCTCTACCTTGGAGATTTTACCCAAAAAGCCACTGACTATATTGACTTCTTGAGGTGTTTCCATGTTTTCTTTTAGTATTTTCTTTCCCTCTATTCTGTTTCCCTTCCTTTTCCCTTTTTCTTATTTTTATTAAATATTTAAAAATTTTTAAATGCACATTTATATTATTACACATATATACGATAAGCTACTACAGCAAAGAGAACCATGACACAATCAGGAATTATATAAATGTTACATTCATAGTGTTTTGGCTGTTTGTGTTTGGCAGCCTTGAAGAAAACATCTTTCCTATCTTGGCCTTTTCCCCTTTTCTAACACTGAAGATAGAACTGGAGGCTTCACTATGCTAGAGAAGTGTACTCTCTCTAACATAAATCCTAATATCTTAGAGTAGTGATCCCCTCACCGCTCTCTGCCCTGTTTCCCCACCTGTTAAGGCACATCAGCCTGTGACCACCTCAACAAGTAGATCCTGAGAGGGGAAGCAGGGCTGGGAGAGGCTGGGGTGAGAGAGACCTCAGGAAGTGATGAGCGCACAGTGAGAAGCAGACTTCTGGGAGACAGCTCATTTAATTAGGGGGAACAAAGTCTACTTAAACTTTTGGGGGGGTAGATTGAGGTTTTGGGGTAAGTGTACATCATTGGCCAGGGCTAGGGTACTGGGGCTGCCTCATTTGCATGAAGAAGAATTCCAAGTGTTCCTAGACATGACCTTATAAGGGGAGGGGAAGTTTAACCTGGCTACCAGGCTATGTGACCTCCTGGGGGGACAAAGGTGGGGGCACAGGGCTATGTACACTGGGACATGCAGGCTCAGTGGAGGGGAGAAACAGAAACAGTCAAAATCTCAGGAGGAGATTTCCAGGGGTTGGACACTCTTTAATCTCACCCTTGCTCTGGGCCCCACATTCCATGGCTCCCCAGCTCCACATTCTCCTAAGGAGGGAGGAACTCTGATCCTGATGTTCCTGTCTCTTCCTTGCTGCTGTCCCTGCCCTGCCTCTTCATGCCGCAGCATGGCTGTGTGAATGGTTGCCCGGGGCTGCATGGGTGACCTACTGGCAGTGTGAGAAGTTGGTGGCTCCTCCTCACTGCTGTGCCTCTGTCACTACTCCCGGGCTTGGTGTCGGTAGCAGCAGGGACCACCGGCCATGGGAAGTTCTAGAATAGAGGCAGGACCTGATGTCTCACAACCTCAGGTGTGGTACTATGACTGGCTCTTCATGTTGGATGGCTCTTCCCAGGGATCATCACAAACACACACACACACACACACACACACTCTCTCTCTCTCTCTCTCTCTCTCTCTCTCTCTCTCTCTCTGTGTGTGTGTGTGTGTGTGTGTGTGTGTGTGTGTGTGTGTGTTTGTGTGTGTGTGTGTGTCTCCCTCTCTCCCTGGGAGGAACAGGTACATAGACTGAGAGCTCTGACAGCAAACACATCTTGGTTTAGAGGTTTTTTGATTTTTAGACAGGTCCTCACAAGGGATAGATCTAGTCTTCTTTATTCAACATGCTCAGAAGGCATTTCTACTATTAGATGTGACATGGCTTCCATAGGCTTGGGAGAAATTCCTCCCCAAGGCTTTTGGGCCTTGTCAACCATCTGCCATTTAATTCTGGGCACAGCTGGGATGTGGTGTGTCAATGGTGACAGTGATACATGTGGCATCGTGGCAGCCACTTCAATCCCATGCCTGCAGTAACTCAAGTTAGTTCCCTACAGTGTCATGGAGTGTTACATTACCCTGGGTGAGATGGAGAAACACAGCAAAGAGATGATAAGCAACCACCTTCTGTCACTGAGGTGTCACTGTAGCTTAGCATGCCAAGAACACTTGTATGTGTGCACGAGTAGGGGATGCTGCTTGGTAAGGGAGTTGCGAGAAGGCCAGTACCATCCCATGCACTGGTCTCCTTGGCTTTTTGCAGGTTTTGCTTTCTAGCAATGTTATCTCAAATATGGGTCCTTGAATTCCCTATTAAACAAGGCTCGCCTTGATCCTCCGGCCTCCAGCTCCTCAGTGCCTGGAGAACAGGCACATAATCACCATGCCTGGCTTGATATTAACTTCTTTGAGTAAAAATTCACACAAACCACGCCATTTAGGATTACCTTTTGTAATTCTTCGTAGAACACGGAGATGCTGACACATGCGTTACATGATTTACTTGTTTATTCCGGCTTCTGTTCATCCAGTTTTTCTGTACGTTTTATTTCAGTTTGTTATGGAGTTTAAGCAATCTGATATAATAAGGTTCAAAACTAAAGAGACATTGCACTGTCCCTGAAGTTTCTCCCTCCTCCATCTGGTGGTGAGGGTGAGTGTCATGATGTTTCCTTTAACTGTTTTGTGAACTGTCCTGATAGGATCTTCTGAAGACAGCCTTGGATTTCAACAAGTTGGAAAAGCTTGAGTTCAGTGGCCTCCGAGGGAACTCCCTGAGTCAGCAAGTCCAGCAAATTCACAAGGAGTTTGAAGAGATGTACAAAGTCTTCTTGGAGTGCTCCTATGACTGTTTGGACCCCCAGTGCATGGTAGGACTTGAATGGGCTAAATCACCAACTTTGACCCTTTTTTTCAGCTGTTTCCAGCTATAGCAGCCTAAGTATTTACGTGATTTTTTTTTTTTCCTCAAGACTCTCCTTTGGCTATGTGGTCTTAGTGGTTTCGTTTGTCATTATTGGTGTCAAGAGAAATTGCCATTCTTGTGTCATTACTAAGGTCCTAATTATTCCGTGTGAGGAATATAAACCAGAAATGGCCTCTCGCAACCACTGACTGCCTCAGACTAATGCTACCCAGGGTTATTGGCATGGGAAGACAGAGGGAGTCGTGACTACTTTATGCCTTCAAAAGTTTAAGCTGAGCAAAGTAGGACAGTTGCGAGGGGACAAATGCTTTGTGAGTTCACTTAACCCTGGGATCTAAGATAGTCCAATTGTCAGGTATACACACTGACTAGAGTGGATCTTGCCCCTGGGATGAGAGAGGGAAATGGAAAGAGTTGGTCAATAACCACTAAGTGTCCTTGGTGCAGGGTGAGTGGTGTCTACAGGTGCAGTGAGGTGGTTATAATTAATAACACTATCATGTATATTTGAAATCTGCTGAGGGGTTACTTCCAAGGATATGCACACACAGACACACAGGCACACACACACACACACACATACACACACACATAGACATAGACACACACACAGAGTCACACATAGACACACAGACAGATATAGCCACACACACAGACATACAGACATACACAGTCATACAGACACACACACAGACACACACACACACACAGAGACAGATACAGTCACACACACAGACACACAGAAATGTTAGTAATGTGAGGTAATGAAATGTCATGAATTTAAAAAAAAATCTACCCTAAGCCCACCAATCGTGATAGGTCCTTCCATTGCTTTCATCATTTCACAGAGTGTACAGGTATCAAAACATCACTGTACACATTAAACACAACGTTTTAGCAATTATACTCAATAAGGCTGCAAATAAATTCTAAGCTGTAAGCACAGACTGCCAAGCAAAGGCAGGCATGCTGGTGGAGTTTATTTGTAGTTCAGAGTTGGGTAAAGGAAGACCACATATAATAAGCAAAGGCAAGGAGGAATTTTTTAAAGATTGGGGCTCAGAGTCTAGGTCTCACCCACAGTCTCCCCAAAGTCAAGCACCAGAAGAGAATAAAATAACTGACTACCGAGGGCAAAGGGAACAGGGTTCTCCCCAAAGAAAGGCAGGATTACAGGAGAAGGAATTGTAGTAGGGAAAGGAAAAGCAGAAATTAGGGCAGGACTCTGTTCTGCACACATTCAGCGTCCAGGGATCCTTGTTGGCCAGATCCAGGGGGATAGAACTTAAGGGAAATTCCATTAGTTGGAAGTATAAAATAAAAATGAAAATAGATTACAAAAGAGAATTTATGCATATATAATATATTATGCCTATATTACATATATGGTATGTTTAAAACTATATAAAATCTCACATTTTCCATTTATTATATATTATATACTTACATATCATACATGCCTATATTTTATACACATATATGTATACTTTGAAATATATGTATATGAAATACATGTATGAAAGCATACCATAATACCACAATGCCAATATATTTAAAAAGTAGAGATGTGCTATGTTTTCTACTTTTCTTTGTATTTTCTTTTAAAGACACAAGCGTGGGGGCAGAAGAGATGGCTTAGCACTTACGAGTGCTTGCTCTTGCACAAGAGCTGAGTTCAGTTCCCCACACCCACACTGGGCAGTTTACAACCACTTGAAAGTTCAACTCTAAGAGCTCTGACACCTTCTTCTGGCCTCTGTGGGCACCTGCACTCACAAGCACACCATACAAACAGACCCACACACATAAATGAAAATAAGTAAGTCTTTAAAATATGACATAAGAACACATTACTAGTGTTAAACAGTAATAAAAGATAGTAAGTGTGCAAGTTAGAGAGTGGAGCCATCAATGCTTTCCTGAAAGCTGCTGCCTCCTAAGAAGTGAGGCACACTTACCGTTGCCAGATAAAGAACAATAATTAAGAGAGACTTACATTTTTTTAAAAAAGATGTTTCTCTGAGACTCAGATTTAACTGTGTACCCTGAGTTTTTATTTGCTAAATTAAGAAACTCAAGAACAATGGCTAATTGCCGTCTTAGCCAATTAAGGTATTTTTGAAAGGAGTAACGTGTATTCATTTAATTAGTTTACTTTCCTTCCCAGGATTATATTAATTTGGTTACCCTGGAAAAAGAAATGCATTTAACTTGGGGGTAGAAAGACAAGAAGGTGGTGACCCTGGGGCTGTTGTTGCTGCAATAATCTTTAGGGTAGTGGGAGCTGTGTGGTACACAGAATAGAAGATCATTTAGAGAGTGGAAGAGAGAGGGGGCACAGAAAGGCCGGTGAGTAGATGCCAGCTTTACATTTCATTCTACTGTGCCATTTTGGCCAGAGTGCCATGCTCTCATGGTGTCATAGTTAGGTTTTGTCAACTTGACACACACCTAGACATTCCTAGGAAGAAGAGAACTCAACTGGAGAACTGCCTCCACTACATTGGCTTCTGGATGTGTCTGTGGGGCGTTTTCTTGATTGTTGATTGGTGTGTGAGGGCCCAGACCAGTGTGGGCAGTACCATCCCTAAGCAATTAGGTCTTGCCTGTATAATGAAGCTAAGCAAGCCAGCAAGCAGCTCTCCCTCAGGGCTTCTCCTCAGTTCCTGCCTTCAGGTTTCTGTTTGAAGTTCCTGCTCCAACTTCCTTCGATGATGGACTGTGAGGTGGAAGTACAAATCAAATAAACCTTTTCCTCCCCAAAGATGGTTCTGGTCAGCGTTTTATCACAGCAACAAAGGAGCTAACTAAGACACTTGGGGAGGTTTAGAAGTTAAAATAAATCTCTGGTATGACTGTTTTCAGCACCAAGGTTAGCAGCCAAGACTGTGATGAGATTGTGTTGGAAAAAACAAAACAAAACAAAACAAAACAAAACAAAAAAACACCATGGGTTTCTTACATGCATGTGATGTCTCCTCAGGAATTTGAAAGTGATGTCTGTGAATTTAACAAGAGAGTGGAAGATCTTGACCGGAGATTGGGGACTATCTTAATTCAAGCTCTTGATGAAGCACCTGATGTGGAGCATGCCTTTAAGGTTAGTCTAAGGGGAGCAGAAGGCTCCCCAGTGAATCCTCCTCAGTGCCCACCAGAAGAAAATAAGTCTGATCTTCTAATTTCTTCCTGACAATATTGTCCCCACCCTAGGGTTGGGGATTCAGCATATATAATTCAGCTTCTTGGGCAGATCACTTATGCTTTTTGAAACTTGTAAGAGTGCTTTGAAAATGACAGTGCTCTTTTTAGGTGCCATGTATCTCTCTGGAAGAACAACTGATGTACTTAACCGCTGAGCCATCTCCCCAGCCCATGCAGCTCTCAATAGGGTCACCTTTGAGAGTAAGAAGGTCCAGTGTGGTGACCATCTTGAAGACATGGTTCAGAAGCACCAAGACTGCCTAATCACTGAGGCAGGGTTGACTCAGCCTTGAGCAATGCATTTACCAAGAGGTGGCTTACATGACCCCAACACTGGTAGCTGCCATAACTCTTGCCCTGGACCTATCTCCCACATACCATGTGGTAAGAAGAATAGAGAGAAGGTTTAGGGTAGTGAGGGCCCAAGTGGCTACACAATCAGAATGCTGATATAAGACTTAGGACTCAGTAAGGTGTGAAAGGTCTCCTGTAAGTGAATAGAGGCCCGATGCTTCAAGGACTTGGTTTAGGAGAAAGTCACAGGGAGGGACATTTTGGCTCAGAAGAGAAAATAAATTTCTACCAATGTTGTTCAAGATGAACTGAACTTTCCAATCATTGAAAATGTCCAAATAGAGACAAAATGATTTGTAGGACAATTGTCAGAGAGGAAAAAATCTTGGATGGACTAATCTAGGTTTTTCTAGAATATTAAATAACCCAAGTGTTTCATGCTCCATTTGCTGTCGTGTGTGTGTGTGTGTGTGTGTGTGTGTGTGTCTGTGTGCATGTGTGACTTTTAACAATCACCTGTTATTAGTAACCTACCCTCACCTGCCAATACTTCAGAAATCCCTCTTCTAACATCAGAAATGGTTTACAGGTGTCCATAGAATGATCCTATATACCATTAGCTGTCATGACTAAGTGGGACTCAGCACGCAGATACACTGTGAAGATGTAACTCTACCCATGTGCAGAAGCTGCTCCCTCCCACCCCAGGAATCAATCCCTCTGCACCTGCCTTTCTGAGGGTGTTCGTGTGATGCACTGTGTTCATCCCTCTCACTCTGCCTATGACATTGGTGCACATCCCTGCTCTGTGTCTAGAGGTGCCTTTGGAAATTCCTCTACCCAGAAAGGCGTTTTGGGTCTTTCTATTGCTCTTTGGATACTCCCATCATGAAAACACCTATCTTTATCCAAGGAGAATATTTCTAATCTATAAATTTTAAAACATTCAGTTCTTGAAAATATATGGGATACGGGTTCTAGACAAAAGGAAAAGAGGACCCTTTACAGCTTTGGCCCTGGTCCCAAAAAATCTCTGTTTTCATCCTCACTCTCAAAGTGCTTTCATAAAACCAGATCCCTTATCTAACCCTAACTCATCTTAACAGCTCTTGGAAACTGCTGGGGAAACCACAGCCAGCCAGCCAGTCCCTCCTGCCTGATCTATTTTTCTCCTTTTGGTCACCTCACAAATAGGAAATTAAAATCTTTCCTTCTTCTTTCACCCAGCACAAATGCTCCAGTGGACATAAATTAATATCAATAAGTAGTTTTTCACACCTGGGGAGCTGGCCAGAGAGATCATCTACCTCCATATACCCACTCCTGTCACTGCTACACAATCATCTAACATTATTTGTAGCTTGGTAGTCATGGCCAGGGTGTGTGCAGGTCAAAGCCCTCAAGCCAGTGGCATGAGGTGGCCACGTGGTTTATCAGCCCCCTTGTCTGCACAGTCTCAACTGGAGGCTTGAGTCACAGCAGAGAACACACATCCCTTTTGCCTCCATTAAATGGGAGATGCTTTCTCAGGCCGAAGATAGCTCAGTCAGTAAAGTGCTTCTTGTGTAAGCATAAGGACCTGAGTGTCTGTCTGTCTGTCTGTCTGTCTGTCTGTCTCTCTATCTATCTATCTATCTATCTATCTATCTATCTATCTATCTATCTATCT
>OU015755.1:95053693-95134855 GCA_907169655.1 Acomys percivali | reverse complement strand
CCCCCACGAACCTTACTTGATCTCCTTACCCATGTCTAGCTTCCTGCCTCTGCGAGCATATGCCCAACACCCATGACAACTCTCTAAGATTGAATTTGCTGTACTGTGTTATAGTGCTCTTCCTGTGGTCCCCACCATTAGCTATATTTATCACGAGTTATTGATTCACTAATTTATTCTCCAAGCTCAGCACATGGCATGACCCTCCCCCCTGAGTCAATGTGTGATAACTGAATAATGAATTCCACAAGCTACTTGAAGGTTAGTGTGGGAGTGATTGTTACCAATATCGTCTCTACATGTCTCCGGAGCTCACCGTGACTTTCCATCTCACTCCAAAGATCATTGAAATGTTCCATTGCAGTGGTACCCCTTTAAAGATCAGCAGGCACCTGAAGGTGCTGGCTCCATCTGGCTTGATCAGATACTAGTTTCTTCTCCAGATGGTACTGCAGAGCAGGGCCGGGAGCTGGGGGTTCACAGCATGTTTAGGGGGTGGCTATTGTCTCTGGTTGTTGCAGGTATGAGAGAAGAGTTTATGAGGACTGGTGTCAGACAGTGTCTGAGAAGTCACAGTACAATCTCTCCCTGCCACTTCTGCACCGTGACCCCAACACAAAGCAGCTCTCTGTCAACTTTAACCCACAGGTCAGCTGGGTCACAGTGATTTCCACTGGGGTTCCAGAAGCAGTCACTTAACTTTGCTGATTTCAAGGGTCAAGAGTCCTTTAAAAAGATTTTCCAAATCTACTAAAAAAAAACTTATGTCCCGCAATCGCTTGTCAGGTGGGGGGGAATCAATCTCAGGTTGGAATATTTAAGTTATTCATGTTAATGATCTTTCTCAAGGGCTGACCAAGGCGTTCTACTTTTCACAGTAGGGAATCAGATATGAGGTGCAGAATGACAGGGACCCTTCCTCAGAAATGCATTGCTAAGTGACTTTGGCATTGTACAAACATCATAAACTCTGTGCACACAAGCTAAAACCAGCTGGGATGTTACTGGATAATGTGACCATATGGGCCAGTGGCTTCTTTCTCAGGACCTCATCTTCTTGCTCTTCCATTTTATACTTCCGGCCATCTTGCTACCCGCTAAGTCACTGGCTTTCTGCTGAGCACTCACTCTCCCTCCCATGATGCTACACGCAAGGATCTGGTGGGGACAGAGGTCCATAAGAAGCCCAAGGCCTTTAGGTCCCTGAGATTCTTGCATCCCTCCTGGACACAGTTGTGTTCTTGCTGACCTGAGCAAATGCTGCTTACATTTGCCTCTTTCCTCAGCTGGTTTCAGTGTTGAAAGAAATGAGCTATCTTCAGCCCACTGAGATGAAACCCATCCCTGAGACAGCAGCAGCCATGTTCTCCTCCAGGGAGTTCTATCGGCGCCTTGTGGCCAACTTGGAGTTGATGGCGAGTTGGTACAACAAGGTTATGAAAACTCTGCTTAAGGTGGAATTTCCGCTGGTGGAGGAAGAACTGCAAAATATTGATCGCTGCCTGAGAGCTGCCGAGGAGACTCTGAGCTGGAAAACAGAAGGTAAGGGGGAACAATTTCAGTTAGAAAGGAATGTGGGTGCTGAAAGACACAGAAATGCTTAAAGAACCCTCATTATCCACCCATAACCTGATTTACATTAGAAACACAAAACCAGCTTCTCCGTAGGCATACACCCAAGCTGGGAAGCATGGACATCCTCCTCTCCTCCTCTTTCTCCTCCTGGGATTTGATTTGTCATATAAACCTCTATAACCTGCACCTCGAGGGGCCCAGAGGTTGCTGTGGTGCCCCCATGTTCTCCCACACATGCTGGGCACTTCATGAATGAGAACGCTGATCATTACCATTGCTATTTAGTTTGCTGAGCTAGGATATGAGCATAGTAAGGAAGAAAGCAACATGTTTACCATTCTGGTATCTCACAGTGGAATCCAGGAAATCTTTAGTTACTGCTGAGCATGAGCTTGTGAGGGACTCTAGGGATAAAGTGCGACATGCTGTGTATTGGCCATGTTCTCTATCATTAAGGAGTTCACATCTGTGGGGAGGAAGGAGGGCACGTATAACCCAAATCATGCAGGACTGGCCAAGATTTTTTAAACCAATCATGAAGTTCGTAATGAAGTGTAAAGAATTGTGGAGTAGGGAAGACAACATTAAGGTCCTTAGAAAACTTAGCGTTAAAAAAGAGACCATAGTCAACCCACAAAAGCCCCAGAATATTCCATTAAGCCTGGCAGGACTTTTCCCAGTATGTGAAAGGGAATAACATTTTCAACATACAACACATTGCAAGTTGCTATTAAAAATCATGATTAATCCAAATAAAACCATCAAATTGACCTGGTGTTCTCTGGCAACTGTGGTAATGCCTATCTGCATGGTAGCTAAGCATCTCCTTATTCGTTTTCCTATAGTCAGAACAGTGGACTCTGTTGATAAAGAAGCTACCTGTGCAGAAATGTCTCCTAAAGCCCGTAGGCATAAATTCCTATCACTCAGAGCACACAGCCCTTCAGCGTTGCCACCACCATAGGCCGTTTCAGTTAACTTTATTTCTTTTGGGGGAGCAGGCATTTGGGATTATGCCGTGCAGACAACCGACAGGGTTCGTGACCTGGAGCAGAGAATTCAGAAGACAAAAGACAACGTGGAAGAGATTCGAAACATCATGAAGACATGGGTGTCTCCAATATTTAAGAGAAAAGATGGGAAAAAAGATGGGCCCCTCTCTCTGGATGATCAGCAGGATCGCACGGAAAAATATTACAGCCTCATCAGGGAATCTGGCGTTAAGATTCACGCTCTTGTTCAGGTAACAGCCGGCCTCTTAGACACGGTACTGGGAAGGGTATTTAAATTCTGGGGAGGAATCTGTACACTAGAATATCAGTAGATGCTGAATCTTCTTCAGGTAAGAATAAAACTCTAGACTCACAGTAAAATGGCTATAGCTAATAGATGCTAGGGGCCACAAGTCAAGGTGTCAGTATCAACACTGCCAAGCGTAACTCAAGTCTCATGCCTAGCTGTCCACACTAGAAGGAGATGATGGCAGAGCAGAATCCTAAATCGCCCAATGCCCTGAGCACCCCTCCCCGTCCTCTCCCCACACAGCCTGGTTTGGTTCTACAGCATTATCCTGATGGCCTACCTCTAAAGAGCCCCGACAGATGAGAGAGTGCCGTGGCATCCCTGGCTTTGATCGGAAGAAGAAAGAATTCGCAGTGCCACACTTAATACAGCAAGGCTTTTTGTCCTGTGTGATGGTCAGGCACCATCAACAATGAAAGTGTCCTTGTGAACACAGGGTAGGATATAAATGGCTGCCAGCCCTAAACACTACTGAAAAAGCAATGCACACCATCTGACAGGTTGGCCCATGCCAGAACTAGGAATAAATCACCATTCTACACAGGCTGTGGGTTGAAACACAATTAAGATGTCAAGTCATGAATATTAATGGTGACCAATTAAACAAAAGAGAACTTCCTAAACTTTGCCTTTGAAAGATGAAGAACTCTTTTACTTGATTTTTTTCAACATCATCTGGTCTTAGATTTAGTAATTTTAGGATATATTGCTTATCTTTTTTTTTTTTAATAGACTCATAGCATAGAAATTTAGTATCTTGCCATTAGGCCTTTCTTTCTTCCTTAGATGATACCTCTTTGGCAGTATGTTGCCTTTATGTCACAGTCTTGGCCCACCTCATTTCATCACTGGCTTCAAATGCCTCCCTTGTATCACTTGGCTAATTCCGCGGTCATTTAGGAATGTGTTTTCTGATTTCTCTACAGCTGGGGCTTCTCTGCGTATCTTAATGGAACTCATGTCTAGTTTAACTCTATGGCCAGAGAGATACTTGGAATTAACTGAGTCATGTTCTACATCCTAGACCACAGCCTATCTTGGAGAGGATTTCTTGGGCATTGACAACAATGTCTGTGCTTCTGTTTTGGGTGTGGCATCCTTTGAATAGATGTGATGGTGCTGTTGGGATCTTTAGGATGCTTTCTGGTCCTGTTTATCCAGTTTTTCTATCAACTCGTGTAGGTAGAATATTAAAATCTCCACAATTTTAGGTTTGCCTATTTAATCCTTTAGTCCTATCATATTTTCCATCATGGATGTGAGCTCTGCGGGTACAAGCACGCTCGTAATTTACCGTGATCATAACTCCCTGATGAACTGACTGTTCCATCACTGTGAAAGGCCCTCTTGATTTCCAATAATACCCCATCATCTTGAAGTCGGCCCTTTTCTGAAAATAGTGTAACCTTCCCGTCCTGATTCATTATTCCTAGTACTTGCATTGTCTGTGTCCCCACACATTAACCTTCGACCTATTTATTTCTCTACAGTCAAAATTTTCCCTTTGAACCAGTATATAGTAAAAGGATTTATAATTTATTATTATTATTTAGAAATATCATGTGTATATGTGTATGTCTGTGTGTACGTATGTGTATCAGTCAGTTCAGGTGCCCATGGAGTCGAGAGATAGTATTAGATCCCTAGATACTGGAGTTGTGGGTGGTTTTGAGCCACCTGAAGTGGAAGTTGAGTACCCAGCTCAGGTCATCTGTGAGAGCACTATGTGCTCTTACTGTTGGGCTGTGTCTATAGGCCCAAGGAGTGTGTTCTTATCACTGACAGTTGCAGCTTCTAATTAGACTGTTTGGATTGTTTGTGTGCAGTATGGATATAATGGAGTTTAATTCTGCTATCTATCCTGCTTGTTTTGTTGTTGTTGTTGTTGTTGTTTTTGTTGTTTTCCTCTCTGCTTTTCAGTGTCCATCCTTGTGGGTTCACATGTAATTTTCTGCATCATATTGACAGCTCAGTTGCCATCCCATCTTTTTACACTATTGCCTTCCATTTCTAGGGGCTGATCTAGGTTTCAACTGTTTTTTGTTTTTTCTTTTCTGAGATGTAGGGAGACCATGGAAAGTGCAGGCTCACTAATGCCCCACCCCATCATGGTGATCTTGGATGGTCCACTCAACACAATGTTCATTCACCTAGGTAGGGAGTTTCAAAGAGAACCGATACCACTTAGGTTGGCCTCTGAGTAAGCCTATGAGGAATTTTGTTAATGGGGTTATTTGAGGTGGGAAGGCCCACTGTGAATGTGGGTGGCTCAGGTTTCACAGCCTCCCTGGACAGCAAGAACCTTGGAGAGCAAGCTGAGCACTGGCTGGCATGCAGGTGCTGATTCATGGTTCTCTGCACTTGACTGTGAGTGTATTGTTCCTGCTTCAGGTATCTGCTGCCTCGACTTCTACACCATGATGGACTGGAATTATGAGATTAAAAATCACCTCTTTCTCCCCTAATTTTGGTGTGTGTGTGTGTTGTCTCTTGTTATTGTTGAGTTTTGGTGGGTGTTGCTTTTGGGAGGGTAGAATATTTTATCATGGCAATGGAAAACAAAACTAAGAAACTCATATGCTACCTATGCTATATTGATATATTAAATATAGTAAAATAGTAACACATTCAGTCATTGATATATTAAATACTGCCAGACTTTCTGTTCATTAAAATTTTAAGAGGAAAAAGAAATAAAAATAAGAGGAAGACTTACGGAGGAGAAGAAGGTGTCAAAGGAGTGGGAGAGAAATGAGAGAGAACACTGAAAAGTAGGTGTATTTGAATATATTACACACATCTATGAAACTTTCAGAAACAAATACCATTTAAATAAAATAACAGGGAAATGCATTAATGACTAAATTATAAGTGACTCATCCATCTTCTTTGTGAAAATAGCTTAGAAGTATTGGCAGCATTCTCTTGTTACCCCCACGCATGTCATAGTCATACTTTTTAGTCTTTTCTGTAGATCCGTGCTTCTGTCTGCTCTTGTTTCTCTTAGGTCTAAGGAATGCCTTCTGTCTCCTGGAGCTCAGAGGTCATCTTCATACACTGGCCCAGCTTTCAGTGAAACATGTCCTGACTTCACTTGGTTTGGGAAGGGCAGTTTTCCTGGCACGAGAATCCCATGCAGTCTTGTTTTATTCCCATGCTGTTGCTCGGTCTTCAATCTCCACACTGTGCCATAAGAAGGAAGCTGTAACCATGCCTTCGCCTCTTCTCAAGTTGATTTTAATGGATGCTTAACCTTTTCTCAGTTTTCAATTCAGCTATGATGTGCCTAAGTGGACTTCCATTGCACTCACCCCGCTTAGAGTCTGCAAGCTCTTTGGATCTTCTTTTCACCAGATTTGAGAAATCATTGTAGTTTCCTTAGTTATTTGGTCTGTTGTTTTGTTTTAGAGATGGGGTTTCCCTCTTTAACCCAGACTGGCTTTAGAGTCGTGATCTTTCTGTATCAGGCTACTGAGAATTAAAATTGTAGGTGTGCGCAATTGATGCTTGGCTTAGCCAGGCATGGTGGCTCACACCTGTAATCCTAGCACTCAGGGAGGCAGAAGCAGGTGAATCTCTATAGTTAAAAGCCTGCCTGGTCTACAAAGTAAGTCCAGGATGGCCAAGGATGCACAGAGAAACCCTGTTTTGAAAAACAAAACAAAACAAAAAATTTAAATAAATAAATAATAGATGCATGGCTTACTTGTTTGTTGTTCATTTCACAACTACAATGGTCTTGTTTAATAGTTACAAAATCTACTCTATTTTCCAAGTCTGACTCTTTTCAGTAAAACAGAAGTTTGTCACATAAAATAAGCCTAACAGTTACTTAGTGTAGAAACAGACATCTTAACACCTGCAAGCCACAGCACATCATCACGTATTACAATTTGCATAATGATGGGCTTAAAGTCATTAAGAAAACCTTAAACCTACTTAGGATGTAGAGGCATTGGTAATGCATCTTGAAAATTTTAGAATCATGTCACTTAAAAAGCAGGATCGTGAAATCATTAAGCTCCAGCGGGATCCATAACATGGCAATGTTTCCTCAAGGGGTAAGTGTGAATCATTTAAGAGTGTCACCTCTCCAGGTTGCCTACTGCTTCTGTGCAAACATCAACTCCCTGGAAAGAAGCTCTAAAGTCATAATAATGGAAATGATGGAAAGCAGATGGATGTCTGTGCTGAGAATCATTGGGCACTTAGGCTCCCTCTCTTTGATGTCCAAACTTTGTTACCATAGTGATACTTAGGGTACCACCATAGGTCATTGAGGGGGGGGGGAGAGAGAGAGAGAGAGAGAGAGAGAGAGAGAGAGAGAGAGAGAGAGAGAGAGAGAGAGAGAGAGAGAGAGAGAGAGAGAGAGAGAGAGAGAGAGAGAGAGAGAGAGAAAGAAAGAAAGAAAGAAAGAAAGAAAGAAAGAAAGAAAGAAAGAGAGAGAAGGAGAAAACAGAAAGATTCCTTACATGGTTTGTTTCCTAAGTCATTCAGTGTGATGAAATGTCTTTAACTAATACCAGGTGCCAGCTACTAGGCACAGCCCATTTTCCAGGATTATCCAGAAAATGCTGTGTAGTCCTGAATCCTGGTCATCCTCCTGCCTTCTCTCCCTCCTGCTCTGATGTGCCTCCCTCAGCAGTATGAGCAGTGAGAGCTGTCAGAGCACACGTGTGTGCTACATTCCTCAGCATTCTCCCTGAGAAGCCAGCCAGAACGTGTCCTCCATCTTCAGGGGCAGACATGACCCCACATCTCCTTTAGAACTGACTTGTGTTCCTCTCTATCAATGGCTATCTCCATTTGGCAGAACAGGCTGTATGGACATGTAACAGCAATGATTTTGCAGAGAGCTTTGTGTGTGTGTGTGTGTGTGTGTGTGTGTGTGTGTGTGTGTGGTGTTTGTTTGTTTGTGTGCATTCCTACTGATTTTTTTTCCAGTTTTCCTGTGTTGTTAGACATGGCTTACACCCTGTCTTCTTTCTTCTGTAGGAAAACCTGGTTTTGTTTGCAGCAGACCCAGACTCCAGCACCTGGAAGACTTATGTTAACTACATTGATTCCATGTTGTTGGATGGATTCTTTCTTGCCATCGAGTGTTCTCTCAAATATCTGCTGGAAAACACTGGTACCTAGCAGCTGATGGCTATGGGCTATGGCTAGCAAGACAGCAGCAGCAGTCTCTGCTGTATTAGAGTGAAGTTAGAGTTGAGCTTTGGCAAAGGGGTGGGGTGTTTTATGAATGATGCGGGGATAAACTAGCAAAGGGTGGTTTAAAGAGAAAAGACTCATGACTCTAAACATGGAATGACACAACAGACTATAAGTTACTAAGGGCCCGAAGTAGCAAAGGCCAAATGTGAACTCTGCCAAAGTCAAGGCCCAGGAGAGGAATGGCTGAAGCAGCAGCCGAGGGAAGTGGTTACTAAGGACAGCTGCCTCAATACTTGGCTCGTGGGCAGATGGCAGGGTGTGTTCTGTGACTTCAAGCACTACATGTTCCTATCTCTGTGGCCTTTGGGGAACACAGAGGGTTTGAAGTTTCCAGGTAACAAGGGAAAAAAAAAAACCCACAGAATTATGTGTTAAAAGGAGACAAGAAGCCGGGGAGAAGACAGCTCTCGGGAGGAAGAGGAATGTTAAGGAGGCAATGAGTTGTCCCTGAAGCTATGTGAAATAGGCAAGGGCTTTGAATTAGGGTGGACAAACTGGGGTAAAGTGCACAGAGTCAAAAATCTTACAGCCGCTCAACTTGGCTAGTAAATGGTGAGACAGAAAGGGGCAGGCGAGTTCAAGACTAAAAGTTAAATTGGACCTTCACAGTCTGGTAGATTCTGAGTTGTCCAGCAAGGGTCATGTTGAAGAATGAGTCAGATTACACCAGCAAAGGAATATTTTGAAGGCAGAGGATCAAAGGGAGACGAGCATTTAATGTCAGGTCCAACCAGATACAGAAATCGAGCACAGAGATAGTGTCAGCAGGTCAACATGAATGCTGCTATCCAGCCTGGGAAAGAGGGTACCCAAGTTGAGGATGCAAATTGGAGCCGTGTTCAGCTCAGTGTTGTCTGCAAAAAAATAACACCATGGTGTCAGTAGCTGGAAAGGCTGGGGTGTGAACTGTGGTGCCTATACCGAGCAGGGCTGCTCCAAATGAAAGAAGGATGGCAAAGCACTCTGGGAGGTTAGTTGCTAGAGCCTGGGGAACAGAACACAGGTGCTGAAACCCAAGAACTAGCTCTTATTTACTGAATTGGACAGACTTCTCTGATGATGCTGAGCTTTGGCAAAGGGGTAGGGTGTTTTATCAGTGATGCGCGGATAAACTAGCCTCCCATTCAGATGGTGTCTCAGGTTAGCGATCCCTCCTTGCCTAACCGCTAGCTGACTTTGATATGGAATGACCTGGTTGTGTCACTTGCCCTGTGATGAAAGATGAGATTGGAAACAAAAGGACCGAGAGGAACTGGCAATGTTTCTCCAAGATCACTAATGTCATATTCCCTCCAAGGAAACCAGAAAACAGAGGAACACCTTTTCCTCCAAACATAGCCTTTACAAATTCTTTGAGTGGGGAACGTTTTGTAGCAGCACATGAGTTCTACAGCTGCCTGAGCTGAAGCTTTATAGCTAAAATTCAGGCCCAGGTCTGGTGGTACAAACCTGTAATCCTAGCATCTAGGAGGCAGAGGCAAGAGAAATGCAGCTTTGGGGCAAGCATGAGTGACAAAGCAAATTCCAGGCCAGTCGGATTACATAGAAGGACCCTGTCTCCAACAAACAAACAAACAAACACTATATATATATATATATTTTTTTTAATAGATACTGGCTAGCTAAGGGGAAATGAAGTGGCATAAAAGACATTAGATTTTTCCTGTTGGTCTGTTTTCTCACATTCGCCTCCATGAGTAGGATCTAGTCTACATCTTTGGCTGGCTTCCCCATCTCACCTGCTCAAATGTTACATACATAGCAGGTTAAATGTTACTTACCCTACCGAGACACAACTCCCCCCCCTCCCCATACCTTACCTCCTAAAGGACAGGCTTGTACCTCCACTGAGGAAGCGGGGCAGTTTTCCTCCTCTAATAATGATGTCAGCATTTTATCCCGCATAGGGATTTAGTTGTAATGCCAGGACATGTGGCAAAAAGTCCCACAGCCCTCTGATATTCTTTCAAATCTTGTAAATGGTAGAAACCACACATGGCTTTATCTACTAACATCATATTTCGCAGTGCAGTGACCGCACACTGAGCACCCCTGACTGAAGGTCTGAAATCCAAAATGCTCTGATATACTAAGCAAGCTCTAAAAATTTTGGGTTTCAGACCATTTGCAACGTTGGATGAGGAGTGCTCCATTAGCTGTCTGTGCTGCTTGTCTAAGCCATCTGAAACCCTTCGAGCCCCAAGCGTTTCTGACTAGTGATGCCCAGCCTACTTAACGATGAATTCCACAGGATTTTATTGCTGTTTTTTTTATACCTCTCCCTAGAGATCAAACTTGCAAGGGTATTGGTAAACTTGTCTCCCTTAGGCTAAAGTACACTCGTTGAGACTCTCCTGAGACCCATAATATGTATTCATTATCCGATCCCGGTGGTTTTGAAAGTAAGATCTTAGTCTTAAGTAGGACCCTGTAGTTTTTGGTTAAAGTGAACAGCCAACCTATGGTAACCAAAGCTCCATCCAAAAGATGGCTTAAGGGATGAAGAAGCCCAGCCCGCGCCAAGGAACAGTCCATGAGAATTGCCCTTTTGTGGCAGCTTGCTCTCATTCTGTAGCTCTGCCAGTTTCTGGGGCCTTGTCCTCATTCTATGATTGAGAAAGCCGTGTCACATCCAAGCCGTGTTCTATGAGAGGGGAAGTAGGAATGTATCACAAAGGGCCACCTGCCTCTCCGGGGTCCCTTCCCATCTTCCCAAAGTGGAAATAGCGTCACTACATGCAATCCCATGTAGAACTGAGGAATTTGGCCACACACCCAGTTTTAGATCTTTTTCTAGGAAAAAAGAGGGCAGTGGTTCAGTCGGGAGACTCCTTCGGCCACACCGTCCAACCCACTTATTTCTACTGTCAAAAGATGCGAGGTAGTCAGTGGTTACTGATAAAACTTTTGAGTATTTATCTTTAACAGGGAACACTGTTCCACGTTATATTTTGACTTAAATCTAGCAAGGCAACTTTGTCTAGCAAGTAATCAGGAACCTGTGAATTATTTATGCTGTTTTTAAAATTTTTATCACTGCAAGACTGCCGAATTAAACCCTATGTTCATAGAAAAGGAACAGAAAAATTTGGATTGTGACTATTCAGTGTTTATTCCTGTGTGGGCAGACCCCACTCAGGAAATGACTGCTGGAGAGACTGTTGGTTGAAAACTCGGTCTCTTCTTCTGGAGAAGCAGCCTTACCCCAGGGAGGCAGTTGAGGATCTGGATGGGAACTCTCTGCTCTATGGCTTGGGTTGGCCCGTCACTGGAGTGTGTTCTCCAAGGACAGGGGAAGTAAATGTCCTGAGATACCCAGGAGAGCACCACGCAAGGATGGGTTCACTCGAAATGTCAGCAGTTCCTTGTGGCGAAACACTATAGGGCTGCCTCTTCCCCTTCACAGGCAAAGTTTACATTTGCATTTCTCTGCCCTCTAAAGGGATGCTGGAGTCCAGGTCTTAGGAAATGGTGTCTTGTCCACTTGCCCCACTCACCACCATTCTATTGGTTTGTTTTCTAGAATGTAAGCCTGGACTCACCCCGATATTTGAAGCACAGCTCAACCTTGTCAGCACAGAATTAGTTTTCCACCCATCTCTGGACTCTGGAGTGAAGGGAGGCTTATATGACATTGTCCAGTGTCTCGTCAGCAGCATTTTTACAGTCCCATCCCTGGTGCCTCGGCTTTCCCCACACAGTGGCTCTCCCCACTATCAGGTACCAGAATGACAACTCTCTGCCCTGTTCCACATCTAGCTGATCCCACTGAGCACCAGTGTAACCTCCCTGCTGTGGTCTCATTCCCTTAGGATGACCTAGAGGACATGGCTGACTTAGCCAGCCTGCGGAGCGTGCTCATGGAGAGGGTGCACAGTATGATGGGCCTCTGCTGTGCCTATCGGAACACCCTCAGCCGGTATTCTTACCTGTACGTGGAGGATAGGAAGGAGGTGCTTGGTCAGTTTCTGGTCTATGGGCATGTCCTCACACCTGAGGAGATAGAAGCCCATGCTGAAGACGGCATCCCAGAGAGTCCGCCCCTCCTCCATCACTTCAAGGTCCAGATAGATTCCTATGAGAGGCTCTATGAAGAGGTAGTCAGCCTGGAGCCCACCAAGGTGTTTGACAGCTGGATGAGAGTCGACGTGAGACCCTTCAAGGCATCTCTGCTGAACACAATAAAAAAGTGGAGCCTCATGTTCAAGCAGCATCTTGTTGACTTTGTCACTAACAGGTAATGTCGTGGTCCTAGGCACCTTCCAGCATCCCAGGCTTCGGGGATGCCTTGCTTAGGAATCTCTTGATAGCTTTCCCCCATTGAATCATCGATTAAATTAAAATGGCTGGTGGCTTTTCGAGTCAGATCGTTTTCAGCCCTGTCTCCTTGTTCACCAGATAATGAACTGTGTTGTTTTTCACGTGGTGCTCAGTGGGTGAGAGGCACCTAGTACATGGTAAATAATATTAGAGACTGTCGTCAGAGATCTATCTCCCCTCACAATTCTCATGGTGATATCTAAGCCTTGCAGGCAGAGGGGGGCTAATTTCACTTAAAATTTTATTTCCTATCATGTCATCTTTGCTCTAGATGCTCCAGCTGGGCACTGTGGAAGTCATTAGAGCCACAGGCTCCTGTGTGCCTCTCTGTGCCATTCTAGCCGTGGCACACATAGAATCTGAAAGTCTACCTCTCCAGAGACCCAGAACTACTTAGCGCCGTATCCTTCAATTTGGAGCATTGTTCTCTGCATGGAAAATCTAATTGGTTGGCAGTACCCTGGTCACTCCATCTTAGTCATTGTCCCTAGAATCTCACCAGCTGTCTCTACTACAAACCTTGAGGAGTACTCATGTACAGAGAAGGTACTCTGCCTAATGACCGCCCTTGGTGTGTCAGGTGACGTTGTGAGGAAGCCAGCCTGGCCCCACTCCAGCATTCTGAGCTGACCCTGCTGCTCAATGCTAAAGCTGCTCCGTAGAAAGGAGACAGCGAAACTGAGTCATCACCTACCAAAAAGAAATCCAAGAGCCTGCCAGGGTGGTGTTCTAGCAGCCTACAGAGACTCTGCAGAGCACAGGTCACCAGGGTGCCTTCAGAAGCAGCAGTTGGCTTCTGTACATCTGGGGAAGCTTTTGCTCACCAAGGAGCTGGAGGCAAGAGGAAGAATTGCTGGCCGGTGGTTTGGGGCAGACAAATACCCCTGGAAGAAGCACCAGAAGGCTCTATGGTCCTCCATTTGTAGACCTGATAACTGATAAACACTGCACACATTTTAGGATGTATAGTTGTTTGTTTTTTGTTTTTTTAATTAGGGCTAGAGCAGCACATTTCAAAAATGCGTTTGTTATAGTTCCAAGCAGGAAGACACCTGCCATGTTACACATGTCTCTGCATGGAACGTTTATATTGGGCAAGGAGAAGGGAGACCATGGTAAGAACCTCTATTGTGGTTTTTGTGGGGAGGAAAGGATGATGCATGTAATTCACCTAGGATTGGTGTGTTTGAGTGATTGTAGGGAGCTCTGGAGCCCAGGGCCATCCCAGGGGTGACAGGGATGGAGGAACATGATCAGAATAGAAGAGCCTGGTATAGGGAGCCTCTGAGGTTGGTTTATGTATGAAAGGCGAGGAGCTTGTCAGTCAAAAAGGCTCTTCTACAGCCGGCAGGCTCTTCCTGCACAAAGTAGTTCCCTCCAAGGGCTGTAAGACTATATGTGTGACAGAATAGAAAAAAAAAAAAAAACAATGGCTGCAAAGCATAGTGACTGAGCAACCATAGCCAGCCATCACATAGATTCAGGGTACCTTAGAGATGGTTTAACAGGATAAAACCCACAGCAGAAGGGTTAGGAGGCTGAGATCTTGCCTTTAACCCTGTTTCCTTACTTCTGAAAACTGATAATGCAGTACTTGGCTTAAGTCGGTGATTCTGCCTACTTTGTAAGCCTTAAGGAGAGTATTTTATTGTGTTATTGAAGACCAGATAAAAATAGAGATAATAATTTTTAAAAGCTGTTAATGCTGAGCAGATGCTGTATCCTACGCCTTCTTTTAGTGGCCTGGATGGACCACAACTTGCTTTACATGTTATGCAAGTCCCTCGCTGTCTGAAGTCCAGCCTTCTATCATCTAAACTCTCATCCCACTCAGCCGGGATGGCTCTAATCTGACTCAGCCTTGGAGAGGTCCACTCTACCCTTCTTGTGATTTTCACTAGACCTAGACCTTCAGCAAAATGCTTCCTGTTCCCTTGTCTCTTCCATCCCTAGCTGGAACCTGGTTGTCCACTAGAAAACCTATGCCACCACAGCCCTCCCAGACAGAGGCTGCCTCTTCTGTACGCTTCTGAGTGCTGGGCCTAGAATAGACGTATTCTCTGCTGTCACCTGCAGCTGGCAAACTATTTCCCCACATCACTAGCACCACTGAAATGTCTTCTTACAGACAGTACCAGCTGCCACTCATCTTTGTTAAAGCCACCTACTAAGCTCTCACTATCCATCTAACTATCACCAACAGGCTTATGTCTGTTTCCATCACCCTAGTGAGCTCACATATCCCTTGAACTGCCTTAACACCTGCTATGTTTTGTTGACTCTTGCACACCCCCGTCTCTCTGCCATATGACTAAACCTGATTGTACATGTTTTGCTCTCAGTGGGGTAGGGAAAGATAGGGAAGTAATTGTTCTCCTTTCAAAAGCTCGGGTGTAAGCATTCCATTTTCTGACCACACCTGGTATCTTTCCGCCTCACTTACTTGGCAGCCCCGCAGCAGTGCAGAAATCTTCAGACCAATCAGAATTTCCAACCCATTGACTCCACCACCATCTCAGTGTCTGTCAGTTCACCATAGCTTCTCACTCCCACCCTGCAGACCCCTGACTCTACTTAAGTCTCCACATCTGCACCTGCGCTGTTTATCTTAGCTGAAGTCAACATGAACTGTTCTTCTGACCAGCCCCATATTCAGAAATGTCCAGTACCTGCCTGTAGACGTGCATCCAACTACCTCCATATGTTCTAGATGCTTCCATCTCTCCCAGACTTCCTTGTTTTTTGTTCTCCACAAACTCTGAGGGTTTTTTCCCCCAATGTCAACAAAGATACCGTAATACATGTATATCAGTATATGCACAGGCAGAGATTCTTTTAGGATATCTACATATGGGCAGAGTCACTGGATAAAGAGCAGGCCAGCTGTGGTAAACCTACTCCGAGGTAGAGAATAGCCTTGTGTCCCAGTCTCTGTGTCCCAGCATCCTTAGCACGTCTTGCTCTGTTTCATCCTGGCCTCTTCTGTGGGAAGGCCATAGTATTTCATGGAACCGAGCACTTTAACAGTACTTGGATCAGGAGGAATAAGGTGATTCATCTTTTTGCGCCTTTGGCAACTGTTTTCTTTCTGTCATATTTTTATATCATCTTCCCGTTTCTGTTGAGCTTTATTTTTGTATTTGTTCTCATTTAAGAATTACTTGCACATTTGAGCTAGAGAGGTAGCTCAGTGGTTAAGAGCCTTGGCTGTACTTGTAGAGGACCAGGGTTTGGTTTCCAGAGTGCATATCCTGGCCAGGCTCGCAATCACCTGTAAACCCAGGTCCAGGATTTCTGACATCTTCTGGCCTTTTCTGAGTGCTGCATGTGTGGACATACATGACACTTATAACAAAACTCATAGCACAAACACACAATCATACACATAAACTAAAATTAAAATCTTTTTTAAGTTACTTCCATATTCTATGTGTGATATTTTGCTAGCTTTATATAGATCACCGATACACAACTTCCCAAGATAGCCCCTAGTCGTGCGGCCTATATTTCTCTTCCATTTACAGGCAGCCATCTGTATTCATATGGTCTACGTTGTAGATCCAAACCACCACACATAAAAAAAAAATATGCTCTAAAAACTACATTTGAACTGAACATGTACATAATTTGCTATCATCCCCTAACCAATGCGGCATAGCAGTCATGTACACAGCATTGACGTTGTAGGAGGAAGTCATCAATAACTCAGGGTGACGCGAAGTACATGGGACGATTTGCATAGGGAAGACGTAAGTACCATCCTGTTTTACAGATGGGATGCGGATGTTTAGAGAAATAGGAATCCACAGGTGGTCCTGAAACCAACAGGGTGTATAGGAGGAGGGTTGCCTTTAGTGAACAATTCAGCCCAGCCTAAAGCATTTCTCTTCTCCACTCGGTCCTTTTCCTCTTGTCTTGTTGAATAAATTCTCTTTCTGCCTGGAGATCCCAAGAACGCTCTCTTATATTCTAAAAGTTTTAGAGCATCCCCTCCCACTTGAAGTGGTTCACTGCCTCAGGAACATGACAAAACCCTCATTACTGTGGTTCTGTAACACGTCTTGATATCTGGCGGGGCAGGTCTCCGCCCATGCACTTTCATTAAAAATGTCTAGTTTGTTCTTGGCCATTCTTATTTTTTTTATATATATAAATGTTATCCATCATTTTGTAAAAACAAAGGGGGTCATTGAGGTCTCTCATTAAATTTGTACTCGGCATAGGTAAGTTTGGGGATTTTTATCTGTACAGCATCAAATGTCCCTGTGGGATGACATGATTCCCCCCCAACTCTTGTCACTCTTGTCTGCTAAGAAAATTTCGTAGCTGTTAACTTTAAGTTAATTCACAAATGGTTTTGTTAAGATTATTCTTCAGTATTTTTTTTTTTTGGATTTTAGTTCAAAATATTTTAAAAATAAAATTCTAGGTGAAAATGTCATTTTTTTAACTATATTAGTTGGCTTTTCTTCTAGAAACCCCGCTAAATTAACTTATTAACCCCAATAAATAATTTGTTGACTCTCCGGGGTTTGCTACGTACATAGCCGCACCTGAAGATCATATGAGTTTATGAGTTCCATTCCTTTCTCTTCAGTCATTGTGCTTATGTAATTTAAATTTTTTTTTTTTTTTTTTTTTTTTTTTTTTTTTTTTTTTTTTTACCGTGCTGGCTAGGACTTCCTGATTGCTGTTTGCAAACAGGTGTGTGGACAGGCATCTATGTCTTGGCCCTGATCTTTGAATTTTGAGTTATATTTGTATGAGACTGTGTGGTGTGTAAGTGTGGGGGATGCACATGTTGGGGGTATATGTTTGTGTGGGTGTTTGTGTGAGAGTATACGTGTGCGCGCACGCATGTGAGTGTGCACGCACACATGCACAAACATGTGAATCTTTCCAACTGATTAAGGAACCCTCTCCTAACCCTATTCCTAATTTGTTAAGAGTATCTATCATAAAAGTAAGTGTATAATCTTTTCAAGTTATTTTCCTGAGTCCATCATGATAATTCTGTTTATCTTGACCATCACTGTTTGATTTCTACTATCAAACCAGCCTAGTGTTGCTGGGGTAAGCCCACCAGGATGTGTCGGTTCTGCTCTGACCCTGGCTTGAGCTTGTATGCAAATCCTTCAGCATGGCTGTGCCTGCGCCTGCGCCTGCGCCTGTGCCTGCCTCTTGTTGGCCCTTTCACGCTGCCTTTGGTTTTGAGATTTTTTCCAGCTTCATGAATCAAGTTAGGATTCAGTTCTCTTTGCTTATTCCTTGGCTCTCCGCTGTGTGATGTTGGAATCCTTTGGTCCTTGGAAGTCTGATTTAAATTTTTTATAAAGGTATTGGGGCTTGTCATTTTTCTCTGTGTGAAGATTTTAAACTACAGTTTCTTTAATGGTTGTAAAGATATGAAGATTTTCTAGTCATTACTAAGCCTACTTTCTATAAAATGTGTCCATCCCACATTAGTCATCAGATTACTGTCATGAAGTGTACAACTTCATCTTGATCCATCTATTCCAGGCCTTACATTTCTATTGATTTCTGATTGCTCTCTTTGGCTCCTTTCCTGATTCATCTTACAAATGACTACTTCACACATTCATCGATTTTGTTGTTTTTCAATGTATTATTATTTCACATAAGTATTGTTTCCTTTGGGTTTATTTTCTATCTCTTTGCTGCCTTAAGATGGATGCTTTTACTGCACATTTACTTTTACTATATAATAATTTCATAATGATCTACTTCTAAACATGTTTAACATGCATCCTAATGGTGTTTGTCCCAATTTCTCTGTGGCTTACTTCTGAGTTAAATTGTGATACACATGATGGCAAGCTTCTGGGGCATGCTGGTGTCTGTCATACATGCCACAGTCAGCTTTCCTGTTATGTGCATGGGTGAAGAGAGTACATCCAGTAATGGGCATGATGTTCTATGCCCCTCTGCCATTTACTCAAGCTTGTTAACTGTTTTAGTGAAATCTGCTGACTCCTGATTGTTTTTCTTTTCTTTATGCTTAATATACCAATTGCTGAGCTCACCCAGTTCAAGCCTCCTGTTTTGAGGTGATCTACACTGACTGCACTGTCTGTGGAATTCTGTCTCTTTGTCCCATATTGTATGACTCTACAGCACTTGACTTATTATATATTCTTATGTAGCAGACCTTTAAGTGGACATCAGAGCCCTCCTTCACTCTGGCTGTGTCTCTGTAGATAAAGTCTGCTGTGTTGGACATTAGCGTAGCTAAAGCAACTTTCCTCTGATTGCTACTTGCCTGGTGCATCTCATGATCCTTTGGCTTTCAACCTCACCATGCAGTTCCATTAGGAGAAGCTTTATGGTGGGCATCACTGAAAATTTAAGCCACTGTTAGCATGCTCCCCCTGTGTAGCAGCTTTCTTCACTACTCTCACTGGGCTGTGTTTTAGTTTAATTCTAGCATTTTTTAGGGTGCTATTTGTTTTATTTTTAACAATCTTCTCTTCTTTGCTTTTTAGGTTGAACATTTTATTTCCCATTTCTCTGTTCCATTTCCTGCCTCTGCTAGCTTACTTATTATACTATTGTACAGCTCTGAAGGCAGTTTTAACCAGCCCTGTTAAATGGATAAATGCATTGGTATTGTCACTTTCCTCCAAACCAGTGCAGAGGATTGGAAAACTGACCTCAGGGCTAAAGTGCAACTCCTTTAGTTCCATTCCCAGCATCACATGCACATATACATGCACACACACACACACATGCTCGCACACGCGATAAGACTTTCATTCTATTATTTACACATCAAAATGTATCCTTCTACTCCTGGTCATGTAGATCACTTTCCAATATTTTAGGGTTTGTTTGTTTGTTTCTCAAGACAGGGTTTCTCTGCAGCCTTGGCTATCCTCGGACTGGCTTTTGTAGACCAGGCTGGCCTTGAACTCACAGAGATCTGCCTGCCTCTGCCTCCTGAGGGCTGGGATTAAAAGCATGCACCACCATGCCTGGATAACATATATATTTAACCCCCTCAAATTGAATTTTATATGAAACCTTACATAGGGGTGTTTTTCTGTACTGCTGGGGATCAGACCAGGCTTGTATATGCCAGCAGGTGCTAGGCTTCCGAGCCTGGACCTCACTGCCCTGTTTGGTTTTTTCTAGACCCACCCCCATCACAGCCTCAGGTGTATCCGTTAGCGGCTCCTTTAGCAGACGGGTCTATTGGAAGGACTCTGCTCTTCATCTAAGCATGCTTATTGTGCTCCTATTGTTTTTTAAAAAATGTGAAAGAAATTTTTAGAAAGTCAAATTTCTTTCCAATTGTTGAAATATTATTCCACTGTGTCCTGGCTTCTACTGTGTTTTTGCTACTAACTGGTTGCTGTTAGTATAATTGCCCCTCCTGTCCTTCCCGCCTCCTCTTCTCCTTCTTCTGGTAACCTGAAGTTTCATGCTGAAGCATGCGTGGGCTTGATTTATATTTATTCTGGTTGGTGTTCTGTTCTGCTTGTTTGTTTTGTCTTTCTTGATACTGTCTAGTGAATTTCAGAAATGTAAGAAAATTTGTGGAGCCCAGCACTCCTCAAATATTACTTTTGTTCATCCTCTCCAATGTCCCCTTGTAGAGCTCTCCTCACACGTAGGGAAGAGTCTCGCATTTGCCCTTAGCGTTGGCCACAGCCTGTGCTCTCCTTGTGGCGCCACAGCTGAGATGAGCAGCTTTCACGTCTACCAGAGACTCCATCAGTTTTAATTCACAGGTCAGTCAAGTATTGAGGGAGGAAACATAGAGAGAGAAACAGTCTCACTGCAGCCCAAAGTGGCCTGAGCTCACTCTGTAGCCCAGGCTGGCCTGAACTCACTCTGTAGCCCAGGCTGGCCTTAAATTAGCAGAAGTCCTCACACCCCAGCCTCTTGAACTCTGGGATTACAAGCTCGAGGTGTCACACTTGGCTGCACTGCTAATTGACTTGAAATATCTCCTTAAGTGTCTCAGTTTTTCCATCAAAGAGGTATTCATATCGTCATGTGGACTGCACAAGAAATAAAAGCCTATGATTCCTTGCCTTGTTTTCCCTCCAGGCTTCACTATGCCGAGTCACTGAGATCATTTTTGTCAAAGCCATCAGGAATCCTCAGATGGTCATTCCTGGGGCCATTTGCATCCGTGTCTCTCTTTTGCTGATCAGCAGTGAATCCCGCCTCCCTGTGCCCTCATATGGCTCTCATATTTGCTTCCTTAGTCAGTGTTCCATTACTGTGCACAGACACCATGTCTAAGGCAACTCTTATAAAGAAAACATGTAAGTGGGGGTTGTCCTACAATTCAAAGATTAGTCCATGGTTATCATGGTGGGGAAGTTGGCAACACGCAGGCAGACGTGGTGCCCGAGAGGTAGGGGAGAGTTCTACATCTATCTGCATCAGTAGGCAGCAGGAAAAGCAAGTGAGACACTGGGTGTGGCTTGAGCACCTGAGACCTCGAAGCCATCCTCAGTGACACAATTCCTCCAATAAGGCCACACCCTCTAATGATGTCATTCCGTATGAGCCTATGAGGTCATTTTCATTCAAACCGCCACAGTTGCTTTCTCTGCTTGTTTTTCTCTCACCTCACTAGCTATGCCTTCCTGGTCTCCTTTGCTGGCTTCAGTGTATCTCTGAGGTCTCTGAGTAGTTGAATTCCTTAAGCTTTCCATCCTGGTCTTTTTTCTCTGGTGACCTCCACTGTTTTGGGCCTTTCTGGTCCTTTAAAAATGTTTGTAGAATTGGTGATGGAAGTCAGAGGTAGAACACTTGCCTAGCATGTGTGGCTCCCTGGGTTTCATCTCCAGTACTACCTTAATTAATTGAATGATTGATTGAAAATACCTATATGCCAGCCATAGTGGTACATGCTTGTCATCTCAGCATTGGGGGTACTAAGGCAGGAGAATCATAAACTCCAAGTCCGCAGAGGCTACTTGATGAAAGTTTGTGCCAAAATGGCACAAAGAAACTAAGTGCTGAGAGCTACTGGCCTTATAATTTAAGCCTCATCTTTCCAAAATAGCAGGAGTATATGTAACTGCCTGTGAGAGTTACTTTTCTCATCACTGTGACCAAGTGCTTGACAAGAATCTGCTTGAGGTAGTGGCTCTCAACCTTCCTAACACTGTGACCCTCAACCATGCAATTAGTTTATAACCTTAATTTTGCTACTGTTATGAATTGCAATGTAAGTATCTTATATTTCTAATGGTCTTAGGAGACCCCTCTGAAAACATCATTTGACACCACCCCCTGTGCCTCCCCCCCACTAGCCAAAGAGGTCACAACCCACAGTTGAGAAACACTGACTTAAGGGCTTTATTTTGGTTTCTAGTTTGAGAAGGGGTATAGAGCATCATTGTGGAGAAGCTGTGGCACCTGTAAGACAGCTGGCCACAGTGCATCTGCAGCCAGGAAGTAGAGTCAGGTAAATGCTGGCACTGGGCCAGCCCTTCTTTTCTGTTCAGTCCAGGACCCCAGCAAATGGAATGGTGCTGCCTACTTTTAGGATGGGTTTTCCTAGTTCTGGTAATGCAATCCAGATGCTTTCTCACAGGCAGCCCAGAGGCTTGTCTCTGTGGTGACTGTTGGTCCTATGAAGCTGGCAATCAGTTCTAACCATCACACCTGGCTCATAGCTCCCTTAGGAGTTCAAGACATTCCTTGCTCATTTCCCACAATACAACTCAACCTTACCGGCTTTTTCCTTACCTCTGTAAATGGTGTTATCATTTGAGTCACTGCTACAAGGTACTAGAAGTTTCCATTATCCCCTTACAGCTCTCATCCAACCCATTGACTGGTCCTATGCTCTGTGTACAGGATCATCCTGAATCTGATGACTTCTTCTGTACCCTCCAAGTCAACAGTGCCACCATCTGTCAGACAGTGACAACCTCTCCCAGATGCTCCTATTGCCTTCCATGCTTGTCTCCCCACCACCAAGGTCACTGTCCCCAGCAGCAGACCTCTATCCAAAGTCTATTGTCCAGCAGCAAAACTGTCTGCAGGCATGAATGAAGTCACATATTGTCCTCAGAATTCTTTTATTTAGAATAGGCTCTGAGCCTACTAAAGTCACCACATTTTCCATCTTCCACACTTCTTTCTCTTCTTATGCCTCTACCACCTTGACTTTGCCTTCCTCAAGGACACAGAATTTAACTAACCCCCACTGCCTTTGTTCATGTCTTTCTTACCGCCGGGATTCCTATTGCATGCCTTTCTGTGGCTCACTCTGTTATCCATTCACTTCTCTGCTCAGTGCATCCTTTCTAGAAAAGCCTTGGCTGGCCCCCATCACATCAAGTCTTGACTTGCATCTCCACCCCTTCATCCTGATTGTCCCCAGTGCCGTTCTACTCTGTGTGAAGCTGTGGCATGTATGCCATTGTTTGCTTCCTTCTTTCTCGCCCTGCTCTTACACAAGCGTTGTAAGTGCAGGGACTTCGCTCATCTCTTCTATTACTCTACTCTCAGCCCCTGGAATCTTGGAAGGGCTCCTAATGGATGCTCACCAAACCCTTTCTGAATCACGGAATGTATCTCACTTGACTGTCATAACAGCTCGTAAGAGAGCATGAGCCTTCCAACCCTCTAGGAAGGGAAGCCAAGGGCCTGGGATGTTAAGTGTGTTGGCCATAGTGACATGTCTAATACCTGTCAAAATCAAACTCATGTATGTGTGCATGTGTATGTGTGTGTGTGTGTGTGTGAGAGAGAGAGAGAGAGAGAGAGAGAGAGAGAGACAGACAGACAGACAGAGACAGACAGAGAGAGACAGAGACAGAGAGAGACAGAGACAGAGACTTTGGAAATAACATTTTTTGCCTGTGTATGTTTATTTGTTTTGGTTGTTTTGTTTTGTTTTCAGACAGGGTCTCTCTGTGTAGCCCTGGATCTCACTTTATATACCAGGCTGGCTTCAAACTCACAGAGACCCATCTGCCTGCCTCTTGAGTGCTGGCACTAAAGGTGTGCACCACCACACCCAGCCTTCATGTTTGCCTTTTAAATTTTTGATTTAAAATTATTTCAGACTTAGCAAAAGTTACAAAAACAGCATGAAATTTTCTGTTTATGCTTTCCTGACTTTGCCAAATGATGATATTTCTTCTAGCCACACTTCAGGCCACATGTTATTGTTGATGTAAGAGTAGTAACTAATACACAGACCTATCATGACTTAACATAAGCTGCCCCACTCACATACTTTTTCTGGTCCAATATCCCACTTAGAAGCATACACGCGTTTGTGTATCATATCTCTTGAGGGGCCAGGGATGCCTTCATCTTTCATAATATGTACATTGCTGAAGAAAGCCACATTAATCACAAGCTTAGTCCCTCAAAGTGCCAGGCCCACAGTGAGCTTTCTGCGACAATAGCTCCTGTTAGAGATATCAACAGCCTTCCTCTAAGGAGCTCAAGGAGCCTGGCTTTGTGTTTTGTATTCATCCAGCCTGGCTGACCTTGATGCGTTCATAAGGAGCACTGAGAGTGGTTTGCTCAAGAAGGTGGAGAAAGGTGATTTCCAAGGATTGGTTGAGATCATGGGACACCTTGTCACCCTTAAAGAACGGCAGAGCACCACCGATGACATGTTTGAGCCCCTGAGGCAAACGATCGAATTGCTGAAGTCCTACGAACAAGAGCTGCCAGAATCTGTGTTTAAGCAGCTGGAGGTCAGTGCGTCTGACCATTCCTTACAAGACACAGAAGGAGAGTCTTAGGTGTTCAGAAGGGGGTGGTAGGTGAGCTCAAAGTAAATGAAGAATGGCTCTGTGATGACTCCAGACCCAAAGTCCATGTCTTAGAACAAGAAAGTATAATGCATGGGTAATGGTTAGCATTATGGGGAAATTATTAAATACTGAAAATTGTAGTGGCAGAACTCATAAGGATACCAATTTTATCCCAGATTTAAAGACAGGCCACTCTCTTTTGGAACCAGGTTTTGCTATGTAGCCCAGACTAGGGCTTATTTCCCCTTGTAACTCTCAGGTCACACTCTATCACTGAGGGAACCCAGAGGCAGGAACCTGGAGGCAGGAACCCAGAGGCAGGAACCTAGAGACAGGAACCTAAAGGCAGAAATCTGGAGGCAGGAACCTAAAGGCAGGAATCTGGAGGGAGGAACCTAGAGGCAGGAACCTGGAGGCAGGAATCTAGAGGCAGGAACTGAAATAGGGGCTATGGAAGAATGCTGCTTATGGCTTCTTACCTGGCCTGCTCAGACTGCTTTTAAAAAAAAAAAATACCATACAGTATCATTTGTAAAACCCACAGGGGGCTATCCCATATCAATAATTAATCAATAAAATGCTTCACAGACTTACCAACAGGCTAATCTGATGAAGGCATTTCTCAGTTGAGGTTTCTTCTTCTCATATGACGCTGATGTGTATCAAGTTGACAAAAAGAAAAAAAACAAAACCATCTAACTAGGATATAATTCGTGCCTTTCCCTACTCTTTGACAAAGGGTTGAGCCATTTATTTGATTTGAGGAAAACAATCAAGTCTTAGTGATGCTAAGAAGGTCTGAGGTGGGGAAAACCTCAAAAACAAACAAACACCCTTGAGGACTGTAGAAAAGGACAAGGATTACTAGGTCAGAGGGTGAAGGGGAGAAGAGTCCTGCTGAGTGGAAAGCAGCTGACTGTGGAGAGAGAAGACAGCTGGAGTGGTACGTTGAGGAAGAGTTAAAAATGGCACCAGTCCATCCCAGTGTGCCCTGCAGAAGGGATGGAAGCAGAGTGGCGGTGTGCACTCTCAGGCTGGAGGGGAGGGGAGAGCAGTAAGGATGTGAGCCTTCTCACTCATCCTTTACAGGAACTTCCCGAGAAGTGGAAGAACATGAAGAAGATGGCCACCACTGTGAGGCAGCAGGTGGCCCCTCTGCAGGCAAACGAGGTGGCTCTCCTCCGCCAGCGCTGCTCAGCCTTCGATGCCGAGCAGCAGCAATTCCAGGAGAGGTTCCGCAAAGAAGCACCCTTCAGGTATGGACCAGGGTGGTGATCTTTCTCTTGGGTTTATGCTTTGGCTCTTGCAACAGACAAAGGCTTATTAACAGTCCCTTCCCCCACTCCCCACCTCCCCTCCCCTCCCCACCCCCACAACCCCCTTACCTCCTTGTCCTTGTAGGTCCTGCAGTTACAGTGCAGTCCTGAGGTGGGCAGAGTCTTGGTTCCACTTGTATAAGTGGCCAAGGACTAGACAAACACCCTCCCTTTTAGAAAGAATTAGAAGCTTCTTATGCCCCCAGATTAATGAGGGAACTGTAGGGGTTTGTAAAGGAATTACGGTAAAATAAGTAGGATTTCCTATGTAAGAATTCTGATTCCCCCCTACCCAGATATAGCCAATGGTCAGAACAGTCTCCACACTTGAGTGGAGAGTGGGATATGACTTTCTCACGTACTCTGGTGCCTCACATTTGACCATGTCCCCTGGATGGGGAGACCTGGTGGCACTCAGAGGAAGGACAGCAGGTTACCGAGAAGAGACTTGATACCCTATGAGCATATACAGGGGGAGGTAATCCCTCTGAGGAACAGTCATAGGGGAGGGGAATAAGGGGAAAATGGGAGGGAGGGAAGAATGGGAGGATATAAGGGATGGGATAACCATTGAGATGTAACAAGAATAAATTAATTAAATAAAAAAAAGAAAAGGGGAAAAAAAAAGAATTCTGATTCCTTTGGTTCTTCAGCTGGGCTTAAAAAGTGGTTGCAAGAAAACACACAGGCACAAATAAACGTGTGTGCACGTGTGTGTGTGTGTGTGTGTGTGTGTGTGTGTGTGTGTGTGTGGCGTACACACGAATTTTTAAAACTGGCTGCTGCTAGGATGTTTACATAATGTTGGAAGGCATTTTGGTAGTTTAAGATTTTGGCAAAGGCTAATGTCTGAGGACGAGTTGCTCTGCACTTGGTACTCCCGTGGAACATCTCTGTTGGCAGCATAAACAAATCAACCCTGGGAGAGGCGGCACCACTCACGTGTGCCCTGCAGCATACTTCTTCTGGTCTATGGCATCAGCTTCCCATGCTCTGCTTGGCCTCCAGGTCTCGCCCTAAAGGCAAAGCCATGTCTGAATAGCTAGGGACCTCTCTCCCCCTCGGCCCCTGCACTGTGGTCTGTTTCCCATGGCTGAGGTTTTGTTGCTGTTGTTGTTTTGTTTGTTTGATTGTTGCTATGGCTTTAGACTTAGAAATCTCCAAATGTAGGAAGCACATGGAAGGACTAGGAAATTTCTCCAGGTCTGGTCCTAGTGTCTATATCCCATCAGGCTGTTTAATGCTGTTTGTGCTCTAGTTACCTCATAGGTTAATACTGGGATCAACAAGATAATTGTTTAAAGTGTTGACTGCTGTGCCCAGTATGTTGGTGTCCAGCCATCCTGGTAGGCCACTGTTCCAGTTTTAGCACAGAAAGTCTCATGTCTGGGCCTAATCTTTTAATAATCTATTTTAGTTGGCAGGTAATACTCTCATGTCTTCTGAGATACAGCATAACGCTTTGTCCTATTTATACTCTGTGTAAAGATCAATTTGGAATTTTGAGGCTTTCCCCCATTTCAAGCATTTGCCATTTCTTGGTGATGAAGAAATTTGACATCTTCTTTTCCAGCTGCTTTGGATCTTACTTCGCACTCATATACAATCGCTCCTATAGCCTGACCTCTGCGTAAAGAAGCCCTGTGCGCATCCCTCCTGGTCAGTCTATCTCCTGGTCAGTCTACCTCTGTACCTTTTTATCCAGCGAGGCCACATTCTCACCACTCAGTCATCTAATGTTGATTGAGCAGCTGCCACCTTCTAAACACCATCATTGGAGCCACAAGGCAAAAGATGCTGAGCTGCTAAGAAGCCAGCAAGAATGGGAGTCTAAACTATGTACACTATGGACTTATAAAGCTTGTGGCACTGCAGCAGGATGCTGTCCAACAATCACAGTGCGGAGCTTTGAAAGCCTGCAACGTCCAGCCTGGCGTGAAGACCCACTAAGTTAGACTTTCAGGGGCCATACCTCTGCATCAGTATCAAGTGAGGCTCCCCCAGTGATTCCTGTGCAGCCAGGTTTGAGAACCATTTCCCTGAAGGGCAGTAGCTATTTGTTTGCTTGTTTGGGTTTTTTTGAGGGAAACATGCAATGACTTAGAATTTCAAATGACTCTGCAGCTTAACAGTTACTTTAGGGGGTTATAACTTTGTTCCAGGGGACCATTTTTTCGAGGTCCAAGGCTTATATTTTGAGTCCTCCTTTGAGTGTACAACCTCAGTTCTAACCTGAGATCAGATTGCAAGGAAGCAACACTAACAAGGGAGGTTAATTTTCAAGAGGTCAGCATTCATCACAACCCTGTCAGAGGCAGCCATAGACGAGCCTTTGTGTCAACTGTCTACTTAAAATTCTTCAAATGAATCCCACGGATGCCCAGAGGAACATCTTCCCACATTGACTGTTCCATAGGGAAGCAACCATGGTTTCCTATTGTACGTCCATCGCTCATGTGTACCATGTGGGCTATTTCATGTTCTTCCTATCTGTGGTTGTTTCTCCTTCCCGGTGTCTGCCATGACTGTGCACTCTTAGCCGGCTTTCTAGGTTCACATCTGTTAATTTCACATGCAGATGAATCTTTAGAGGAGACTGCTTCCAAAAGAACTCTCACAACAGTCTGAGACACCAAATGTTGCTGAAATTCTGATGTATTTCTCTTCCAGAATCATTGGGGCTCTTGCTAAAGGGAAGCTTAGCAGGCATCAACTCATGGATTGTTTTGTGTTGTTTCTTACTTTGCTGTGTGCAAGTATGTAAAATGTGTGGCCAAGCGTGCTCTCGTTCTTTTACATTTTGATGCTTTATAGGTCTTCAGAACCCGTCGCATTCACTATGCTTAGCTCCTAATGTTTTTGTCTTTGAGAGGAAGAAGAAAATGAGTGTCTCATTAGGCCTTTGCCATCTGACAGGTGCTGTGCAAAGTTGGGCTTCTGAAATTTAGATTCTCTCTTCGTGCCCAAGTCAAATGTTCCTCTTCCTTTAGTTCTTAACTCCAGGACAGCTCAGCACATTTCCTAGCTGAGTCCCCATGCTTCAGAATAATTGACTGAACTGTCATATTCAAGGACCCTTTACTGCTTTTTTTCAGTCTGTGACAAATTCTACTGAAACAAATGCTCCATACTGTCATTCTCCTCCTCAGTCTTTGGCCTTGAGCACAGGGTTCCTGACCTTACAGCTTCCTGGTGCTGTGATGAATTCTCTTCCTACCTTCGCTAGGCCAAGGTAATCCAAGGAGTTTCATGGCCTAGATGGTCTATCCTATGAGCTCCAACTCACAGGGAAACTGTTAGGACTCCAACTGGCCACTGGGTCCTGTGAACAGCTGGCAAAGCCTCCCTGAAGGTGCCCTCCATTAGAAGCTGTGCACAATAGCAACAGGAAAAAAGACATGTTTTCCTAATGGCCTTGTGCAGGAGCATGAGGGTAATGGGGGCTCAGCTTGCCTGACTTACCAGTTAACCTGACTTGTTTGTATGATTTGGGATTCTGTAGTGTAGATGAGACATGCCTCAACAGTGGAGTTAGCTAAGAACTGTAAGCATACTAGAATTTTTCAGAAATACACATCCCCTGACATCAACAAAGCATAGCCTTAAGGATAATTTCAAAACTGAGTAATAAGGCATATTCTTGACACCATCTTTAACTGAAGTTGCTCACACATACTGGGAAAGGTGTTGATTGAGCCAATGGCAAGTAAGTTCCATTTGGGATTAACAAGCAAAATGGAAAGCAAGGATCTTCTATAGAAAGCAATCATGGACAAAAAGGCACAATGACTGAAAGTGTAAGGCGCAGAGTGAGAGTGAATACAGCTGAGATGCAGGAGCCAGGACATGAGGGTAGACCAAGAGGTCCAGATGACCCAGACTGAGAAGTCAGCATATGGAAGCACAGCCTTTAGATAGACAGTGGGCGTTGTCCCGACAACCTTTGATGTACCTGGCCTGCCAAACCCCAACGCTAGCAACACAGCAGGACACAGAAGGTCACTTGTTTCTCTCATGATTGCACGCCTGGTTACTGGTACCTGTTCTCTGCCGTCATGATGGAGGATTGGACTGCAAGCCTATCGCTAGCCCAAAAGGAAAACAAAACTCACATCCCAAGTCCCAGTGCTGTTAGATTAGCATTGATTTTCTGCAACTATAAAATAAAAGACATACATTAAAGCATTGGATATTGGAAATTTGTAACTCCCACTTGCACATGGAGCAGGACAGACTGAAGACCAGGTCTCAGCTGAGAGGTTATAACAGCCATGAATCAAAGTGGTAAGGCCTGAACTGAAGCAGTGGCCAAGACTAGGTTTGTGAAACAGGAGACCCATCGAGAACTGGGGGAAGAGCCTATGGGATGCTTCTCCGTCTTTTAGCTTGAACAAACAGGTATATGCTTGTACTGAGATGGGCCAGCACATCCTGTGTAGGACTGGGAACTGCAGTTGAGGGTGGGCACCTTGAATTTTGTGTGCTGATAGGATATTATGTGGGTACATGTCATTCTTCATCCACCGTGCAGACGTCATGCTGCAGTCAGTATTCCCAGGTGACCACCTTCCTTCCTAAGAATCACAATAGGCTCTCCCTCCTCTCTCTCTCTGGACTCATGACTGAGCAACGTATTTCCATTACTTAATTAATTTAATTAGTTTTATTCATGCAGACATTTTTGCTTCAATTTAAGATACTGATTGTGTCTTTATTTCAGTTTCAAAGACCCACTGTGCCTTTCCTCTCTGTGATATTATTTTCCTTAAATTTTCTTCTTTCTCTGATTTGGAAAAATACTTCATTTTTAGCACATGAGTAAAGTTTATGAATATCTTGACAAGTTGTTATAAAAGAATGTTTTTCAGACTGAGTCTCATTGTATAGCACAGGCTGGACCTCATGATCCTCCTGCCTCAGCATCCTGAGTGGTAGGATTATAGGCATGTGCCACAATGCCCAATTTATCATAAATGTTTGAAACTGCTAGCTGCTCTCACATGAAGAGATTCCCTTCAAACTAATTCAAGTTGGTGTTCATGCATGATCAGACATTGGAAAAGATCTTCCACAAATTTAAACAACAAACAAAATTATGTCAAAAACACATTTAAGAAACTATTGTCAATTTCTGGATGTTTATTTAATGAGGAAAAATAGTACATACTACTATCTTCTGTGCACTGCAAATATCCCTTAACTTCAGATAACTTCTTTCTCAATTGTGCACCATAATGATTAAAAAAGGATGCAGGCTTTTTCTTTTTTAGTTTGTCTGAATTTCATAAATCTTGTTCTAACACCAAATAGGTGATTTCACATTCTAAGTTTCCTGTAGACTAGAGAGAAAGTAGAGTTCATACACACCAACAGCTCATCTCTGAAAGAAAAATAAAAGCAGAAGAATCCTTTGTGCCTTGGTGATCTTTCTTGCTGAAACACTATCACAAAGACAATCCTATCTCTCCCATTTAGTCTATTATCTACTGCTTGCTGCAGAGGAGGCAAGGAAAACTCCAGAAAGAATGCTGGCTCCACTCTGAAAACCACCCCAGTATTCTGTCCTAAAGGCTAGCCCGGACCTGTGCATGGTGTTCAGCCACATGTCTTGGTGGCCACAGCCCACAAGCCAAAAGCAGTTCAGAAGGATTAGGCAGGCTGCATGCAGAATGTGCAAGCAGGGAATTTGACCTAATGAAATGGTGTCTGTGTGTGCATGTATGTGTGTATGTGAATGTGTGTATGTGTGTATATATGTGTATGAGTGTGTGTATGTGTGTGTATGAGTGTGTGTGTGTGTATATATGTGTATGAGTATGTGTATGTGTGTATGAGTATGTGTATGTGTGTTTATGTTTATGTATGAGTGTGTGTCTGTGTGTATATGTGTGTGCATGTGTATGTGTGTGTATATATGTGTATGAGTGTGTGTATGTGTGTATATGTGTATGTGCATGTGTATGTGTATATCTGTGTGTGTGTGTGTGTGTGTACATGTGTGTGACTGTCACTAAGCTGCACAGTGATGGGGAGGAAACAGTAAGCAGCTCAGTGAATGGGTTTACTTAAGTGTTCTTTCCATCTTGTATGGCAGATATTTCTAGAGACAACTAGAAGAGAAAGCTCATGAAAGGGAGTCTACATGCATCCTCGTCCTCCCTTCCACCCTTCCATAGCCTCTCAGTAAACAATCATACACCACACATAGAAGGAAGTAACCAGTTCTCTAGTCTCTTGTAGCCTTTCGTCATTCTCCTGAGGAGCCTCTGAGGCCCTGTCCAGAGGGTAGAAGAATGTATTCATTCTCCATTAAGTCATAGGACCCCAAATATCTACCTCAGCCAGCACACAGAAGCAAAGCCTTCTGTGGAAGTGGAAATGGAAATGGAAAGGAAAGATAGCAGGAGATGAGAGAAAGAAAGGCAGAGGCCCCTTGAAACTCAGGTCATCCACGCCCCTGACCGTGTGACTGCCCTGTGAGCCCCTTTGCACATGAAGCTGTTCTGTTAAGGAAAGCCTTTGCCCTGAAGCATGCCCTGTGAATGCCAGTGCAAAGGGTTAACACTCAAGGATCAGAAGCCATCTCCAACTGGGTGTATGCTTTTGGCATTCAACAAAAAAGGGAAAAGAACATGAAGCAAAGAGATAAAACTAGGTATCATGCTTAAGGAAGTCACATGAAGAATTAGAGGCTGCCAGGGGGGAGCAGCCCAAGGAATGGTGAAAGTTTACAGATGGAGGAAAGTGGGGATAGCAGGAAAGTGAGGATAGCCAAGAGGAAGGCAAGGCAGCTAGATTGAGGCAGTGAAGAAAAGGGGACAAATTATTTAGGGATTTGAACTCAGTTTCACAGTGGTTCCTATTAAGTTAGGACAACACTGATGATGCCAATACCAGTGCCAGTGCTGGTGCCGGTGCTGATGCTGGTGCTGATGCTGATGCTGATGCTGATGCTGTTGCTGTTGCTGTTGCTGGTGCTGGTGCTGGTGCTGATGCTGATGCTGGTGCTGGTGTTGCTGGTGCTGGTGCTGGTGCTGCTGGTGCTGCTGCTGCTGCTGCTGCTGCTGCTGCTGGTAGTGGTGGTGCTGGTGCTGGTGCTGGTGCTGATGCTGCTGATGGTGCTGTTACTGATGCTGATGCTGATGATGGTGCTGTTACTGCTGCTGCTGCTGCTGATGGTGCTGGTGTTGATACTGATGCTGATGATGGTGCTGTTACTGATGCCAATGCTGATGCTGGTGCTGATGCTGATGCTCATGATGATGCTGGTGCTGGTGCTGATGCTGATGCTGATGCAGGCTACAGGTAGGAGCTGCCCTGTGGACATGGACACTACATTAGGATATCAGAATACTGGAGAAAGCTTGAAGGCTGTTGCTCCTTGGACCCCTTGATGACTCTGATCATACCATCTAGATTTATGCCAACTTGACACAAGCTATAGTCATCTGAGAGGAGTAAACCTCAATTGGGAAAATGCCTCCATTGGATCTGGATGTAGACAAACCTGTAGAGCATTTTCTTAATTAGAAAGTGATGGGAGAGTACCCAGCCCATTGTGTGTGGTACCATCCCTGTGCTATTGCTCCTGGGTTATATAAGAAAGCAGGGCAAGCAAGCCATGGTGAGCAAACCAGTAAGCAACGTCCCACCTCCTCCCACCCTTGTGGCCTGACATCAGCTCCTGCCTCCAGGTTCCAGCCTTGCTTGAGTTTTGTCTGGCTTACTTCATCGATGGATGACAATGTATAAGCGTAAGCCAAATAAACCCTTTCCCTCACAACTTGTTTTTGGTCATGGCATTTCATCATAGCAGTAGTGACCCCTACTGGGGCAGAAGTTAGTGCCAGGCTAAAGCAATGTTGCTGTGACAAGCCTGACCATGTTGTTCTGAAGGGGTTGTAGAAGGACTTTAGAACTTTAGGCTAAAAATACAGCTGAGTGTCAAAGTTCAGAGGGAAGCAAAGACTCCACTGGGCCTTTGGTGTGAACTCGGTGGTGACCGGTCAGCTAGCGCTAAAGAATCAGCTATGATTGACAAGTGACCAGACCACTAAATAAAACCTTTGTTTTGCTGGAACGCTGGATGCTGATGAGCTGGGGCTGAAGAATCCACTGTGATTAAGGAGAGACTGGCATGACTGAGGTGAAATGTTCTGGGAAGTGTTTCCTCAGAGTTAGCAAACAGAAACTTGTGCTGGCAGTTGGACTGGTAGTGTAAGAGTCACCCAAGCAGGCCTGGATTTGAAGGAATGAAGGTTTAATTGTGACTGTGCCATGGTTCTTCCTTGTTGAAGTAAGAAAGCCTTTAATTTATTTTCAATATTATAGGAGCCCACAGTTGAGAGATTTTGAACTTTTAAAAAAATTTTAGAGTTTTACAGAGATTTTAGATTTTAAAAGAGACTAGATATTTTTAAAGATGCAACTTTTAAAGTTTAAATTTTTATGAATATAGGACTTTTTAGTTTTGTAAAATGTTTTATATTATGATTATTTATGTTTTATCTTAGGGATAAGCTATAAAGGGAAGGTTTTAGTTTAATGGTGATGTGTTTGTGTGTCAAGTTGGCAAAAGTTCAGTTGTTCTGTGATTTATGTCAACTTGACCCAGGCTATCATGATTAGAGATGAGGGAGTCTAAATTGAGAAAAAGTCCCTGTAAGATCTGGCTGTAGGCAAGCCTATACAGAATGGTCTTATTTAGTGATGATTGGTGGGAGGTAGCCCTTATGAATGGTGTTATCCCTGGGTTGTTGCTCCTGGATTCTCTAAGAAAGCAGGCTGAGCAAGCCAGGGGTAGCAAGCCAGTAAGCAGCACCCTTCCATGGCCTCTGCAACAGCTTCTGCCTCCAGGTTCCTGCCTTGTTTGAGTTCCTGTTATGGCTTCCTCCGGTGATGGACTGTGATGTGGAAGCATAAGCCAAATTAACCCTTTCCTCCTCAACTTGCTTTCAGTCATGGTATCTTAGCAGAGGCCCTAGCTAGGACATTGATTTAAGTGATCTGGGAGATGTTTGTGCAGAGGAAACTTGCAGCTTCTAACTCCTAACATGCTCCTAACATGTACCCAAAGGCAGAGAGCACTGATCTACAGGGGACAAAGGCAGAGCTGTCTCATGGGGGCCTGGATACAGGCCCTAAGATTAATTCTGAGGAAGTACATAATGACAGGTCTATTTTAATCTTCTTGGATTTGGTAAGAAGTGTAAGCATGGTATTGTTCTTTTATGATTGTTGTGTTTCTGGTTTTTCAGACAAGGTCTCACCATAGAGCCCATAGTGACCTCAAGCTCAGGGTCTTCCTGCCTCACTCTTCCAAATGTGCAGATGACAGACATGTGCCCCCACACTCTGATGTTCTCAAATAGCTCTCCCTTCTAGTGCCTCCCCCACCCCATTCATCCCCAGATGAGCATCTATGTTAGGAGCTTTTTCTCTGCCCTGGAATGTTGAGCATCTCGACAGATGCTGCCTTAGTGGGTCCAGGAGTTGAGCCCTATGTGCCTTGCTTACCAAGGGGCCATGTTGTGCCTTCTAGGTTTGATAGTATCAATCCACATCAAATGCTGGATGCCTGGCACTCGGAGATCCAGCACATGGAGTCCACCATGGCCACCATCTCCAAGTCAGCTGATTTATTTGAAGTCACCGTCCCTGACTATAAGCAGCTGAGGCAGTGCAGGAAGGAGGCCTGTCAGCTAAAGGAGCTCTGGGACACTGTTAGAATGGTGACTTCCAGTATCCATGCCTGGGAGGCCACCAGCTGGGGAAACATCAGTGTGGAGGCCATGGACTCAGAGTGCAAGCAGTTCGCCCGGCACATCCGGAACCTGGATAAGGAGTTCAGAGCCTGGGATGCATTCACGGGCCTGGAAAGCACAGTGTCGAACACTCTGACCTCCCTGAGGGCTGTGGCCGAGCTGCAGAACCCCGCCATCCGGGAGCGGCACTGGGAGCAGCTGATGCGGGCCACCGGTGTGAGCTTCACCTTGGATCAAGACACTACCCTGGCTCACCTCTTGCAGCTCCAGCTCCACCACTTCGAGGACGAGGTTCGTGGCATAGTGGATAGAGCTGTCAAAGAGATGGGTATGGAGAAGACTTTAAAGGAACTGAAGACCACCTGGACCAGCATGGAGTTCCAGTACGAGCCCCACGCACGAACCCATATACCCTTGCTGCAGTCGGACGAGGACCTCATTGAGGTCCTGGAGGACAATCAAGTGCAGCTTCAGAACCTGATGATGTCCAAGTATGTTGCTTTCTTCCTGGAGGAAGTGTCAAGCTGGCAGAAGAGGCTGTCCACGGCTGACTCAGTCATCGCCATCTGGTTTGAGGTGCAGCGTACCTGGTCTCACCTGGAGAGCATATTCATTGGCTCGGAAGACATCCGGGCTCAGCTACCCCAGGTACCTTCCCAGAAATCCTATGCTCCTTAGTCTCTGGCCCAAGTAAAGGGAAGAGCATCCCATCCCAACAGTGTTGGGGTTCCTTTCCTTGCACCTGAGGGTACTTCCTACAAATGCTGACCTGACCCAACACCAAAAATATGGTAACATGCTTGCAATCAGTTGCCTTTACATGTGAAAGAGAAAGGAAGGAGTGATTTAAACTTTATTTTCAAGTATGAGTGAGGAAAGAGATAGAGGATAGCAGCTGCTGTAGCTCAGGGATGGCTCTTCATGAGCCACTTCATAGGTCCCACAGCACAAGTACTCAAAGAAACTGAGTCTTGTTGCCAGGCAAGTTCAAGAGCATCCTCCCCAGGCAGCAGGACCATACTGCAAACTGTTAATTGACACTAGCACGCCAGATACCAGCTCTCTGCTGATGACCTGCAGCAGATTTGCCTAAAACACGTGCACTTGTTATTCCCTTCCGCATGTCTGCCCCTCCTCATTATCCCTAATTAATGTGTCATTAACCAACCCCTCCCCCCTTTCTCGGTGGACCCTCATCCCTCCTCTTTGGCCCTAGACTTCTTCTGTATCCATTCAGTACAGCCAGCTCTTTGCTGACAAATGCGTTCGGTTCTAAAATGTCACCAGTGGTCCAGGCCTTATTGAGAACTCGAAGCTCATGCCACCCGGCATTGCAGCTCGCCAGCTCCTCCTGCAGAAGCATGCTTGTGCAATAAGGCGGCTTAAAGGCCGACATCTGCAACAGAAATGAAAAGGGAGCGATTCTGAACTGTGGTTGTAATAAAGCCAGCTCCAGACTTCGTTTCTCCTAAACACCAGCAATTGAAGAATAGGCTTAATTAGAAGGGGCAAAGGACATAAGTGCAGACTTTGAGCGAGACTTTAAGGGGGGTTTTTGAGAAGCTCTTATGAAAAACATTAAAGACTTTGCTCTCTGGATAGTGTCACAGGTTTGTGCACACAGCATGCAAATGCCCACACTTCTTTCCTATTCAAAACGTAACAGAAATGAATCAAGTCACATTACATCCTAACTAGTAACTGTTTCCATCTATTATGACTATTTCCCAACTTTTGCACACGTATACCCACAGTTTTTACATAATTTCTCCCAGGGTCATTCCAGTTTTCTGATTGGCTCTTTTCATTTGAACATTCATGCCAAGTATGGTTCCATATTTCTGACACCTTGATACTATTTCATTTTCAGTCAAATCAAAACACCTCATTGGGAGGGGATTATAATGTACTCCACGCATGACTCTTGTCATTTGATCTCCTTGGGCAGTGGATGTGGTTTACCGAGGGGAGGACAGTAGGACTTGGCTTCAGCCCTAGTCCTTCCATGTTGTGCAATTATGTAATGTCTTCACGCCTTGATTTCCTCATATGTGAATAGGGACAGGCACTGGCACCTACTTCAGAAAGTCCATTAGAGCAATGCACACAACACATAGCATTGTGATTGCTGTTTATACTAACACCATTTGTTCTTACTAGGTTCCATAGTTAAGCCAAAATGCTTTTTATATATTAGGGATTTTTCTTTGCATTTTAGCAACACAGTGAGAATGATGACACTGAATAATTTTGACACCTTTGAGAAAAAAATTTGGTCATGCAAATATTTTTTTAAAGATTTATTTATTATGTATGTATACAGTGTTCTGCCTACATGTATACCTGCATGCCAGAAGAGGGCACCAGATCTTGTTATAGATGGCTGAGAGCCACCATGTGGCTGCTGGGAATTGAACTCAGGACCTTTGGAATAGCAGCCAGTGCTCTTAACCACTGAGCCATCTCTCCAGCTCCCCATACAAATATTTCTATAGATCTAGAAAAAACATCCAAGCTGGGCACAGTGGTGCACACCTATAATCCCGTCCCTCAGGGAGGTGGAGGCAGGAGGCTCTCTGTGAGTTCAAGACCAGCTTGATCTACAAAGCAAGTCCAGGACAGCCAAGGTGATACAGAGAAACCCTGTCTCGAGAAACCAAAAAGAAGAAAAAGGGGGGGGGGGAGAGGAAAAGAAAACACATCCAATCTACTGCCTATTTGACTTCGAAACAATTTATTGGACAATTAGAGTAAGTGTGGGGAGTCTCTGAGACTTTGTTAGGGGAGTACAAGGTGCACATGACCTTAGAGATCATATGGGCTATTTGGCTTTTTGACCTTTGTTCTTCCATGAACACACATGAGCTTCTGTGATTCTGCACTGTCTGTCAGAGCAAAGTAAACCAGACGCAGAAGCCAGTGTGGAACAATGATGCGTTGCGTTATGTCAGATGAGTATAGCAAATTGGAGGTTGAAAGGAGAAGAGAAGGGTGCGACTTGTGTTCTCATTGTGGTGGTTTTGGGTTTTGTAAAATTATTTTTAGATAAAAATATGATATTATGCTAAACTGATAGGTTCATTATTATTACACTTAAATTTTATTTTGAGTGCTCAGAGCAAACTCCTGAGTTGCAAACTCCTTGATTCTTTTTTCTTTAAATAAATTTTTTATTTAAATAACCTATTTAGGCTACACCCTGATTGTTATCACCTCACTTGTATCTTCCTGTTCCCCCCACCCCAATCCTTCTTTCACCCTATTCCCCACCCCTAGGCTTGTGACAGAAGGGGACATGACCACACCCTATCAGGTCTCATCCCAATAGCCTGTTTACCCTTTCTCTGAGTGTCATCAGGCCTCCCCACCAAGGGGAAGTGGTCAAATAGGGGGCATTGTAGTTCATGTCAGAGTCAGTCCCCACACTCCACACAACTGTGGAGAATGCGCTGTCCATTGGTTAGGTCTGACTAGGGCGTCTAGTTTTACTGCATGCATTGTCCTTGGTTGGTACAGTACTTTGGGCAGGCCCCGCCTGGGTCCAGATCTGCCAGTCTTGATGGTCTTCTTGTCGGGCTCCAGGACTCTCTGCCACAGTAATCCCAGAGCCTTAGGCACAAGCATTGTGATGAAGATGTATCTACTGGGCCTGGGCTCCACAACTTTGCAGTTGATCAGCTGTGATTTTTCTATAATGGGATTGGACTGATTTCTGCCTGCAGAAGACTGCAAGGGCCAATGCAAGACAAATATTGATGATTATTTTCTGTATGTTTCATCTGTAGGACTCTAAGAGATTTGAAGGCATTGACTCTGACTTCAGGGAGTTGGTGTATGATGCTCAGAAAACCCCAAATGTGGTGGAAGCCACGAACAAGGCAGGTCTCTATGAGAAGCTGGAGGATATACAGAGCAGGTGGGTCGGCTGGCTGCCCCAGCTGTGGGGAGGAAGCAACCTTTCCTTCTCTGTCTCTTATTTTTATTAACCACCTTCCAGCGAGAGCATACTTGCCCATTGCTTTGCCTATACAGGTTTAGGTAAAGTAGGGCATGGTATGCAGTTGCTGGAGTTCCTTATGCAAAATATAGTTGTGTATAACCTGTGTAACCCTCTCATGGGTTACACAATACCTCTAGCTTATTTACAATACCTAATCAATGTAAATGCTTTGCAACTGGTAATATTGTTTAATTTGGGGATTGATAACCAAAATTATTTGGATGTATTCAAACACATGAAAAAAAATTCCCAAGTATTTTTCAATCTTTAGGTGGTTAGACCCTCAGATGAGGAATTCCCAGACACTGAGGTCTGACTGGATTTGCATTGAGGTAATATGTGTGCAGCCTGGGGCCAAGTATACCAAACTGTGAGAGCCTGTATTCTGTGCTCGCAGGTTGTGCCTGTGTGAGAAAGCACTAGCAGAGTACCTAGACACCAGGAGGCTCGCCTTCCCTCGGTTTTACTTCCTGTCCTCCTCCGACCTGCTAGACATCCTTTCCAATGGCACAGCTCCACAACAGGTAAAATGGGTAACAGACTCAAGATCATCCAAGGGGCTGGGGCACTCACAGCAGGAGCCTCCTCCTCAGTGAGGAGGCAAGCATTTCACATCTGTGTTACCCTGGGCATCTCTGCTCCCTTTAGTTTTCTGCACATAAACACACACACACCACCACCACCACCACCACCACTATCACCACCACCACCATTGTCACCACCTATTGTTTTTAAATTTTATGTAGTATCAGAATCAATTAAGACACAAACACTTGTTATATTTTAAAATAGGGTTAGTTAACCTGGGGCAGGGCAGATATCAATCCTCTACTTTCCATGGTGGAACAGGCAAGGCATCCTTGCCTCAATCCCATGCCATCTGCTTCTAATAACTTCTATCAAGATACCTCCCATCCACAATCCCAAATACTTGCTAACGTTCTGGACTGGATTCTCCATCCGTGCCAGCCATGTGCTTCCCTTCTATCTAACCCATGGTGGCCTTCTACTTCTCTCCTCTTGGGTACCTTAGCCACACCTCTATCTCCCTGTCTCCTCTGCCCTGCCCTGATACCTCAACCACCACCACCACCACCACTATCACCACACCAACCATCATCATCACCACACCAACCACTACCACCACCACCAACATCACCATCACCCCAAACATCACCATCACCACACCAACCACCACCACCACCACCACCACCATCACACCAAACATCACCACACCAACCACTACCACCACCACCACCACCACCATCACACCAACCAACACCATCATCACCACACCAACCACCACCATCATCACCACACCAACCACTACCACCACCACCACCCCTTTCCCAGGTGCTGAAACAGAAATGGAGTTGCAAAGGAACATGAGGTTAAGCTTCTGTCAGGAATTCTTTTGATCTGATTCTGACGAGACATCTAGTCACCTGTGGTCAAGAGTGACAGCTATATAAAGACCACCCTGACCTGGTCATATTTGTTGCATAGATGTGTTGGAGTGTCACACCAGATCCCATAACTCTGTATTATTATTCTATACATGTATATCAATTACAGATCAGTGAAATCTTTTCTATGAGGCCTATAAGTTGAGACATTTTATTGATTGGGCCTCAGGGTGGTTTGGGTTTTTTTTTTTTATTTATATTTATGGTTGTGAACCTAGCCTTTAACGGCTGAGCCATCTCTCCAGCCCAAGGTTTAGTTTTTTTTTTTTTTTTAAAGCATATATGAGGAATCACAGGTTTGGGATTCTTGGCTTTAATTCACTTGTTGGCCAGATAGGCTAGTATTTCTTTGTGAGGTTTTGTCTATAAAGTTGGAGTCAGTTGCCTTCCATGATTTAGAGCCTTTGAATCACTAGGTGAGGCTCCATTGGTGCTGGCCTCAGTAGACGCCAGCCCTCCAACTGGAGGTAGTAGCACAAACCCATGGAAGGGCTATTCCAAGCACAGGCTCTCAGCCTTTCCCCAGGGTTGATTTCCTGGTTCCAGAGGGGCTGTAGGCTTTGCCTTTTGAAGGCTTTCCAAGCGAGACCACACTATGACACCCAATGCCATCGACCATGCAGTCTGTCTCCCTTTAAATGTCGGGGTGCTCCCTCTACTCACATCTGAGATGAGTTCAGAGAGCTTTAATTTTGCCTCGGGCTGAAGATATGTAGCCCAAGTGCTTGCTGAGAAGTCCCTCAGCATAATTCCTTTCCCCCCTTCTGTGGGGCTTTGTCATCCATTTAAAGTAGGAAGGGGTTTACTTGTCTCGCCTTGTTGCTTATTTGTGTTTTTTAAAAGTCATCTACGCAGTTTGTTTTTATCCTTTTAGTATACAGAACACTGATTTGATTCCAAGAGCCACACCATGTCAAGAGACAATGTATGTCTGAGGAGTGCCCCTCCTTCTCCTGTCTGTCCCCCACCGTCACTATCTGCCCTCCATTGCCCCCATAGCCGACCGGTTTCCCTGGGTCCTGATTTGTCTTTCCTGTGTTCATCTTTGCACAGATGGGCAGGCTCACATTTGTACCCACTCAGATATGTTCCCCCCCATCACCCATTCTTTCTCACACAGAAGGTAGCATGCTGCATATACCTGATTGCACTTGATCTTGGGGGCTTGGGGGTAGGCAGGGTGTCACTCTGTAGTCCCATCTCACCTCAAAATTGTGATCCTCCTGCCCCTTCCTACTAAGATTGCAGGCATGTGGCATTAGTTTTGTGCCTTGTTCTTTTATTTATTATTATTATTATTAATTATTATTATTGTGTATCTTAGAAATTATTACATATTAATCTGCTCTCTCTGTGTCTCTGTCTCTCTGTCTCTCTGTCTTTGTCTCTCTTTCTCTCTCCATTTTAACATTTGCATATCATAGTCATATTATGACTATTGTTTTACAATCTCAAATGAAGTAGTGTTGGGTAACCTTGTGTTTTTGAGACCTGACTTCCCGATTTAGAGAAATTCCTAGAAAACACTGGTTGAAAGAGTAAACACAGCACAGCCTTGTTAGCACTGCAATCCTTTGCTGAACAGGAACTGTCCCTTTGGCATCACCACCATCCAGGAGTGAGAGCTTCTCCAACACAGCCAAACAGCAGCTCCACTGGCTCCTAGTCTGCTGGATAATAAGAAGCAAGTGTTAAAGGGACATCATCTTTGCCCTTATGTACTACTCCATGTGTAGAAGGGGTCAGACCACCTCCATCCATTCCTATATCTTTAGTACCCAAGTACTTATTCTTAAGTATTTGATTTGGTTCTATTAAATCTTTAAAGAATCCACCTCTCACATACCCTAGGGAATGAAGCATAGGAAAGATATTTCCCAGCCCCTCCTCTGTGTGAGTGACTGAATGGGTTGATTTAGAAGTCATAGTGGCAATAATTCCTTTTACCCTAGATGTCTGTTGAAATAAAAAAAAATTATATTAGTGCCTAAAACATGCCTTTGTTTATGCATTTGCTTTTATTTTGTCATTTTTCTGTAACATTTGATGAGGGTTTTCCCCCTATCTGGAAACAGTGGCTTCTGTAATTGTGAGGGGTTTCTTCCACAATGTTTTAGAGCATTTCTGTTCCACTGATCTGCCCCCTCGGGGTTCATCACACACATGTAAACTGAGGTCTGCTGCCTTTGGCGGCAGAAACCCTCTTCTCTTTGACTGTAGAACTTAGCTCTTAGTTCACTTCCATGCCATCCTTCAGACTTTCAGTGCATTTAATTGTTTGTGCCGGTTGAACCCTTTAGAGAAATTCCTAGAAAACACTGGTTGAAAGAGTAAACACAGCACAGCCTTAGTTAGCACTGCAATGCTCCGCTGAACAGGAGCTGTCCCTTTGGCATCCCCACCAGCCAGGGGTGAGAGCTTCTCCAACACAGCCAGACAGCCGCAGCTCCTGCTGTTAATACTGCTGAAAATTGATTTTGAGTTTGCTCCCTTTGTTTCTGTGTACCAGCCCATCTTTTGACTGACAGAGCTTGTGGGTTGTTTGTTGTTGTTGTTGTTGTTGTTGATTAAATGAAAGCAAAACCAAGTAGTAATTATTTCTCTTGTTAAAAACATTAAACACGTCAGTGTTTGTTTTCACTTGCGCTCATTCCTGTTCGGTCCTCTTTGATTTCAGGAGCGTGGACACTGGCTCCCATAATGGAACTACAAGGGTAGCACTGTTATCACCAGTTTTATATTCTTTTGTTCATGTCTGTCCCATTGACATGGCTTCTATCGTCATATCTCCCTAAGTGCTACAACCGTCCTTCCACATGCTTGGTGGTCCACCCTTCTATCTTATGCTACAGTTGTCCCTGTCAGGCCTTAGACGTCTGTGATCAGCTTCCTGTGTGTCTTCTCAAATCACCTGCCATTGCTTCCTTTTTCAGGTTCAACGTCACCTTTCCAAGCTCTTTGACAACATGGCCAAGATGGAGTTCCAGTTAGATGCCAGTCAGAACCCAACCAAGACAAGTCTTGGCATGTACAGCAAAGAAGAGGAATATGTGGCCTTCAGCGAGCCCTGTGACTGCAGTGGGCAAGTGAGTGACAGCCCCCTCCCCTCCTCACACCCTGTCCAACATCCCTGCCCCCTTTAAACAAGATTCAGTGAACATTCAGTTTTCCCCAGGCTAGAGTTTGTGACCTGGAAGAGGGGCTTTCCTTCCTTGACTGGGGTCCACACTGGAGCTGCCCCTGGAGCCTTCTTCTCCCTAAGAAAAACATATGTCAACATTTATATTTCTTCACTCAGCAGAGACCAGTGCTGGGAGAAATAAAATGCACACAGTCACTGCGGTCATCTATGAGGGGATTTTAACATGACTGTCAGCACAGAAGAGGTTAAGGTATTCCCCCTGGAGTACCTCATGGGGGGGATCTGGAGCCAGATGCCTTCCTCAGAAACAAATGCCCTTCTCTGAGATGTCGCCTCTTTTCAAATATACTTCAGAGTTACTTCCTCCTATAGTTCTTTTCCCCCAGAGAGCTGACTATACACCCCCTTCTCCAGGAAGTCTCGCTGCATCCCCAGGTCTCTCACATCCAACTGTGGGCACCTGAATCATAGAACAATTCTTTCCTTACATCCCACCCTGTCCTTCAGCACCATTGAAGTAAAGTCCTGCCCTGCTCATTATTCCCAGTGACATAGCCAAGCGTTGTCCCTGGGGGCTTAATTTCCATGAAGAATAGGCCCGGACAAGGTCTTTCAGAAGTTCCCACCAGGAGAAATTCTCCTATCAGAAAATCATCCAAAGTTCTCAGCTACATGGAGGTGGCTGCAAACTTTAGGTTAAATTCTGACTATGATCTTTTCATAGACCAAGACCAGAAAGCATTCGACTGAGAAGCACAAAGCCAGCTAACATCTCTACGCTGTGTAGACAAGCCCATGAGAACCAACTTGATTAAATCTGCCTCCATCCAACTTAGGGTTCTTTGTATGAGCTCTGATTAGCATTCTACCACTCCTTCACCTGTTGTCACATTAGCACATTAGCCTAACTCCCACTCATCACATCCAAGATCATAAATACAAAATGTCGACCCTTGCCTCCTTCTGCTATCTGGTTTGTATACAATGCTGGAGCTTCACCCCCTCAGACTGGGTGAAAGAAAACAGAGAGTATCAATCAAGCCATCTCAGGCTCATGAAGTCTAACCCAGAGCTCTTCTTTCAGGTCGAAATATGGTTGAACCGTGTGCTTCGTCACATGAAAGCCACCGTGAGGCATGAGATGACAGAGGGGGTAACTGCCTACGAGGAAAAGCCCAGGGAACAGTGGCTCTTTGATTACCCAGCTCAGGTATTCTCCCAGTTGAACTTTCCTGAGTTTCTGTCAGACTCTGTGGGCCTTCTGAGGCTGAAGGGCCTCAAACTAACAACTCTGTGATTCACAATAGGAAAGACTTGAATCCTAGACCATTGCAAGAGCCAGAAGACAGAGCAGAGGCATTGGCAGCCATGACTGGACTCAGTCATTGCTTTAGACAATTTGGGTTATATATCTGTATCGTTATTTATCGGAAAAAGATACTAACAACTAAGGTCTTCAAATCCCCTTACACTGTATGTGCCAGCTTTTTGTTGATTATGAGAGGGGATGCCCAACTGGACACATTTTTAGACAATCTACCTGTAGAACCCAGTCACTGTAAATGTGGCTAGTATGATCACAGTGTAGGTTCAGAGCTCCCTGGGCATCTTTAACTGTCTGGTGGGTCTGAGTTTGTCTTCCTGAGGATATATTTAAGCTGAAGTATGAATTAAGAGTTAGGGAGCTAAATAATGGAGGGAAATAGCACCCCATATAAGGAGGAACATAGGCAGATGTTCAGAAGCAAAAGAGAGCACAGTGTCTGAGGAATGTGGAAGAGCTGGGTATTACTGAAGGGAGGCTAAAAGGGGAGAGAGCAGGAAGCATCTGATGGCGTCTATCTGGGAAACTGGAAGCCAGTTCTTATGGACTACATCAGGGAGACTGTCTTGATCCCAAATTTTGAGTTCTGCCCATTTTTCTCAGGAAGGTCTCAGTTAAAAAGACAAATGAAGACCATTAATGAATCTGTCTATAGTATACCACTCTTCCTGCGTCTTACTAACAGGAAAGTGCTGGTGCTGTGTTAGCTGGGGATTGTAGACAAGTGTAGTCACCTGAAGCACAGGATTAGATTAGAGTGACCATGAGGAATTTGGTGGTGAGGGTGTAGCACAGCTCCCTGAGCATCACCAAGAGCCTGGGAAGGTAGGAGGAGCCAACAAAGAGTCTTCTCAGAAGGAAGGTCCAGGCCACAGTCACGAAATGGAAAACAAGCTGTTGGTAGCAGAAGAACAGTATCAAACTGCCAGTTACTTCTGTAAGATCAAGCAAAACAAGGGAAAAGTCTGTCTGTCCCTGGATTACTTAACTAGGCCATTTCAGCAGAGCACAATGGAATGGGCCACATGGAAGTGGGTAGAAGGGTCTGATGAAGCAGCAAAGGGCTGAGTACAGAGAACATGGAGAAATAGGGCTGTAGAGAGAAAGGAGCCCCATCAGGGCCATAATATAAAGCACTGATGCGGAGGGGCTTTCTCTAACAAACCCCAGTAGGATGCAATCTCACAAGAAAACACAGGCAACCTAATGGATAGGACTGCTTGCAGCACCAATTCCTGTTTCATAAAAGGGATAATTCCCATGAGAGTTCTTCATAGCAGATGTCCTGTACTAGAATTTTGAACTAAAAAGAATGTCTCCTGCTAGTAAATACATAGCATCTAGACCACTGTCTCCAAAGTCCAATGGAACTACAGATGAACAGTGCATCCAAGTCCTTCATTATAAGTCCTCAGAAGGATGTATTCGCCATGAACAAGTCCAGAGTCAACAGGAGACGTATTGATTTAAATTCCCCTTTCCATGTTTATGTTTAATCTCTGAAAAACACAAGTGTAATAACCACATTGAATCTTGGTGCTATCCCCCTGACCTCCACCAAAAGGAGTCAGCCTCAGGTTGCATATTCTGAGAAATTAAAGATGTGGTGAAAATATTAAGAACAAGCAAAGGTATGCCACTGAATTTGAATACTTGGGACCCTAAAGGATCAAAGACCAAGTGCCGTGAGATGCTCAGTCAGTGTGTTGTCCTCCCAAATGGGGCAGAGGTGCCATTTCTGGGAAATGAGAGGTGAACGATGCCTGGAGCTATTCCTAGAAACCGCAGTATCAGCCAGAGCCAGCCTTTGGCAGTTCTCAACCAGGATCCATCTTTCAAGAGCAGAATGTACTCTTCTCATTTGCATTGTAATTAGTTCACATCTCTGAGGACTTGGAGCATATGGTTGCCTTAGTCAATGATCAGAAAAGAGGGAAAGGAAGGGGGCCTGTCACCCACACAGTCACGTCCTGAACCCTTGCTGCATCGTGAGTGGGTTGCTTGGAAACAGCCTTGGCAGCAGCTTGACTAAGCAGCTCTTGGTGCCACAGGTGGCTCTGACCTGCACTCAGATCTGGTGGACGACGGAGGTGGGCATTGCATTTGCCAGGCTGGAGGAAGGCTATGAGAATGCCATGAAGAAGTATTACAAGAAACAAGTGGCTCAGCTCAAAACCCTCATCACCATGCTAATTGGGCAGCTGTCCAAGGGGGACAGGCAGAAGATCATGACCATATGCACCATTGATGTTCATGCTCGAGATGTGGTAGCCAAGATGATTGCTCAAAAGGTAAGCACTGTACCTCCAGGTATGTTTCTCTTGTAAGTAGAAGCTCCAATGGGACAGCTCCAGTATAGGCCCCGGCTCTGCAGATCCACTGGGTGAGGAACATGGTAGTTCCTGCCATCTTTCAAAACTTCTGGCACAACAGTATCGGGTAGTCCTTGATTTATGGTGGCTCAGATTGTGGTGTTTTGGCATGATGGCAGTAGAAAAGCAAAATACATTTATTAGAAACTGTACTTTAATGAATAACATGAGCTCCTCAACACAGCCATGTAGTAGACATTAGGTAAAACGGATTTATCTGACTGTAGAGTAATGAAAATGTTTTCACCGTGTAAGGTCGTTACGATGTTTAGAAGGGTAAGTGGATCAAATTCATTTTCCACTTAGAACATTTTCAATCTCTCGTGGGTTTATTATCATCAGGATGCAGCCCCAGTGTAAGGCTCGAAGCATTTGCCTCTGCTTCCTATGCTATGGGCCGAGCATTCTGCACATTCCAGTGTCAGACAACATCCGAGCCACTCAGAGGCTTCCATGTTGTGGACAGGGGCTACCTATCTGTGAAGCACTATACTTCACCCACCTCAGCTGCCACCTCCTCCTCAGGTTGACAATGCCCAGGCTTTCCTCTGGCTGTCACAGCTACGCCATCGCTGGGATGATGAGGCCAAACACTGCTTTGCCAACATCTGTGATGCCCAGTTCCTGTATTCCTACGAATACCTGGGAAATACTCCTCGCCTCGTGATCACGCCATTGACTGATAGGTAAGTGCTGGTGCCAGCTGCTCATAGCTCTTTATATCTGGGAAGGCTAACCACGTCGTCATCCAGAATCAAGGTCACCATAATTTGCCATTTGTTCACATGGCTTCAGGGGGGAGAAATTTGACTCAACACAGCAGTTGTAAAAGAAAATTTGGAAGGCTGTAAGGTGGTCTTCTTGGAACGAGCCCCAGAGAAATCAATGAGCACTGTCTTTCTGGAATTACTCAAGGTAGTGGCACACTCCTGAACCCCAACATCAGATCTAATACACCCCAATTGCTTAACTATGACCAAAAGTGACTTTGCATTCGGTTTTCTGAGCTGTCACATGGAGGTAGTGGTTGATACGGTGCATGATTTTTGTTTTCCTCCCTGAGGATAGGGCAGTAATCCTAATGAAAAGTTTTGCAGCTGGGGAGTATCTCAGTTGGTGAGGTGCTCACCCTGCAAATGCAAGGAACCTGAGTTCAGCCCCCAGCTCTCACATTTTAAAACCATATGCATTCCCAACTGGCACATTTATTCATTACCTCGTTCTCAGAATACAAAACTTTAAGGAACATATTTACAACTGCTAAGGTACATTCAGTGATTCGGGAGTAGAAAGTCTCCATCCTTCATCCTATTTCATACACGAATAAACTCTGGCCACACACTGGTATTTCCAGTTGACTAAAATATTTCCTACCCTTAAATACCAATACTAATGGGGAAGTGAAACACATGTAGATAAAAATTTAAGTAGCACAAGTGGGGAGAGTACTAGACCTTAGCCTCAAGGAAGGCTATGAATTTCCAAGGTTGGGGCACAGACTGTGCCTTCTGAACACAGGGTCCCATCACCACAGGAAGAAAATGATGCCTAGAAGGGTTTGAGCAACAACCAGAAATTGCCTGATCTGGACCTTGAGGGCATGCTGGATCCAGGGTGGAGGCTTTCCCGGTATCCGTCATGCAGTATGAACTCTGTGTGTGAACCACTCTTGTTGCTGAATGGGACTCTAGTATCCATTTTGTTTGTCTGGATTTTTTGAGACACTGCCTCCTAGCTCAGGATGCCCATGAATGTCTGATCATCCTTCCTCGGGTCTGCACCACCACACACAACATATTTGTCCATTGTCAAAATAGATCCCCCCAAGTGAAATAACTTTAGGTCTTCATTAACTGGAACATTGCGAAGCAAAGTCACAGAAATGAGAGACCCTGGACAGAGTTGTAGACTCTTGACTTTGGGGAAGGCAGCCAGTCACCAGAACCAAACTAGAGAATGTAAAAGATGTGTTCTTTATCCAGTAGGTAATGGTGAAAATTGTACCTTACAAAAGTTTATCCAGCCCTCTAAGCTACCATTTAAAATGGTATCATCTGTCTCACAGCAGAGTGGACATGAAGAGAAGATGGCATGGGCAAAATGGCATGAGATATGGTATTTTAGCTCTCCTGAGATTTTTTTTTTTTTTTTCAGTTTTCTGTGCCCTTTGCTTATACAACCATTGAACATAACATCTCTTCTCCTGAAAGAGTTGCTCACCTGGGTACTAAAGGTAGAAAGGTGATTGTTATAAACTGTGCATTAACATGCTGTGTGTGTATGTGTGTGTGTGTGTGTGTGTGTGTGTGTGTGTGCATGTGCTCGTGCGCATGTATGTAGAAATAAGAAGACAACCTTGAATTTTATTCTTCAGGCACTTTCTACCTTTTCCTATTATTTTGGATTGGGGTTTTCCTTTGTTTTGTTTCTGGGCAGGGTCTCTCACTGGCCTGGGAACTTGCCAAGTAGGCTCATCTGTCTACACAACTCCAGGAATCCACCTACTTCTGCCTCCCCAGTGCTGGAATTATAAGTGTGGATTCTGGGGATTGAACTCAGGTCCTCACATGTGCAAGATAAGTACTTTACCAACTGAGCCACACTGCCAGCCCTCCAGCTCCCATCTCAAACAGTATCATCTGCCTTGCAGCCAAATCCTCAAACACATTTCCAAAGATCTGGTGATCATTTTTCAAGTGACTTAAACTTCAACCACTGCTTATGAAACTGAGAAAGCATGGATACCCAGTGTCTTCTGTAGAAGAAGAGTCTTGGCTTGCTTGCCTCCGGGTTTTCACATCCTTCATTCATTTTCCTACCCAGTTGGAAAGGTCTCTTACACCTGCAATTCCACTCAAGTCATTCCCTTTTTATTCTCGCGACTCCTTTTCTGGATGAGCTTCATGAGGCCACATCCCTGACTTCGGTGGCTCCCCTGCTGCACTCCAACTAAACTCTAAAGTCTTTGCAGGACATTGTTATCCCTGCCCATCCCGCTTCTCCTCTCTCCCTGCTTTGTCCCCAAAACCTCCTTTCTACTTGTCATCAGAAGTTCATTCCAACTTAGAGTTTCTTCCTCTGGGCTGTCTCTTCTACCATGGCCCCTCATCCTTCCTGACTGCCATTTCTAAGAAGCAGCCTTTTCCATCTGATGTGCACAGATCACAGGCAGCCCTTATCGAACCCCTTGCAGTCTCCCTCCTAATTTCTCCCACTTTCTGAGATGATCCACTTGTCTGCTTGCATTCTCTCTCACTAAGATGGAAACTTCCATCTTCCTGGTATGCAAAATCACCAGTGCCTAGTAGCATTGAATGAATGAATGAATGAATGAATGAGTGAATGAATGAATGAATGAGTGAATGGTGGCTAAAAATGAAAGTTGCTAATCATAAGAAGAGGCAACATTGAGGAGAAGTTGACTTGGGGTTTTACTTGGACTCAATTACCTTTGCAGTTCCTCCAGATAAAGGAAGTTTTTCCCAACTCAAGGTACATTAAGACTGGATTCTCCCAAAGCATCTTTTAAAATTCTAACTCTCAGTAACACATCCATCATTAGAAGGAAATCTGGCAGCACATTTTAGCTTTACTGTGAGTTTTCTGGCTTGCCATGGAATATGAGCTAATAGTTAGGGAAATTATATTACTTGAAGCAATATAATGAAGCCATTACATGTTTGAGCAACTTGATTAATGTCTGTCTCCAACTCTAGGCTGCCTGTCCTGTGGTAGCCTTGACTTTGGTTTGTCCTGTTCTGCTCTCAGGGCTTAACATTGTGTTCCTCTGTAATGGGCTCTCAGGATAGACCCTGAGTCCATGCAGGGAAATGAGTTCTGAGGCTCAAGTGTGGATGCTGCCAGGGTGTGGACACTGCCATGGTGTGGACGCTGCCGGGGTGTGGATGCTGTCAGGGTGTGGACGCTGCTTCCCCATAGCATTCTTTCTTCTGACCCACCAACATCATCATCCCCAGTCATAGGAAGTATAAGACTCTTATTTCCCTGGATTTTGACACTTGCCTGAAAGTGGAGAAGATAATTAGCACCTTTAGATTTAGAGGTACCTCAAATATGGTATGCTCATGCCAAATGATTTTGGAGGAGCAGGAAGAATAGTTCAACAGTGAAATATTTCCAAAACAGGGATTTATCACCACCACCACCACCACCCTTCCATGGGGTATTACAAATAACAGTTTGAAAGGAGGGTTTGCTACAAATATTGGTGAATACAATATAAACATTGGCCTCATTTTGCGCATTAGATGCCTTACTGACAGAATGTATATAGTTGAATATTTACATAAGCCCCCTTTCTCATTGACTGCAATTATTATCTTAAGAAATGTTTTACCCAGAGAAACAGAAGAGGAAATAAAATTGATCTCTACCTAGGAAGTCACGTTTTAGAACGCATTCAGCCTTTATAGTGTGTGCAGCATCGGGACATTTAATTCGCTCCTGCCAGAAGAATTAATCAAACGAACAATTGATCCATACAACCTTTGCTCATTCATTAAAAGCACACCCGTGTACGGCACATCCGACCGATTGTGCCTGTGTCTTTGGAACTACCCACTGCCCAGATGGGACTTGAATATGTAAGTAGGCTCAGTCGCTGTCACGGGACTTAGGTACAGCACTAAATTGAGGAACCAAATGGAAATGTTTTCTCAGGCTGAACAAAAGCAATTGTTCTAGGTTGTTCCTTAGCCTTGGGTGAGCTCCTTGGACGCCTGCTCTTGCCTCCCCTCCCCTTCACACACAAATGCCCCTATCTGCCCTGTGCTATATTAAGTAGTTTTAATCAGCTGCTTATCAATTTTGAGCACCTCTTAGTTTCTCTGGAAAAACTGAAAGTAGGTGAGATATAATTGATGCAAGAGGCTTTGAAGGTGGTTTGCTGGACAAGGGCAGAGCCAGAAAGTGTCTGGAAGGTTTTCCTCAATGCTTCTGTTAGAGAAAAGCTGAAAACCTTAGAGATTAAAGAAAAAAAAAGGCCAAGTCATCCATTGGTGACCTGTCACTGTTTACCCACTTCCTTCTGTGTGTGGGTGCTGAAGACAGAAATTGAGATCATATTATGATGTGTTATGAGACAGGGATTTCTCATTTTACTTAACACGGTGCTGTATGGCTCTTTTCTGAACATGGCAGCCATGATGGTCTTTATCAGAGCAGCTTCGCCTCCTGCAAGGGACCCTCAGGCTCTGGTCTGCTGCCTCCTTGCTCTGCGTCTGACTCAGCTATCTGTAGTTCCGCCCCAACTGCATATAACCCTGTAGGTGATGAAGCATACTGACTGTGAAAGGTTAACATAAAGGGGAGGCCTCCATTTATGGAGCTCCCGGAAGTTGTCATCCATGCTGGGGTGAGAATCTCAAGCGGCTAGGCTACTTTACTCTGTAGGTAACACCTCACCCACAGTCTCTAAGCAGACCCAATAAATACACTGGTCTGTCAAGTGGGACGCCAGTGACATTGTACGTGGGTCTGTCATTGGAGCCTCATCTGGGGTGGGTAACCATTTGTTCACATCTCCCCATAGGAATTCCATTTATATCCTCTGACTTTTCTAAGACAATTCAGGAGAGGAATCGCAGCCTGCTTGCAAATGTCCCATAGTTTATGTGATGTAACCATCGGGCAGAGGCATTTGAGTTATGACTGAGATCTACCGTTAACAACAAAGCTTCAGAAACTCCTCTGAATGTCCCTCTAAGGTTCCCATCATTTCCTCTGAGATCCTGAGGATGAAAATAAGCAAATGGTACAGACTTGCACATCATCATCTGTGCATGTGCATGGACACAAACATGTTTGCAGGAGTGCCCTCAGAGGCCCAACAAGCATGCCTCATTCCTTGCATCTGGAATTACAAATGACTGCAAGTTACGTGATGTGACCTAGGTGCTGGGATCCTATCTCCTGTCCCTAGTAGAGCAGCAAGTTATGCTAACCACTAAGCCATGAGTACAGAACCCTGTTGGTTTTATTTGTTGAAAATTAATGTTGTCCTCACTCTCACTAGTTTCTGAAAGTGTCCAGAGGATGGCACCTTAAATAGCTTTATGTATTGCTTTAGTGCCCCAATTCATTTTGCTGGTCACACTGTATCTCCTTTGGGTTTGGGCCTTAATTACTCACAGGCCACGGAGTCATATGTTTATTGGTGATTGGATTTTCTTCTCCTGAGAGTTATGCTTATCACCGTTCTGGTTCATTACAAATAATTGCTCTTATGCTTAGAAAGTCTATGTCCAAAGTGTAATATAATATTTTCCTATATCTTTTTCTAGCTTGTTCTGTTTTGCTTCTTGTTTAACCTCTTCGAGTTCTTTGGGAAATGTTTTGACTGTTGAGAACAGTGAGTCAAAATATGTTTTCATCAAAACACATTTAATGATGAGTGGTGGCAGTCCAAATTAAGCCAGCCTTTAGACTGAAGAGGAAGCATTGCCCGAACCTGGAAACTGTGTCCATCCGGCTGGAGCATAGTTACCTCTCAGCCCTAAATACTGGAGACCTCACAGCCTGAACTCCATGGACACACTATGTTTTGTCTGTGCATTTGGGTAGTGTCAGACACTTGTGATGTTTCTAGCTGGGGCCATTGTCACAATACTGATATGAGTATTTTTGTGCAAATCTTCATGTGGATGTGTGTGGGTGTTTTGTTTTGTTTTGCCTGTTTTGTTTTGTTTTTTGTTGTTTTTTCTTTTGCTTGGATGGGGACTTATTAGGTCTTTTCCCAAAATGGCTGTACTATTTTACACTCTCACCAGCATTCCCATTTCTCTGTATAAGAAAAAAGAAAGTTGCACCCTAGATGGGAAAGGACCTTAGACCCAAAATAGAGCCAGAATTATAGGTATTTATAGTAAATACAAGACGTTGAAATGTAAGCGTTATCATATAAAAGGACCAGATTTGTTCTAGATTAAAGCAGATGCCATTTTTCTTCTCTGATGCTGCCTCTTATGTTGAGGTGGGGACTTGTTAAAAATCTCTGGTCCTTTTACATGGACCTCTCTCTAACTACAACCCCCCCACACTTCTTTGTGGATATAAATGTTGGAAGACAGTTTTGCATTCATCTTTTTGAAGAATGAATTTATCATACCTAGTCCATCATTTTCAGTATTTTATTAATAATATCATACAATATATTTTGACCATATTTACCTCAACTCCTCCCTTTATAGCATCCCTGACCCTCTCCCAACTTTGTGTCATTTTTAAAAATTCATTTTATGTTACTCATACATTCATGGGCATAGGGCATCATGTTTAATTGCTAAAATTGTTTAGAAATTTTGTCCTAGTGAAAATCAGTGGGTCACAACACAAAACGATATGAAAGTGATAAGGGGACTTGAAAGAAAAGGGGGAAGGGATAGGGGTGGGAGGGAGAGGGGGAGAGTGAGACACAGAGAGACACAGAGAGAGAAGAAGATGGAACAAGAATAAATAGAATACACTATATACATATATGAGATTGTCAAGGAACAAATTAAACCAATAAAAAATTGTCCATCTTCTATGCTGTAAGTTACTTTTTAATTCAAATAACCAATAAGGATATTATTGACTGTTGCTGGAGGCCTCCCTTCAGGCGGACATTGCTGTGCTGGTTTGATTCCTCAGCTTCCATTACTGTAAAACCCCATGTTTTTCATTTGCGGGCAGAAATGGTGGCGATGCTGATGATGTCATTTCTGCAATTGTGTTTCATTCTATGGCAGGCCAGTCATCTTTCTGTCACTGTGACAAAAACCTCAAGAAAACCAACTTGAAAGAAGAACCATTTGTTCGGGCTTCTAGCTTCAGAGGTTTTACTCTTTGGTCACCTGGCCAAGATGCTCTGGGCCTGTGACAATGCAGTGCATCATGGCGGAAGAGCGTGGGAGAGAAAGCCTAGGCACCTCAAGGTGGATGAGCTCTCAGCTGCAGCTGACGGCCTCTGCTTTGCTTTGGGCTCTTCTTGTTGCCCATTCTAACGTCCCCACTGGTACTTTTTAGTTATTAGATCCCATCAGATGGCCCAGTTCCCTCCACTGAGAATCAGTCTACCCTACCCTTCTGTAAAGATGAGAGGTTGGATTTGCTGATGCTGGAAATCTCACTTGGTTCTGAGTTCTATTGTTGTGGATGGAAATAACAATATTTTAACCCAAGTGCTCAGAAACTCAGGGCATCCTCAAAACAAGAGTGGCACCTAATTCCAAAGCTTTCGTTCAAATGGAGTCTTTTTTTTTTTTAAATGGGAATTCTAGAATGTGCAACATGCCTTTATAGACTTCCACATCCTGTGCGAGTTCTACAGCTCCAGAGTGGAGATGCCTTGCCCTGCCCTTCAGTTATAAGAGGGGAGGAAGGAATGAGAGGGAAGGGTGGGGTGTATCCAGGTTATCTCTGTGCTAGTTCAGGCAGAAGCCTTTCTTCCTGGGTTTGGAATCTTGGGCTTCAGTGACTGGGAGAAACGGCAGGTATGGGACCAGTCTAGAACCAGAAACCTGGAGTTTGGGAGGCTGCATGCAGGGTTCTGTGAAGGTCTCATAGAGAATCCAAGTGGAAGTAATGGCCAAGAAAGATGGCGTGAGGTCCATCTGGCTTTAAACCTTAACCATCACTCACTTCATCTTGCCCCATGGCCTGTCTGATGCTCAAAGCCCCTCCTCATCATGTTTTGTGGCCTGTTTTTCTCCAGGGAAAGTAAGGTAACCCAATGAGGCCACATGGCCAGAGGCTAAAGCTGAATGCAGCCCAAATCCCTGTGCTCAGCTAAAATAGTGTCATGTATTTTACAGACAAACTAGAGAGATGAGATAGTTCTGACTCGTTTCTTCCCTCTGCCCAGAGAAACTGCCCTCCTGGGTTCCACTCAGAGGAAGAAACAGGGATGGGGAGCTGATTAGTGGAGAATACAGAAACTTACATTGAGTCCCTTCAGCATCATGTCGGTTCTGGGTTCCATCACCAATCAAGGTCATCGCCATCCCACAGGAAAGATACTTACTCAGTTGCAGGTCAGCCTGAAGCATCAGATACCAAACCAGACAGATAATTCTGGACACTGCTTCCATCAGACTGAGCTCATGAGTAGAGTCTGTATTGATTCACTGGGTGTGAAAACACTAGACCATTGGTGCAATTGAATAGATTTATCGAGATATAGTTTTAGTGTCTTAAAGTTCACCTACAACAAGGGCACAGTTCATCTGATCATGTCTTTTATGGTATTTGTGGAAAATCTCTGCTCACACTCCTGCCCCTAGTAGCCTCTGGTCTGCCTGGGGCTGCCTATCTCTATTGGTCATTTCTGGATGTTTCGGTGATCTTGTTAATCTGTCTCTTTTCACTCGTGGCGCATGATGCTAATAAGTTGCACCTGCCATGTTCGTGTCTTCATTCCTTCACATTTCTAAGGAGTGTTCTGTTGTATGGTTGCTGCATTTTGCTTATCTACTCACCACGGGTGGACATTTGTGAATATTGCCACCATGGTTGAGTACTGCAAATGGGTGAACTTATTTTTCTTGGGAAAACTCCAAGGAAGGGGATTACTGAAGACACTTTTAACCCGTCTTTCAAAGAGACCGCATCAGGTAACATTTCCCCCAGCAGCATATGACACTCCCCCTTCTCTGGAATCCTTGCCACCATGTGTTATGGCCATGTTCTAGATTATAGTCATCCTGGTAATGCACTGTGTGCACAGTGAGTTTCTCTGGGTGCCAATACTAAGCATCTTTTCATGTGCTTATTATCCAATGAGCACAATTAAATGGAACTATGAATCCTTTTGAATATCTTAAATATTTGTGTGTTTGGTAGAGGTGTAGGGGTGTGTGGTATGGTGTGCGTGTATGTGCAGTATGTGTGTACATATATAGTATGTGTGAATGTGTGTATATGTGCAATGTGTGTAGTGTGTATGTATGTAGTGTGTGTGTGTGGTCCATATGCCATTGGGCGGACACTGTCCACTTTATTTTTATGACAGGGTTTCTCTTACTAAATGAACCTGGAACTCACCATCTCAGTCTCACTGGGTGACCAGTGAGTTTGGAGGTCTGGAGGACCTTCTGTATCTACCTCTACACCCAACACACACACACACACACACACACACACACACATACACACACTACAAAGTACTGGAATTACACACATGTAGCACCGACACCCATATTTTACATAGAAGCTGATATGCTGGACTTAGGTCTTCACACTTGAGCAGCACTTTACCCTCTGAGTCATCTCCTCAGCTCCATCAGAAATAATCTTAAAGCTGACTTCATTCCATTGTTACTAGTGAAGCCAATAACAGGAATATTAAACTGAATGCTTGTTGGTAAACTCATGGGGTCGTAAGAGTCATTGAAGTCTTATATGTGCCTAGAGGTGTGCTGCATTCTGAAGATAAAGCAACAAACAAGAAAGTTGTGCATCATCCCTCATGCAAATATATGCGTGAAAGATCTGTGCAATATGCATGATGGGAATTAGGGTGGAGCAGAGTGGACAGGAGCAGAGCTAATCATGGTGGCCACGACCGGGTTTTCACTGGGAAGTCCAGGCTCTGTGGGGAAAAGATGAGGGCATGTTCTGGTTTTTCTTTCCTTTGTAGATGCTAACTTTGGTCCCTCTGTCCTTGAGCGTCCATCTCCCCAACACTCAGCAGGGCCATCTGTGGTGTGGTTAATGGCATTTGTGCTCCTATGTTTGGCAGGTGCTACATCACTCTCACCCAGTCTCTGCACTTGACCATGAGTGGGGCTCCGGCAGGACCTGCAGGCACAGGCAAGACGGAGACCACCAAGGACCTGGGCCGAGCCCTGGGCATCATGGTCTATGTGTTTAACTGCTCTGAGCAGATGGACTACAAGGTATGAGTTCACCCATCCTCTTGAGAGACTGGGACCTGGGTGGCAGCTCAATCAGGTACATGATTTGTCCATGCTTCCTTGGCCCCTCTCTCCCAGGAAATGCAGCATCCACATCGGAGGTTTCTCCTTACTCTTTCACAGTAGACTTAAGGTTGCTTTAACCCTTGTGCCTCCTGGCAACCTCTTACCTAGCCAAGAATTACAGCCCTGTACATCCTGACTCCACTAATGAACTTTGTGAACAAATGGATTGTTTGACATTCTTGCATCACCTGCAAAATGATCAAGCTGAACAAGTCCCCCCCAAAGTCCTAAATTTACTGATGGGTAGAAGGGCAGAAAGACTCATGAGTAGCTATGATGAAAATGCCTGTCTCCAGGTGGCAACTTTATTTGAGCTTCTCTGAAAAGGGGTTGTTTCTTCTGGGATGTTATGGCAGATGAGACTCCTGTATGCAGAAGAGACTAGCCACTACCCACTGCAGGAGATACCTGCAGACAGGCAGTGTAGAGACCACATGCTTCGTCGTTCTAGAACCCAGCACAGTCCAAATAATTAATGTGTTCCAGGTTATATCCTGGAGAAAAGCCAGAAGAAACAAAAGGCCCGTGAGGTCACTTTCAGCTACAGACACTCTGCTCACAAATGAATAAAACCTCATTTTAGGGATGTATAATAGCAGCTTGCCCCACTGCCTCTACACTGGAGTTTCCTCATGGTATATGTTTTTAATAAGATGCTTTCTGTTTCTCATGTAAACAGAATAGAACAGATAATGTGAACATTTCAGAGTAGAAAAAAGAGGTACATGAAATAGATCGAATACAATTTCCTGTTTGAAAATACACTTAGTGTAGAAATAATCTTAGAGGTTGCAGCTACAGAATCCTTATTCTTTAGATGACACTCCCTTCCTAGAACTGGGCTGGTTAACTTTTAGTAGAGACCCTTCTGTGGACAAGCCACAGAGCCCTGAGAAGCCATGTTTCCTCCTCACAAACAGAAGGGGCATCCAGACCTGAGCCCCTCCCTTCCCGGAGCCATTGCCTCTAAATTTGGGCACAAATGTTTTTATTGATGAATACATTAAGAAGATTTTTTTTTCCTCTTTAAAGAAATAAACTCAGCCTTAAGGATTATTTTGAACTTCTAGATTCTTCTATAGTTAATTATTGGCAGCATTGCTGAAATAAGTAAGTCTCCCAAGGGGACTATTCTGGAAGACATGCTCATTTGAATGTAGAAGGTGTGTGTCTTCATGACAGAAAACCAGCAGATGTCTTCAAAGTCACATCAAGCACAGCCAACAGGTGACTCTGCGCCCACCCCACCCCCATCATGAAGGTCATTTATCACAATGCTTTCAGAGCTAATCAGTGCCACTGGCCCCACCTATTCCCCTGACTACAGAGTCTTAGAAGAGTGTTGATATTTGGCTCATCTGGGCTGTCAGAAACGTTTGTCTCTGAGTCCAGGCCAGATACATACTAGAGCAGCGTCAATAGAAGTCTAATGACACCACAGAATTAAGGTGCTCACTTCCTAAGAACAGACAGCTCTGTAACCAGGCAGGTTCACTAAATTGCTCCTGCAAGCCTGTCTCCTCTTTGTCTGGCTATTTGGAAACACTCCAGAAACAAAGTAGGTTGCTTTATTGGTTACTGTCATTGCTTAGAATGCGTGGGGCATTTGGGAAGATAGCAAAATAAATGTTTCATCCTTCAGAACTGCAAATGGAGAGGCTCCAAAAGTAGCCAGTTGGGAGTTCCCACCAAGGAGTATCCTTAGCCATCCCGAGATGGAAGCACTTAAGGTTCCAGAGAAACACAAAAGGCTAGTGTGTCACTCAGGGGGCAATGTTTTCTTAGCATGCAGAAGTCCACCAGGGCTCCGGGTTCAATCTCTAGCACCAAAGGAGGCCAGAAGGTGGGGGAGAGAAAGAAAAGGAGAGGGAAGGACAAAAGGAGGAAGGGAGGGAGGGAGGGACGGACGGACAGACGGAGGAAGGAAGGAGAGGGAGGAGAGGAAGAAAGGAAGGACAGAGTAGGTGCCAGGGAGATCAATGAAAAGCACTCAGCAGAGGCATGTGTAGAGTGCTGGGACTTATCCCTGAAGATGAGCTGTGACAGTGACAGGCTGGGGTATTCTGTGGAGGGCTGTCCTCAGCCAGGAGTCAGTGTGTATGGCTTCGATGACACTTAAGGAATTTTCTTCAGGATGGGGGCCAGTTTCTTTAGGTTTGTGAAACCACCAAAATGTTTCTGCCAGTGTCTAGGAATATACCTGCTTAGACTCAATGCTGCTGGGAAAACCTGCTGCCAGCTGAATCGAGAGTGGTCAAGGTACTATGTGGTTTTCAGAGAGGACACAGAAGGAAAGTGGGAGGGTCCTGGGAAACCGTATGGATGATACAGATGAATAGATAGGTACATCAGGTAGATCACTAATTGAAAGATGATACATATATATGTAGATCAAATATAGTCTGGTCTATCTGGAGGGACAAGACATTTATGGAAAAGCCAGGAGCCGGTTCTAAGCAGCCAATATCCCTATTCCAGGCCTCACCAGCTTCACTCCTGAGCTTTCCTCCTAGAGCCTGGCTAGGGTGAGGAGAGAAAGGAAAAAGAGCCAGGCATAGCTGTCATGAATTTTTGATGCGTCTGCTATGACTCTAACAGTGATAACTTCTGTTTGCATTTCTCCAGAGTAGAGACTCGAACTGAGGGTAGCATGGTGGCCAGGAAGCCTTAGGGAGCTTTGGGGGAATATCAGGAGTCAGATGGAGATAGAGTACAGATACCACTGACCATAGGCCCTTCAGGTGGTGGGCTACAGGGAGACCTGTGGGCTTTAGAATAGCAGTGACATGTACTCTGGTGCCTCACATTTAACCATGTCCCCTGGAGGGGGAGACCTAGTGGCACTCAGAGGAAGGACAGCAGGTCACCGAGAAGAGACTTAATACCCTATGAGCATATACAGGGGGAGGTAATCCCTCTGAGGAACAGTCATAGGGGAGGGGAATAAGGGGAAAATGGGAGGGAGGGGAGAATGGGAGGATACAAGGGATGGGATAACCATAGAGATGTAACAAGAATAAATTAATAAAAAATTAATTAAAATAAAAAGAAAAAAGAAAAAAAAGTAGAATAGCAGTGAAACATAACCATGCCAGGAAGCTGTTGTGGGGAGTCATGTGAGCACAGGCAGCTGGAGAGGAGACTGGGGAGAATTTTGCAGACTTTAGACAGGACAAGAGAGAACCCAGGCACCAAGACAGTGAAAGGGGGAAAGAAATAACATGAGAAACTTAAGGGAAGAAAGCCCAAAGATGGTCTAGGAAACATGGCGAAGTAATGGGCTGATAAAACAAACAGGTATTAGAGAGGAAGGCTAGGGCTGTCCTTGTGAACTTCCGTCCCAGGGCATCCATCTGGATACAAGCTGACTCAACTCCATGACCACAGGTATAGGGCCTGGGCGCTCCTAGAACAGCCTGAAAATATGGAAGAAAGGGAAAGTGGGAAACTTACAGAGCTAGCCAATGTCCCTAGACACAGCCAATTAACACTGAAGAGTCTTGTAGATCTCACCAAGCATGGGACTTGACAGCGCTGTGACACATGACCCATAAATGAATCCACAAACATCAGAATAAAGCCATAGAGCTTATTAGAATGCTGAAGTAGAGCTGAAATGGGTGAAACAGCGAAGAGAAACTGTGTGCACAGAGTTGTTTAAGGGTTGCTTTTATGTGCAAGGTTTGCACATTGGACCGTCAGGCAGTGTTTCAATGACACGGTGTCCTGGAATAATTAGTTGGGATTTACCGTGGTTACCAACAGCCTGGCCCTGAGGCAGTGATGGTCCTGCCCAGCATCAGAACTGCGTCAGCACAACTACCTGGCCTACACTGGCACCCACAGTCTGCAGCAAGAACTTAAAGATGAGCTCTTTCTGATGACATAACGGTCCTGTTTGGAAGCAGAAGTGACCTTGCAAGCCCAACCTGCTCAGAGGCAAAAGCAGCCTTGTGAGGCTGGCTCTGCACAGCCATCGACTGCAGAATGGCGTCAACGCCTCATATTAAGCAGAAATATTTTCCCCTTGATCTTAATTCAGAGGCTACTGTAAAAACAGCCAATGGCTTTGAAGTTGAGAGAATTTGGATGATTTCTGGATCTCAGGAGGTTCATCATTCTCTAAGAATCACAATTGTATCTCGGGACTTCCGACTCCCTCAGCTTCTGGTACAGAGGGTCTTCCCCACCTTGGGAGAATCTTGACACTCTCTTCCTCATCATATTTCTTACCCCCATCACTGAGGTGGAAATCTCAGTCATCCTGATTGTTTGCACCTTTAGTTCCCGAGTGCAAACCAGTCATCAACATGGATCCCCCCCTCAACTTCCTCCACTTTCAGCCTTTTGTGATGACCCTGTCTTTATTACAGGACAGAGGTGATGCCACTGCTTACCAATAATACCAAGAAGTTTATCCAATGAGCAAGTGGTGGTGACATGGATTCTGCTATTGGACCTCAGTAAATAATGAGGTTGGGGAAAGTACTTGTGGAAATTCTTTTAAAGGTTTTTTTTAAAGGTTTTATGTGTTGTCCACAGTTCATAAAATGGATAACAACTTTAAAAGCTTTCAAACCACTGTTATGCATAGGATTTGGTTCCTGATTTGGTTCTGTGATATTTATCAAAATTAATATAGACACATGCATACATACATACATACATACATACATACACATGAAAAGTGGGTGGATATATATATATATATATGGGTAAATGAGTAGATAGATAAATAGATGATAGATAGATAGGTGAGTATAGAGAAATAGATGATTAGATAGATAGATAGATAGATAGATAGATAGATAGATAGATAGATAGATAGATGACAACCTCAACTTATAGGAATTTTTAGAATAAAACTGAAAACCTGGAACCATATCACCTTCCAGGACACATCCCCCACTATGAACTCTAAGGTGGTTGTGTCATCCTCTTTCTGACTGCAGTAAGACTCTCCTCATCTGACGTATCTGTTGTTGTTCAATGCCTTTTTCCCCTCACAAGAACATCTGCCCCAGAAAGGTCTTTCTTTTCTATCCTGGGTGCTGTTTATTCCTCATGACCCAGAGCATTCTCTAGCAGACAGTACCTGGTCAATTAATATTTGTTGTATGACTAGACATGTTTTTACTTTATTTTGTTAGTAGTTTACTTTGTAGAGCATTTTTGAATTTGGGGGAGCAATTGTTACACAGCACCCCATGTGTTCCCTTTCCTCACACACAAGTCCCTCTATTATTAAATTATAGGTGTGCTGCCTAGTTTTATGTCATCTTGACAGCTAGAGTAACCAGAGAGGAGGGAGCCTCAATTGAGAAAGTACCTCCGTAAGATCAGGTTGCAGGCAAGCCCACATGGCATTTTCTTTTTTTTTTTTCTTTTCTTTTTTTTTAATTTATTTATTAATTTATTCATATTACATCTCAATTGTTAGCCCATCCCTTGTATCCTCCCTTTCTTTCCTCCCTCCCGCTTCCCCCTCTACTCCCTTCCCCTATGTCTGTGACTGAGGGGGACCTCCTCCCCCTGTATATGCTCCTAGGGTATCGAGTCTCTTCTTGGTGACTTATTATCTTTCCTCTGAGTGCCACCAGGCTTCCCCATCCAAGGGACATGGTCTTAATTAATGACAGGAGGGCCCAGCCCACTGTGGGTGGGGCCATCCCTGGGCTGGTGGTCCTAGGTTCTATAAGAAAGCAGGCTGAGCAAGTCACATGGGCAAGCCAGTAGGGAGCACCTTCCATGGCCTCTGCAGCAGCCCCTGTTCCAGGTCCCTGCCTGTTTGAGTTCCTGTCCTGACTTCCTCCGGTGATGAACAGTGCAGTGGAAGCGTAAGCCAAATAAACTCTTTTTGCCCCAATTTGCTTCTGTTCATGCTGTTTCCTCATAGCTACAATGGCTCTAACTAAGACAATAGGTTAGTGTAGTATACACAGTGCCTATACATGCCTCTACACTAAAATCTAAGACAATGTTGGGATTCACCACTTGCAAGAACAGTTGAATGTATAGTTATACTGGTTTAGGCAAGTGTATGATGCCGTCACCCAACGTCACACTACCATGTGCAATAATTTCCCCACCCTAGCGTTTCCTCTCCTCCATCTGCATTTTGGTCTCTTCCCCCACCTTCTCTCACGATTCCTGGCAACTGCTGTTTTTTTTTTTCTCCTTTGTTCGCCTTTTCCACCTGAGTTTGAGCCTTCTAGGGTTTAATACAATGTGGGCTGTATTTTCCCTCCCTCTTTAAACTCTGCCCTATATCCAACCTTGCCTACCTAGGTAGATGTCGGACTGATTCTGACAAAATGTTGCCTTAATCACCGCCTTGCATGCAAACCTCTAAAGACCCCTGCAATAACTCAAGGCTTTCTGTTACTAAGACTTTCTTTAGTAATCAATTTTCCATCCCACATGGCACCTTTACTTTTCTCTGGGCACATCGTTATTTCACTCATTTTTCTTCCGTAATCTTTCATCCTCCTGGAAAGCCTTCCCCTGGCCTCACTACACAGACACAGACTGTATTCTGGACCACCTCGCTCTGGGAACTAGGTGCTTAGGCTTCCGTCTGCCTCCATTTGTTTTCTCACTATGCCCATGTTGCTGGAGTGTATTCTGAGAAATTCAGAGGTTACGTGAGGAAAAAGGAATTCCAGCTATGTAACAAATCAATCTTGTTTCAGGAATTTAAAGTGTGTACATGCATATGTGTGTGTGCGCGTGTATGCATGTATGTGCATATTTGTGTGAAGAGAGAAAGAAAGAGGAAGGGAGGGAGGGAGGGAGGGAGGGAGGGAGGGAGGGAGGGAGGGAGGGAAGAGAAACAGACAGAGATAGAAAAATAGAGACAGAGAGATATACTCTTATATATTAGACTAAGGCAGGCTCTGCTGCTGCTTGACCAACCTCACAGCCCAGTAGTATATGTTTATAACTTGGCAAAGGTGGGTTATGGAATGTACTGTTTCTGCAACTTTCTTGACAAATATTCTTTACTCAAGGGACAGCTGGTGTTCCACAAAATACATTTGCAATGTGCTATTGTTCTGCCAATCCCATCTTCACTGATCGCACTAGGGTACACTGACCCATTTCTCTCTGTTTTCTGTGACAGTGTGGTCTGCAGTTTGGAACTAATACTTCTGTAGCAATCCTCTTGTATTTGTAACCCGTATTGCCCACGCCTTCCTAAAAGTTCCTGCAGGGACCATAGCTAACACACAATTAATCCTTTTAAAAAATGACCTCTGGATAGATGTCAGGACCCCCATGACTGTATCTCCCCAGCATTTTAGAGGCACCACTTAGCCAGTGGCCTCCAGTACCTGCTCTTTACCATGGATGCATAGCTCACCAGCTACCCTTTAAAAGAATGTATTTCATTTTAGAATATAAATATACTCTTCCTTTGAAATTGTTTTCTTGCTCTCTTTTACCAAGATTTTGCCCGTAGTTTGCTTCTGTGACTGTTGTCTGTTTCCCAGCTCCCCATCAGCTGGGAAACTTTCATGGCTGGGCATGGATTGAAGACACAGGCATTGGATTCCCATTAGGGTGTGCCAAAGCCTGACCAGAAGGTTATTTGTCCATGTGGTGTAAGAAAAGCTATCTTTCATTCATTTCCTGGGACTTTGAAGGCTACAGAATGCTCAGGAAGGAACCCTGATGGCATCTTAAAGGGACTGTTCACTGTAGCATCTTGGAAAGCCTGTCTGTTCCCGTGACTTGTGTTGTCACCCATCAACTTAAAAACTTAATTGTTCCTGAAATTAAAACTTTCAGGGGGACCAGATATGTTTATAATAAAGAGGCTGGAAAAATGACTGTGAGCAAGACTCTTCTAAGACAGCATCATTATTTAATTTTTATACGTTCCCTTGCAGTCCTGTGGCAATATCTACAAAGGCCTGGCTCAGACTGGCGCCTGGGGCTGTTTTGATGAGTTCAACCGAATCTCTGTGGAGGTCTTGTCGGTGGTGGCTGTTCAGGTATGGATTATAAGGGTGTGGGGACCTTGCAGTCTTCGTGGCTGGCCATGTGGAAGTCTACAGCCTTTCGTTTTCATTCTTCCTCAGCATCGTTTCCCCCTCCTTCTTGCTATTCCAGTTCCCTTTCTCCATCCTTACAGTAAGCTCCCTCTATTAGCCACCAACCATGTCTAACTAGGACAGTCTCTTCTCTCTGTGTAAGATAGAGACATAAATTATCTGCCCCACCTGCTTCAAAGCGGGGGACAAAGGATCAGCCAAGGAGGTTGGTTCCAGCTGCTTGAAAACGGCATGCACATCGGTTGTAAACCTGGCCTCTGGTTTCAGCTCTTATGTTTGCTCTAGAAGTCTGTAGCAGGTTGCCTATTCTACCCAATTATGTATAAGACAGGGCTGTCACTGGGCTTGAGTGAGTGGAGGTGCCCAGCTGGAAAGACACGATTCCAAACTTCAAAAGTGCCTCGAGTTTTTGAGACACATGTGAGCATTTTTGGTGTTCTGAAAGTGATCTGCATATCCACACTATAGAGTAAGACTCTGAACCGTGCTTCTTAAAGTCAGTCCCTAAAGGCTGCCTGGAGAAGATCTGAATTGAGGTCAGGGACCCACGGACAAGCAGAGGAGAGCAGAAGGAGAAAAAACAGAAGGTAGATTGCTTTGCACAGTCTCTCTTGCCAGACTCTCCTCATATATCACCCCTTATGCTCCAGTGACTCTCCTGGTATAACTTCTACTTTATGTAGAGAAAATGTATCAGGAAAAAAAAGGTTGCCCAAGACACACTGCTGAAAAATGACAGAGGGAAGACTTGGACCCGCTTCCTCCATCCACATCATCAATGTGCACATACAAATGGCCAGAGAAGCAAGTTCAAACCAAATAAAAGGTGGGTGTAAATGCTTTCTGGAGCAGGTGGCCAACTGATGAGGCAGGTAGCTGAGGGTTCCAAGGCAACCAGCTGCTATTCCACGACATCCCACCTCTGGTCTTCAGCTGCCACTGGGAGCCATGGGCCATCTGGGGCTCTCAGAGGCCCTTCATTTGCCTGCACTGTAATGGTCAGTTCTCTAGGCTCTCTTATTTGACAAAGAGTACTCCGCAGACACTGACCCTTGTCCCAACTGTTCCTTAGCAGAGCTTCCCCAGAGCAAGGTGCAGTTTCCCTTCCTTAGATTTGTTCTTCTCTCAGTTGGAGTTAGTCGATAGGGGGGTGGGGTTGGGGGTGGGGGTTGGGGGTGGGGGTGGGGGTGGGGGGTGGGGGTGGGGGTGGGGAGACCCAAGTGGTAACCTGAAAACTCTCTACCATCTCTGGCATCATTCTGCCTTTGCTAGGTGAGCTGATTATTGCAAATTTCTGTGCTCTCACATTGGAATGACTTGACAGGGCCTAAAGAGGGAATGTTTCCACCAAGCGCTAAGGAGGTGGGTAGATAGAAGATTGTTCACCTATCAGGCACAAGATCCCATGTTTAATCACCATAACCATTCCTTCCAAAACCTACAGTTCCATGGCACTGACTCATTCTATTCAGGAAGGCCTGTTTCCCTGGAGAACCAATGGTTAAACATTTATTAACACACCTCTGCCTTGTACAGATGGGAGACTGGTACTACCTAAATGAAAACTGAATGTTCATATTTTTGCAAGAAATTATATTAGCCTTTTCTGCAATTATAATGAAATACCTAAAGTTGGCCAGCATATAAAGAAAATGGGTTTATTTGGCTCACATTCATTGACTTTGAAGGGTGCACATCTGGCAATGACTTCTTGCTGTTAAAACCATAGGATTCATTCGTGGGCCCCAACCCAATGACCTTGCCTAACCACTTACCAAAAGTTGAATCTCTAGGTACCATAGCTGGACCCCGTTCCCACCATCTCAGTATCTCATAATGAGGATTTAATCCTGATATACAAACCCCTTGAAACAAACTGAAAACAGATCCAAACCATATCAGAAATTGCACATGTTGTCTGGTTGTTTCCACCCTTGGGTGGTCATATCACAACTTATAACCAGGAACAGTGCCATAGGCACTCTCTGTGAACACTGAGGACTAACCCCTCCCTAGGTTTCTGTTGTAAAGTTAAGAAACCTTTCTCAGGACACTGGTTCTAGCTTATGAGTGGTTCTAAAAACTTGGGGAGACTTTGTCTCTTCCTTTAGCAGCCACTGGAAATGGCCTGATTTCCTTTTGTTGTACCACGTACTTGGAGCTTCTCTTCCTCCTTCTCCCACTGCAGACATCTGTCTTTTCAGCCCCTTGCCCACTGTCCTATTATTTCCTCTCGCCTGTGTGTCTTCCTCTCATCTCAATCTCATTCATGATTCCTGTGCCCTGTCCTCTGGCTGCTTGTCACAGTGTTCTGAGGGCAACTCTTGCTCTGACCAGCCAGGCATTGCTATCCCTGATTCCATGTAAGGCCAGAACCACTCATTGTGCACAGTATCTTTGATGGGTGTCTTGGGATGACAGTTAGTGCTATGGGCTTGCTACAGCTTGCCTCTGTGTATGCTTCCCAAGGCATTCTTTTTAGCATGCCCCACACAGAGCTTACTGAGATAATCACAGTTTTTTTCATTGTAAATTTTTCAGTGAATTGATGTCTAAAATATTTAAATCAAAGATTGATAGCTCATAGGTGCTCAAGTATTAAGGTGACAATACTGGTAGGAGTCATGTAGTGATGGTGATGATGGTATAACTGATGAGAGTGGCAATGGAAGTGGCAGTGATCATGATTGGTGATGGTGTCTGTGGCGACAGTGATGAAGGTCATGACTTTGGAGATAACGGTAGTGGTGATGCTGATGGTAATGAAAGTGGTGTTGGTGTTGATATTGGTGTTGGTGATGATTACAGTGATGATGAGGATGATGATGATGATGATAGTATCCATGGAGAAAAGAGCATGACACTGGTCATGATGATAATGGTGGTGGTGGTGATGGTGATGATGTTTATGGTGGTAGTGCTAGCAATGATACAGAGGAAGTGAGTGATGGTGGTGGTGGTAATGGTAATGGAAGTGATGGAGTTTATGGTGGTAGTGATAGTGAGAAGGAGGAAGAGGAGGAGGACAGTGGGTGGAGGTTATGATGATTGCTATTATAGCTGTCGTGGTAATAATGTTGATTGTTATGGTGGGGATGACGATGGTGATGGTGGTGATTATGAGGGCATGATGATTTCAATGGTAGTAATGATGGCAAAGGTAGTGTAGTGATAATGATTACTATGGCAATGGTGATGAAGGTGACAATTATGAAGCCATGGGATTGCAATGTTGATGATGAGGATGGCGGTGATGGTGATGGCTATGGTAATGGTGATGATGATAATGATGATGATGATGATGATGATGATGGTATAATGATTGCAATGGTGGTGGTGATGAGGGGAGGTGGTGGTAAAGATGATTGCTAGCCTTGTCATTTTAAAATGACAGGAAATGAGTTGGAAATAGATGTCTGTGACCCATGGCACAGGGGTAAAGGCCCACACCTGTCTTGATCAGGCCTGTACTACCTGTATCCCCCACCACTACCACACTTATCATTAGCTGGACCATCCCCAGGTTATATCACCAACCCTAACCATTTGCTAGCAGTTGAGAGAATACCCAACAGCTATTATCAACTTCTTGGGAGCCAGAAAATGAGATGACCTTACTTTAAAAGGGCAGTCCCAGGCTTCTCTTCTTTGTTCCTAGAATTAAATAAAATATGTTCAACTTGGAACTTTCTTGTGCTGCCACATCCCAGTCTAGGGACATGCCCATGAAGGACAGTTGGGAGGAAGTGGTTTGACAACAGCTCAGGCAGAACTGGGGTTGGTAACATTTAAAATCATATAACCATCCAAGGAGAAAATTGTGCTTAATTATTCACACAGTAATCCTGGCTGGCATATTGGTTTGGAAGCTGCACCAGCTGCTGAGGGCTCTCTGCTGCCCTCCCCTCCCTCTCTTCTCACCCGTCTGTGTTCCTCATCCCAGTGACTTCTGCAGAAGTGATTATGCTCCAATGTTTACACTGCTGTATATATTCATGTCTCTGTCAGGTTGGTCAAGCAGAATTGCATACCCATTTGGGAAAATCCTCAGTGTGGCAATTGTGAGAGAAATTACTCACTATTTTTAAAAAGCATTATACTGTTTAATTCTTCTCAGAGTCTCCTCATTGCTGGCTCAGTCAGCTCTCTAGACCTTGGACTGTCTGAGTTTTGTGAAACATTCCAGCAAGGTACAACTCATTACCTTGAACTTGTAATAACTGGCCTTCCTCCATATTGTCTGGTGTCCCCACTACTTGTGGTACGGGCACTGACAGGAGTCTGGAGTGAGGCATGAAGCCACTGAGCAGCTGATCCAAGGCAGGCATGGCAGCAAATATCCAAAATCCCAGCTAAGATTGTGAGTCTAAGGTTAGCCTGCAAGGCCCTGTCCCTCACCCCCCCCCAAAAAAAATAAATAAAAACCAGAAGGTCCATTAGCAAGAGATTTACAGCATCACTCCAAGGACTCCAGGTGTGGGACAAATGCTCCAGTCTTAGAGCCGAGTCACACCCTTTGTAGAGGAGCTTACTGTAAAAGAACACAGAAAGAACTGGGACAAAAATGTACAAAGTGGTGATTGGGCTGCTCATCCTAAAGGCAGGCGAGCCCATCCTACCATTACTGTGGGATCCAGGCAGGCAGGCTTCTAGTGATATGTGGAATTTGGACAAAGGCTTCATAGAAGAATGGCCGGAGAATGGGGTTCCTTTCTAGACTGGAAGGAGTATGGTAAAGGGGTAGAGAGAGAGAGAAAAAAGAAAAAAACTGAGAACATTCACACAGATGAGGTTAGCGTATGACCTCCCTAAATTGTTTCATGAGCAAAAAGACAGAATAGTTTGCATATGTCACCCACTATGACAGATTTAAGACCCAAGTGGGAGGATGGAACCTTCAGAGAATGGCAGCTTCTGGGTTAGATCTGTTGCAAAGGTCTGTCCTGTGCTGTATAGAATATCCATCCACTAGGTACCTGCAGCATCCTTCCCTCCATGATGCGAGACAGTCCCTAGAGATCAAATACACCCATGGGGATTGGGTGAAAATGATCTCCAGTTGAGAACCATAGCATCCTAACAGCTTTACATTTCTGTTTTTGTTTGGTTGGTTGGTTTTTGTGTTTTAGAGAGAGGGTTTCCCTGTATAGCCTTGGCTGTCCTGGACTGGCTTTGTTGAGCATGCTGGCCTTGAACTCACAGAGATCCACCTGCCTCTGCCTCCCTGAGTGCTGGGATTACAAGCATGTGCCACTGCACCCAGCGTATTTCTGACTCTTTAGTGGGCAATATGAACTTCTTTCTTGTTTTATAGGAAATGTTTCTAATGTATAATAGACATCATTTTCAGAGTAAACAAATGACATGTATGTAAATACAAATAAACCTTGCAGGAAGAGGCTGCCACCTAAGTGGTACCATAGGACCCTAGGAGGTTCTCTCTGTGGTAGTCACATAAGAGCCAAACTACCTATTGGGTTCTCAGAATATGTAGAGACCTGAGTCTTACGAGGTCATGCTCTACCGGTGTCTTGGTGCCGTGCCTCTTCTGGGAAAAGAGGCTAAGCACACAAGCTTTGGTTTCAGCACACTTGATTTTAAGATTTGACCTGCTTTGCTTGGCAACTGTTCATTATCGGCCATACTTTAATTTTCCTGTTCATTTTTCACTTTGAGCCAATTTTAGATTCATAAAAAAGTTTCAAAAAACAGAACATTTTCTATTTGTCCCCCTCATGCTAACATCACGTCCACCTCTGTAAAATTGGGGTCTCAGACCACCCATCTCAGTCTTCAAGGAACTGAGTGAGATGCTTTCTGAAAAAGGTTCAGAATAGTAGCTGGTACTGGTCACGTGCTTTAAAAACATTAGATATTATTATTATTATCATTATCATTATTATTTATTCCTGATGGCTTTAAAAATCACCAGAAGTGATGTGACTTTAGAGATGCGTGTGCAAAGTCAGCTGGCAGCTTCCATCAGACAAGGCTTGCATTTGAGCCTCACCTTCCCCGTGTACTTGTACCCTCCTCTGGCACCCCCAACCCTCTGGACTTTATCCAGGCCCCTTGGATCCTGATTGCAGTCACATCCCTGTGGTTTGTCCCTATGGTTTGTCCCCAAAAATCTCACTGGCTGCAGAAGCAGTGAGGAAGAGTCACAGCCAGTGACCTCCTGTGTGGCCCAAGCAGGCAGAGAGAAACACCTGTCAGCCAGCATAGAAGCTCCAGCATCGTCCACAGCCCCGGGCCTGCGCAGTCATTTCCCTCAAGAGCCCTCTACAGAATTTTACACAAAAGCACAGATGCCTCCAATCCAAAGTACGTCATAAATTCCTGCTGAGCATGGGCTTTCTGGGTGTCAGTGCTTGGGTAGAGAGTGCTGAGTCAGGACAAACAGCAGGAGGGTCCTAGGCTCTCGCCTTGGCCTTCACCCAAAGGTAGCACAACATCTTGTAACCGCTAATTAAACTCGCCTCGCTGTCCCTCGCCAAGAAGATGCTCTGTATATTTTATAGACTGAAGGGCGAGGAGAGAAGGAAGCAAACAGCGTTCGCCTACCACCTGACTTTCAGGTGGAGGGTAGCAAGGAGCTCCAAGGCAGAGCAGGGCTGGGGCTGTAAGCCTGGAAAGAATCCAGAGAGTTCTGCCTTGGGTGGCCAGCCCACAGGCAGGGTACTGCCCAAGCGGCATTGGTATTCTACACCGAGGGCAGTCTCAGGCTTCTGCTAATTGCTGTGAGCTCAAATACATTCAGTCATTACAACTTTGCTGCAGAAGAAGAGCTGCATCCTAATTGCTGAACTGTCACATAACCTGGCTATGTTGTCCCTTCCCTTTCTCTGCCACCTTCACATGCGCGCACACGCACCCTCCCTAGCCCTCTGCAGAACTGGGCTACCCTTGGCTTTCCTAGCATCCATACTTGACAGACATGCCTGAGGTTTATTTAAAAACCTGCCCTGGTCCTAGCTACCTTCAGGCTCGGCTTCCCAAGACCTTCAGGAGGCTAGAAATTTCCAGAGACACTGTGGAGCCTGAGCAAAGCCAGCCTGCTGGTATGTGACCTTTGTTTTCTCCTAGAGCTGATAATTTTTTCACGTATTTCAAAGCAGAGTGTGAAAAGCACACACATGGTTGGGTTCCGTTGGTCTCTCTTCTCACTGTAAGAGCTACTCAGAATGAAGCTCTGAACAGATCTCACTTGTTAAATCGGGACTGATGGAGGTAATAGAAAAAGAGGAGACTGACCTCTACAGAAGCAGGCTGACCTCTAGTCAGAACAGTGAAGGGCAGTAGTCTGACTGTGTGCTGAAGCATGAGGCTGGGGGCTGGGGAGCTTGGGGTTTTTATAGGGCAAAAGGGAGCTTTGGGGAGTGGCAGATTCCACACACGGTGGGACAGTTGTAAATACCAACAGGTCTGCATGCTGCCCTCCTTTCAGGAACATTCCTGATCCTGAACCTCGCCTCCTGTGCAGGCTGTAAGGCTGTTAACAATGTGTCAGCATTCCCATTGCAGTTTCTCAGCTCACCTGAAGATTATTAACCCTTTAATGCTTCAGCTAAAATAGTCCTCTGGCTTCCTCGGAGGCATCTAGAAGGTGGAGTGCCCTTGAAGAGGTCCCTCTTCAAGTCCCATCTTACCTGTGCCATTCTGGCTCACGCCACCTCTCCCCATAATCTGGACTCTCCCATCTGTGAAGGAAACATCTTTCAGACCAGTTCATAGTATCACCCTGGACCCGCAATCTGGGGAAAGATAGGAGGGGCTTCAGCAAAGACAATACACACAGCTATATGGAGACAATGCCCACGTGCAAAACTTCCGTGAGTGCCTCTGGTTTGTTTTCTATGTGGGGTTCATTACCCTTAGAGCAAGCCCCGGGGCGGGGGGGGGGCGGTCAGATACTGCCATTCTTACCACAGTACAGCAGCCAAGAACACTTGTTCAAGAATCCCCTGGCACAGACACAAATCCTGCTGCCCCAGAAAGGGCCTCTGCGACTGTGGACAAACCACTTCACCTCTCTGTGCTTCTTGAGATAGCGAAGCGGAGGTGATGGGTTGAAATGTCCCCTCCAGCTATCTGGAGATTTGAACGGCTTTCTGTGCATAAAAAGTACTCAGGACTAGGTATGAGGCCCCGAGGCACAACACTGGTGTGTGCAAACCTCCTCTCCCTTCTGCCCCCCAACCCCTCTCTCTCTCTCTCTCTTTCTCACACACACACACACACACACACACAAAGTTCTCAGCACTGGGGCTCCTTTAGGTGTTCTTTCAAGGAACCCAGATTCCAAGTGAGACAAACACCTGCTTCCTGACCACGCCCATCCAAGTGTAAGGAAATTTCCAGCCTCATATTTAGTGCAGTCAGCAAATGCTCCAGGGTGGAGGCGCCATGTTTGTCTTTCTTTCTTTTTTTAATTTATTTTATTAATTTATTCTTGTTACATCTCAATGGTTATCCCATCCCTTGTATTCTCCCATTCTCCCCTCCCTCCCATTTTCCCCTTATTCCCCTCCCCTATGACTGTGACTGAGGGGGATTACCTCCCCCTGTATATGCTCATAGGGTATCAAGTCTCTTCTTGGTGACCTGCTGTCCTTCCTCTGAGTGCCTCTAGGTCTCCCCATCCAGGGGACATAGTCAAATGTGAGGCACCAGAGTACGTGAGAAAGTCATATCCCTCTCTCCACTCAAGTGTGGAGACTGTCCTGTCCATGGGCTAGATCTGGGTAGGGGTTTAAAGTTTACCACCTGTATTGTCCTTGGCTGTTACCTTAGTTTGAGCGGGACCCCTTGGCCCAAATCTGCCCATCATAATGTTCCACTTGTAGGTTTCTAGGACCCACTGTCTGTCTTTCTATGCAGGGGCCACAGACAGTTGCCTGTGCTGTGTGTCTGGATTTCCAGCGTTAGTTACTTCTTGCGCACCACCCACCACTAAAATGTACAGAGCCATTTTCTTCTGATCCCAAACCAGGTGAAAAGCATCCAGGATGCAATCAGAGACCGGAAGCAGAGGTTCAGCTTCCTTGGGGAGGAGATTAGCCTGGATCCTTCTGTGGGCATCTTCATCACCATGAACCCGGGCTATGCTGGCCGCACGGAACTGCCAGAGAACCTCAAGGCCCTCTTCAGGTGGGTGGCTGTATGTCTCCACACAAGGACCTTGAAAAGGGAGGAGCTTCTTGTGTTTTCCTATTAAAAGTGTAGTTTATATATTAGAGAAACTTTGGACTATTTAGATAGTAGTAGTTTTGTTTGTTTGTTTGTTTGTTCTACCCGTTGACACTTATTTGGAGAAAGCGGACTTTCTCTTTGCCATGCCATGTCTGGCTTGAACCTGTGCAGCTCCGATGTGTTCTGTCACTGCTCTATGAGTTCATATGTGCATAAGTCCTACTGTGTTGGGGGAGGAGAAACACCATCAAATATATTGTATGAAAAATTAATTTAAAAAAACAAAAGTAGATTTTTAAAGATCTGCTTTTACTGTAATGGCACCAGACTAAAATAATTTTTTACTCAATTGTAGCTCATTCAGTTACATATGTATATATTAATTTTATTTTATGTACTTACAATATACATTTGTGACTTGTGTACAACTTTATTATTTTTTTCACCCCCTAGTGTATCATAAATATTTTCTTCTATTGGGTATTTTTTAATAAATCTCATTCCATGGCTACATATTTTTCTATCAAGTACATGGTCCATGGTGTAATTAACTAGCCCCTCATGGCTGAATATTAGGAGTGTTTCTGCATTTAAAATAAATTCATACATAATTCTGTAATGTACATTTTTATATATAAATCTTTTTTTTCTGTATGCATGATTATTTTGTTTGGCTAGCTTCCCAGAGCAGAATTACAGAGTTAACGAGCAGGAACATTTTTAAGGCTTTTGATACACATTGCCAAATTACTTTCTAAAAAGCTCAGTGTCAAATTACATCCTGGTAAAGATGCATAGAAACACCTCTTTTATTTCACCCTTGCCACCAGCGCATATGGCAATGTTTTTAACTTTTTTTTTTTTAATTTTTATAAGAAAACACAAACGTCTTTCTAGCACAAACTAGAGTTTGCATCATTTTTTTTTCAAGACAAGTGAAGTTGGTTCAACAAAAAGAAGACCGAAGGATGCTTCCTGCTTTCACAGCTTCTGTTTATTAAACTTTTCCTAAGTGAGAGAGACAGTGGGAAGTGCGGCAGGGCTGTTTGTCTCTTTTGGCAGCTAGGGGACGTTGCCCTCTCCAGGGGAGATGGAGTCAACATTATGGTGGCCAGTCAGGCTGCCAAGCATCTCCCTGGCTGCCCCAGTCTCTCCCAGATTTGGTTGTTTTTTGTTTTTTTTTTTGGTTTTGTTTTTTGTTTTTTGTTTTTTTTCAGTTTGTTTGCTTGCTTGCTCGCTTTAAAACAGGATCCTACTGTGTAGTCCGGGCTGGCCTGGGACCTGTGATCCTGCTTGCCACAGCCTCCTGAGCGCTCTGATCATGGCCACGTGCCGCAGCACATCTGGCTCAGCCTCTCTCTCTCTCACTCCTGTTGTCGCAGCTCTCTGTGTCACACCAAGGTGGGCATGTCCTCTCTTAAGCAATCCCTACTTTAAACAAAAACCATTGAAATATTAGCAGGCTGTACTCACTGGTACAAAACACTGCTGTTTGTGTGCCCAGAGTATTAAGTAAGGTGTGTATGACAGACAATAATACGGGTAAGTTCATCATACAGGTAGGAATTTTTCTACATATTTTCTTCTTCAATTAAGGTAATCTTAGTGTGAGGCACCAGCAATAACAAACTTCTGTAGACTAGCTAACTAAAGCAGTAGACGTTGCTCTGTGTGCTTGAAGCCAGAAGTCCAAGGTCTCAGAGGATCAGATGGTCAAGTTCAAAGGTGGCTCACTTCCAAGTTGCAAGGGATGGCCACTGTTATGGAGTTCACTTAAATCCAGCATAACTTGAGGCTGGAGAGATGGCTCAGGGGTTAGGAGCACTGGCTGCTCTTCCAAAGGTCCTGAGTTCAATTCCCAGCAACCACATGGTGGCTCACAACCATCTATAATGAGATCTGGTGCCCCCTTCTGGCAGCACATGTACATGCTGCTAAACACTGCACACAATCTCTTTTTAAAAACCCAACATAACTCAAACACCAGATCGATGCAGATGACAAAAAAAAAATTTATTCTAATCATCTGCTACTGATCGATCAGGGCCACAGAACAGACTCAGGAGCTGAACTGCAACCCTGAGCTGTAATATCACACAATATTTAAACTTGCAAATCATAAACATCTGTCCAAGTTATTGTCACATCTTCCCACCAATCAGGATAAGAATTGGTTCCTAGGCCTGGGAACATGGACTTAGTTCACCTGCTAGCAAGATGGAGAAGTTGTCCCTGAGATGGCTGGACTTGGGCAACTGTCTCCTCACAGTCACCTCATGGTATTCTTCTGTGGCAGGGAGCTAGCAAGCTTGCTCTCTGACCTCACCCTGTTCCTTAGGCCTCTTTCTCATGTCCTCTAAATCCCAATCCTATCATACTGTGGGTTTCAATTACAATTTTAGGGGGATACAAACATTCGGACTCTGGCAATCTATAATATATTCATAGAGGAAAGATGGGAAACGATGCCAACAATATCTCTGTGTTATTTATTTTTATTTGTGGTGCATGGATGCCTTGCCTGCATGTATGCATGTGTACCACCTACATCCTTGATATTCCTGGAGGCCAGAAAAGGACATTGCATCTTCTAGGACTGGAGTTACAGATGGTTGCTAGTGGCCACGGGGAAGCTTGAAACAAAACCCAGATCCTCTGTGTCAGAATAGCCAATGGTATTAAGCACAGACTCATCTCTCTAGCCCCGAGGAAGTTACTTTTAAAATATTAAGATGAACATCTGTTTTACACTTAATTCTTGCAAAGGCCCTGCAGCGAAGATACTGTTAGTTTCCCCCGTGTATTAGGAGAAAACAGATGGATTCCCTAGTGAGTAAACAGCAGACCTGTAGGTTTGAACCTACAGCCTGGGTGCCCTCCAGCCCAGGCCTGTTACCGAGGGGCATTCCTCTAAATCTCTTGGCATTCTTCTTCCCATACTGTATCAGCATTTTGTTTTCAAAGCCAGGGACTGGCCATATTATTTAATATAATGCTTTCGTTAATTAATATTTTCCCATGCTGCTTTCCAGTCTTCCTTCTGCAGTGTACTCTTACACGGCCACATTACATACTGCTGATGTCCTCGTGAGCAGACTGCTAAATAATTTCAAGAATCTAAATATTTGGTGGCTCCTTTGCTTCTGACTGCAGGATAAAACATTTCAAAGGGCAATATGTGCCTGAGTTATTTTGAAAAACACATGTTATCAACACAGGGAAAATGCAACTAAAGAGATGTAACAGGCTAGGGAGATACCTCAGCCAGTAGAGTGCTTGTTGTGCAGACACAAGGATGTGAGTTCAGTCGACTTGCCAAAAGCTGGGTGTGGTGTCCATCTTTCCAGTGCTGGGGAGGAGAACACAGGAGTCTCCCTGGGCTAGCATGCTTGAATCAGTGGGAGGCTTCTGAGGAATAGCATTCAAGTTTGACTTCTCACTTCCACATACCTTGCATGCACACACAGACACACAAACACACACACACACACACACACACACACACACACACACACAATGTTCCCATAACATGCCAAATAAGTTAATAGCTTTAACAAGTCATTTAAAATTTTTTTTAAAAAGTGTATCAGTAGTGACAGAGAAAGGAAAACCATAGCACATTCTTTTTTTAAATTCTTTTAAAAAATATTTTATTAATTTATTCATATTACATCTCAATTGTTAGCCCATCCCTTGTATCCTCCCATTCCTCCCTCCCTTCTGCTTTCCCCTCACTCCCCTCCCCTATGACTGTGACTGAGGGGGACTTCCTTCCCCTGTATATGCTCATAGGGTATCGAGTCTCTTCTTGGTAACCTGCTATCCTTCCTCTGAGTGCCACCAGGCCTCCCCATCAAGGGGACGTGGTCAAATATGGGGCACCAGAGTTTGTGTGAGAGTCAGACCCCACTCTCCACTCAACTGTGGAGAATGTCCTGTCCCTTGGCTAGATCTGGGTCAGGGTTTACTGCACGTATTGTCCTTGGCTGCTGCCATAGCACATTCCTGTACAGAGACGAAAGTCTCAGACCTTCTCTGTTCTTGTGTCAAAATGGTGCTAATCAGTCCCTTAGCATTGGAAACTTAAACACATCTTAGACAAGCCATGGCTATCTGGAAGATATCCCCACCTTGAGGAAAGGGAGGCGAGAAAGCTCTGGTTCCAGCAGACACCCAGGGAGAGACTCCATTCTCCAATTAGCTCCTAGCATATTGTAGACAGCTTGCTGGGGTTAATCCTTGCCTTATGCACGAGGCGCTCTGACCTCAAGATACAAGACCTGAGCTGTAGTCCCGACTCTGCCCTGTCCTGCTAGCATCCCCCACCACTCTGTGTAGGAGGGTAATCCCTGTATCCTTAGTGAACTCATCTCCGATTCAGAGGTGTGAGGTAAAGTGAGTACAAGGATCCTTCTGTGAGGTTTTGCCCTGGAAGGCAGTTCTCTGCGTGGTCGCAGCAGCCATCTCTTATCCTGCCCGGCACCCTTCAACTCAGTGTTTCCGCCTCTGTGTCTCCCTGCACCCAGGCCTTGTGCAATGGTGGTTCCAGACTTTGAGCTGATCTGTGAGATCATGCTGGTAGCAGAAGGATTCATTGAAGCCCGAGTGCTGGCCAGGAAGTTCATCACTCTTTACCAGCTGTGTAAGGAACTTCTCTCCAAACAGGTAAGGCCTCAGGGGAGGCTGATGGCCAAGCACCATGCTGTGGCCAAACTCGAAACCAATGGGCTAGAGGTTTCTTACAGAGTGTCTGGCCTTCTGTGCAATATGAAAAAGCCCTGGGTACTTGTGCGATAGAAGCTTGTCTTCAGTGTTCAACTCAGCCCTCTTTCAAAGTTTTCGAGCACTGAATTAATTTTTAAAATAGAGTCCTTAATAGCCTTTCTCAGACAAGTGCCCCATGAGGAATGTGGCAGTGGCAAGTGACAATCCCCGAAGGGAATGGCATCATCCTGAAGGGACATGAGATGGGCTGCATGCCGGGAGTGTCTTAGAACAACAGCTCCATGTTGTCCTTGAGTAGTGTGAGGTCCAAACACCCTCTCCTGAAGGCAGGCCCAAGAACCAGCATCTTAACAAAGCCTGGACCTGTGCCTGCAAAGTCAATACTCCGAATGGAGAATTTCTGGGTGTCAATGACAACCCAAAAAAGCTTCCCGGTGAGTTTCACACCCCCTTTGGGGGGGGCTTCTCTCTCTCTGATCACCTACCCTGTCATGGGTGCTGTCAGCCCTGTTATGTAGTTACAAGAGAGAGGAATCAATCCTATTTTCTCTGTGCATTTTCATTGTGTCCTCCCTCTAGGTTCCCTGTCACCACTGACCTTCAGGCCTGTGACTTCTGTGCTCACTGTTCTGTCACAAGCCCCCAC
>OU015755.1:94993747-95053593 GCA_907169655.1 Acomys percivali | reverse complement strand
TGTCTCTCTCTCTGTCTCTCTCTCTGTCTCTCTCTGTCTCTCTCTCTGTCTCTCTGTCTCTGTCTCTGTCTCTCTGTCTCTGTCTCTGTCTCTGTCTCTCTCTCTCTCTCACTCTCTCTCTCTCTCTCCTAACTCAATATTGTCAGGTGGGTACCCACCATTCTCCCTGTGTCTAACGAGCACCTCTGCTCAGCACACTCAAAGCTGCTCTTCCCTGCCGGCTCCCACCTTCTTTCCCTGTTCTTGACACAGTATGTGAGCTAGGGGAATGATGAAAGAGAGAGGGCACAGCATGAGCCAGGACCCAAACTAGGAAGCTGCTCCCAGGCTTTTCTGCTTCTGGATCCTTCCTTGGGTTCCTCTCTCAGCTTCCCTCGGTGATGAACTGTAATCTGTAAGTCAATCCTTTTCTCCCCAAGTTGCTCTTGATTGTTTTTACAGCAACAGAATGCTAACTAGCACACGCTAAACAGAACACCCGTGCTTTCTCCTACTCCCCGCTGCTGCTCTAGTTGCAAGTCCCCACGTCTCTCTGTTAAACTCTTGTAACCTGCCTCTAGAATAATTTCGCTGCTGGTGACAGAACTTCCTTAGCCCGTTTTTGAGATCCCAGTTGAACTAAAGTAATGGTTTTCAAATGTTCCTCACTGGTCTTAGCACTGAGGCAGACTTCTGCTCCCTCTGCCGAAGGCTGCAGAGCTCTATGCTCTGCCTTCCTTGATGGCTCATGCTCAGCGCTCTCGGGCTGTGTTTCTTCCTGCCCAAGTTGCCACAGAGTTCCCAGAGATGCACTATTCGTTCACCCTGAGCCTGTAGAAAACTTGTTTTCTTGGACTTTTACTGCACCACCCCCGCCCCTGTCTGTGTGTAACTTACAGCTATTCCTCCCAGTGTTATTTAATGCTTTTCCTCCAGGAGACTGTCTCTAGTGCACAGCCACCGGGTGCAGCCCCCACATCTTTTGTCTTCACTGCACATGGGAATTTTTTTTTCTTTGTAGCACTTATCACAGCTCGAATTATGGGCTGATCTGGTGTGAAGCAAAGCACGGACTTGAACCACGATCTATATGAGTTCAAACTCTGTACTCTGAACCACCTCCTCCCCCCCATGCCGTGGAACCTCTGGTGTCAGTTTTCTGATCCATTTGCCCCAGACTCTACTATCAGCTCTGGTGGTACCATGGGGCTCTGGCAATGTTTCGTAGGGTTGGGAATCAAACCTAGGAGCTCGCATATTCCAGGCAAGATTTCTGCCATTGACTACGCCCTCCCAGCCTCAGGAACTATACTTTTCAAAACTATTCTCAGTGAGTTTGGAGACCTCTAAGGAAAACCTCAAGCTCAGCCTGCACCTCCTCTGACAGCTAAGATGCTCTCTTCTTGACAGCCCTCCCGCCCTCTGAATATATTGGGAACAGCCAGATCCATTTGAAAATCAATGGTTCTCGCTCATGCCCCCCCTCCACCGGGAACCCCATCCCCTTGAATGTTCCGTGTCTGCTTTGTTATCATAGCTAGAAAAATGTGGGCAATGCCAGGCTAGTGCTCAGTGTCCAGAGACTTACTCACCCACCCTCCACCTTGGCTGCAGTAGTGACCTGTAGCATGATCTGCCTGTAATTGCGTAGCCCACGCCACCAATGCTCCACTTCCTCAGCTGTGCTGTCTTCCCACAGGATCACTATGACTGGGGACTGCGGGCCATCAAGTCCGTCCTCGTGGTGGCAGGCTCTCTGAAACGGGGAGACCCCGACCGACCAGAGGACCAAGTACTGATGCGCTCCTTGAGGGACTTTAATGTCCCCAAGATTGTGACAGATGACATGCCAGTGTTCATGGGTCTGATTGGTGACCTCTTCCCTGCTCTGGATGTCCCCCGGAGGAGAGACATGAACTTTGAAGCTGTGGTTCGGAAAGCAGTCTTGGAACTTAAGCTCCAGGCTGAGGACAACTTTGTGCTCAAGGTACATGAAGCTTTCCCTCACGAGCCTTCTCTGTCTCTGAGTTCTCTTCTTGGACCACAAGTTATACTTCACTCTTCACTCAGATGGAGTTCTAGCTGTACAGATACATACCCAGTTAGAAACAACTCAATTTACTTAGTAGTTCTTGGCTGGGGGGTGGGGCACAGTGTGGAATGTCGGTGGGAAGACGAGAAAGAAGCAGCCCTGTGCATTAGTCTCGATGGAAAATGAACTATTTAGTGCTAAAGCCCTCCAGAGGAAAAGCTGGAACTTTACTACGGTACATCTTGCTGGTGTCTTTAAGACCAATTTGGGGTGATTTTCCTCTGCTGCAGAAGCTACAAGAGCCTGGGAAACCGTCTCCCTTACTCTCAAACAGTGGCTTAATGAGGCAAGTTCCATCTGGGTCTGATCTTTAATTGATGTTAAAATAGTCTCCAACAGAACAGGACCTGCCTCTCTAATGAGGAAGGCCAGCGCCCAGTTTAAGCCTGCAAAGTGCAGACTGGCAATGAGGCGAAGTAAAAGCTGCGTAGGCATGAACTGTGCCACCGTTGCGTTAGGGATGGGATTCGCTGCTGATCTTTCACTGCTCAGGACACAGAATTCCCTGCATTTCTTAGGGCCCTCACCAGTCCTGGTTTTCTGTGAGCCCGTTATTTTCACGTGTGAGTTTTCAGAATGTGATGGTCACATAGTGTGTGTGTGTGAGAGAGAGAGAGAGAGAGAGAGGAGGGAGAGAGAGAGAGAGGGAGAGTGAGAGAGAGAGAAAGAGAAAGAGAAAGAGAGAGAGAAATGCTAGAAATGAGTGCATTGCATGGAAACAGGTTTAGCTGGCAGCGGAAGAGAGTTGCTACAAAGAACAGCCAAGGTTTCCAAGTACAAAGCCATAAGTTATTCTTCTGGTCAGATAGTGGGCGTGAGAAACACACAGCCATCGCTTTAGAGTTCCCACATGAGTTTTACATTCTGCCTCGTATTTGATCTGCACAACAACCTGAGACAGATAATACAGAGGCATTTCACAAGTGAAAAAAGAAATGAGCCTCTGCAAGACAGTACAGGGAGGCCTTTCATGAGGGAGACAGTGTGGCCCCTGAAGGGAAGTATGGGGAAGGTCTTCCAGGAAGAACAGCCAACACTCAGGGTGCTCCCTGGTGGAGATTCTGCCCCAAGTTCTGCAAAGATAAATTTAAGATGGAATTGCACACACCCTTCCTGTTACACTAGGGCGTGTGTTTTCTTTCTTTCTTTCTTTCTTTCTTTCTTTCTTTCTTTCTTTTTTTTTTTTTTTTTTTTTTTTTTTTTTTTTTTTTTTTTTTTTTTTGCGTGTGTTTTCATTGCCGGAATTCCATTTTACAGAGGAGAGGGAAGCATGACATGCCCTTTGCAGCCAGTGGATTCATCTGCACTCACACTCTCCTGCCTTCAAAGCCCAATGGATAGACTGACTTTTGACGTAAAGGAAGGCAAGGTTGCCTTCTAGTTAGGCTAAAAGAGGTCAACAAAAGGGTGTGTTACACAGGCACCAGCGGGAAGCCTAAGAATGGCAGAATTTGATCAGGCCTCCGTGACGCTGGGGGGAATTGTTTTTTAGAAGCTATAGTGAAGTGGAGTATGGATGCTTCTGCTTTAAGAATGTTCACCAAAGAGCCTTCATCTTATCAGTAGCAGCTATGGAAAAAAGAGATGGAAAAGGAAATAAAGCCAAATGCCATAAACTGACAAAAAGAAAGACAAGATACTGGAAGGAAAAAAGTTGAAGAACATGACAGATTGAGGTGATAGATTCTCTGACCAGACTCCAGAGAGTCTGGAAAGACATGGCCTGCCCTGATCTTTAAGACTTTAGGTTCAACGACATAACACCTACATTGACTCAGCCTTGGTGAGGACCAGCATGGTGGGCAACAATGGAAGAATATGTTTTCAGTCAAGCAATCATGTCTCAGTACAAAGCTGGAGAGCCCTGGGTGTGGCCAGGTTCAGGAATTTCATGTAACTGTTTTCTCAAGACAATGAACCAGGATCTCACAAGAAACCCTAGCCCCTTATGATACCATGTCCCTAAGTTACCTAAGCCCTGATCACCACCAGGCCCTACCCCTGGAAGTCCTGGCTCCCTGTGGTAAGCTGACAATCAAATAGTGAGACAGGAAAGTAGCCACTGCGATGTTGTCAAGTGCTGGGATATAGGAAGGGCACCTGTAAGCAGAAGGCAGACATGTGGAACCCAGCTTCCATGAGCTGCGTGCGTGTCATTGTTGGGGGAGTCTGGCTTGGGCCGAGTTGCCAAAGGGATTTTTAAACCTCTCTAAGGATTTTTAGGACTTCTCTCCTGTGCTCTAGGTAGCCACCGGAGGGGCAGAGGATGGCAGGAGCTTGACTACCGACAGGTCTCTTTGCTCTTTTGATCCTTAATTTAGTGTCTGCCTGCACAGTGCTTTGATGCTGCCATTGTCTCCGTGGTGTTTTCTGTCTCCATCCTTCCCAAGCCACCCAGCCAACATCACACTCCGCATCATACTGCAAAACGTTATTTATGCTGTCATCCTCCCTCCCCTGATGTCTCCCAAAGTATCCTCCCTGTGCATCCTCTGGACAAACTCCTATTTACCTGTGGAGCCCTGTTTCCAATGCCCTCTTCTCTGGAAAACTTCCCACATTCTTGTCGTCTTCAAGATGAGTGACTCTCACAACACTTTGTAAACACGTGTTACTTTTCACCCCCCCCCCCATACTGTGATTTCCTGCGTGACTCTCTTCTCTATTAGACCAGCGCAATCAGAATGCCGCATCTCTGATACCTTCTTAGAACTTGGTTGGCGGCTGATACCCACATGGGCGAGTGAGAGGGCCGTGATGCTCTTGCATTTTAGACCCCACCATGTTTGTGACAGGCACTCTCCCCTTATTGACGTCAGGCCTCACACCAACACCAGCTTTGCTCACAGCACAGCAAGCACCCATGCGTGATAACCTGTCCCAGCTGCCTTTCCTCTTCCCAGGTGGTCCAGCTGGAGGAGCTGCTCGCTGTAAGGCACTCCGTTTTCGTGGTGGGTGGTGCTGGCACCGGCAAGTCACAGGTCCTGAGGTCTTTACACAAGACCTATCAGATCATGAGATGTCGCCCCGTGTGGACTGACCTCAACCCCAAAGCTGTCACAAACGACGAACTCTTTGGCATCATCAATCCAGCTACTCGAGAATGGAAAGATGGTAAGAATGAGACGCTCCAAGACGAAGTCTTTCTGATCCGTGGAGTGAGTCCCTGTCGGTCTCAAAGGTCTAGAGGTGAGCTGCAGAGAAGAGGATGCTGAGCTGGTCGTGGGGACCACCAAAGAAGATTAGAGGAGAAGCCACTCTGGGCTGGGCAGAGAAACCTAGCTTTCCAAATGTCTCTCCCCTGAGAACTCTTTAGCTTGTGTTTATAAAGTCTTTAAAGTACCTCAGAGTGGTCGCATTGCCTCATATGGATCCACGGGATGTGCAAGGAAGGGAAGCTCATGGCTCATCTTCAAAAAAAGGGGGGTGGGGAACCTGCCAGCATCCAGTACAGGGACCCTCCCCACCACAGGCACCGCCCTAGCAGTGGTGAAAAGGATGCCTGCTATGGAACAGAGTCTGGACCTAGTCCCTGATGACACCTGGGATGACCTCTCTACCCTAGAAGGGCTTGTAGGGTCATATTGCCTTCCACAGGGCTGCAGAGGAACCCTGATCCCACAAAGCCTGTGGTCTGAGTGAGGAGATGTCAGCCTCTCCTAATGATTCAGTGTCTGACTTCATCATAGCCAAACTGTCTGAACTTCTAGAATGTAGGAGTTTCAGCCAGAGGCCCAAAACACGGGCAACTGATGAGCTGCACCTCTGAGTTTTACTTCTCTTGTCAGAGATGCTTTCCTTCTTATGGCTCTTTGTTATTATTGGTGTTAGTAATATTTGCTGCTATTATTGCTTTGGCCTTTGTTTTGCTTCCCTTTGTTACTTTGTATCAGTGAGTAAGCGTTCATATGTACATGCACAAGCCCCAAAGACAACTCTCTTTGTGATACGTTATGTGTTTTGCTAATGATATCTCCCATCTTCTGTCTGTAGAGCTTCATGCTGAGTCATATAATGCATTTCTAAAATGAAATTATGTGTGTCTCACTCTTTTAGCAGCTGGAATTCCTGTTAATTTATAATTCTGTCTAATTTTTAGCTGCAGATATAGGATCATAAATTTTTTTCAATAAGGATTCTTTTACATTAACATGTCTTAACCCATCTGGAATTTATGTGGGGGCTTAGTATGAGGCAGTGTAGAAAACCAGCTTTATTTCCTTCCAGATGGGCCATTGATGGTGCCAGTGTCATTTATTAAATAAACTATTCTTTCCATCTGAGCCTAAACACCAGCTTGTCATGTGTAAACCCCAGGCACTCTGAGCTCTGACTCCAGGGTCTCCAGTCTGTCCCACTCTCATATTTTCCTCTTCCTAAACTACTTTCATTTTGTGTCAGCTACAGTCATTTTGAAGCATATTTTACAAATCGATGAAGCACGTTGCCCATCATAATTCTTTTATAACTTTCGTGAATACTCTCAAGCACTTGTTTTTTTCCATACTAAATTTGAGCTTGATACTATATAATCCAACATTTTAAACCTTTGCTGAAAATTCTAATTAAAACTGTATTAAACTTCTACTTTATGCTTGGCAAAACTGGTAGAGACGGTGTAGAAATCAAGTATTTGTATTCAGTAAATAGCACAATTTCCAAGCAAATGGAATATAGCCTTTCATAAATTTTTAGAATTTGTTAAAACTGTAGTGTGCTATTTTTGTTTTTTGTACTCCCTTTTGAAATCATTTAGTACCAATAGAGAGAAAAGGAAGTGTACACACAGGTGAGTCTTCATATATATCAGTCATTGGATTCAAAATGATACATAGTTATTCAACTTTGCATTCCATAAGTAGAACACATTTCTTTCTTGTTTGATTCATGGAACAGATTAAAAGGTTTAAAACTCAGTTGCTTCAGAGAAAGTTATATTGAATTCCAAGGTCTAGTGTTATAGGTTACCTTCTCTGATAATGCAACAGAATTGGAATTAACTAGCAAAAAATAACCCCAAACAATCTCCTCCTACCTGAAAAAAAATGTTCCCCGTACCTGAATCAGAAGGAAAATCAAAGTGAAACCCATCAAAGAACCAGTGAATGGGATGATTCACACAGAATCCGCAGACTCTTTTGACACTGCAGATTCAAAGCCTAAAATGACATTAAACTCTATCAAGAAAGTAAACTAGAAATAAAGGAAGTTGTTATCCATATCGAGTAATTAAACTAAACCTGAGGGAGATGAAACCGATGAAGGTAAAGTCTGAAATTAGTGAGAGGAAGACAAACCATCAAACAGAAACAGACACCGACAAGACAGCACTGAATATTGGTTCTTTTTAAAGATCAATAAGTTTATTGTGAGTTTTCTTGGTGGGGAAACAGTATATACTATCTTGTGTAAACATGCGTATGTGCATGTGTGAGAGTGTGTCCGGGTGTGTGCCTGGAGAAATAACTCAGTCATTAAAGTGCTTGACTTGTGAACACCAAGGCCTGAACTACATCCTCAGAACCCACATTTGAACAAGCCTGGGAGTGGTACATGCTTATAATTCTAGTGTTGCAGAGGGGAATATTGCTCTTAGCCTTGCTAGTCACTGAATCCATCTTACTGAGTGAGCTCCATGCCAGTGAGGGACCTCGCTCCAAGGAAAAGTAAGTGCATAGTGCCTAAGAGGAACACCCAAGGTCATCCTGTGTAATCCACACACATTTGCACATGTATAAATGTCCTCAAATAATTTTTCATATAGTGATTACAGAGAAGTGGATATAAGAGTTAAAGAGAATGTTTAAACAGATGACATGGTATCTGAAATAGATGAGCCCTAACAAAATGTAATTTAGCGATAGTCACCCAATAGCAAGTAAGGAACTTGATTAAACTACTGAAAATGAACATGTAAAGGTAGCAGAGACCAAACCAACTTCAAGCCATAAAAAGATGGCTCAGAAGTCATTTCTGTGAATCCAGAATAATTTTAATACCAGCTTTTATGTAGAACCAAAGGAAAATCATGATCTTATTGCTGTAGATGTAAAAATTCTCAATCAAATAATGACAAATAGAATCCAGCAGTCTCAAAAAGATAATTGAGCCTTTATCAAGTATAATGTACTCTTAGAGTTCAGGCCAGACAATTGTTTCTATAAAACAGTCACTAAAAGCATTGACAAATTAAAAGAAAATAGACTGATAAACAGACACTAAAAGTTCAATAGCTACTTCTAAGAGATAAATCTAGGTAAAATTGGATCCAATGGGAAAACCCCCAATATGATAAAGACCTTTGTACCTAAATGTGTCCAAAGCCCAAAGGAAAATCCACCTTCTCTGAATAATTATGCACAAACCCTCTCCATTAAGAAGGGGAACACGTCAGGAAGCCTTGTGACAACATTATTATTCAGCCCTGCTCTGGTGGCTCAGAGAACACAGTGAGGCAAGGAAAGTGGAGCATATGGTATAAATTAGAGGAAAACAATGTGTTTTTTTTTAACTCTGCAACTTTACAATAAGAAAAATCTAGAAGACATTATTTACTAGAATTAATAAAACAATGTATTAAAGGTAATTGAACATAAAACATATAAACTCTGGTAGCTTTTCTCTCTACTAGCAATAGCTAGCAAGAAGAGAAAACACAAAAGGAGAAAATCCCATTTCAAATTAACAGCAAAACCTGAAATATTCTGGAATATTTTGGCCAATGAAATAGGTTTTTAAAGCTGTACAATTTTAGTATTGGCATAAAACAATATGTGAATAAATTATTTTAAGATAGACCCTCTTATTTAGTAGGAGAGTTTGGTATAAAGATCAATCCTACCCAAATTAATATAGAGATCCCCAGATAATGACAGTGACAATAAAAGGATTGCTTTTCAAAGGCCATCATAAACATTTGCTAAGGCTCTGTGATTGCAAAGTCCAGAAAGTTCACCTCAAAAACCTTGAAGTAAATCTCTTTTGATGCAGTCACTTGCTGAACTGATTCACTGGGTTTTTAGTCACTTAAAACTCTGAACCCTCATGAATTGCTGCTGCTGTTTTGTTCTTACCGATGTTCTGTAATTAGTCTGGTCCACAGAGAGTTGTGCCTCAGAAATGTGTCAGCCTTTAGGTAGTGCAAGAACTACAAAACAGCTGGACATGGTGGTGCACATCTTGAATTCCAGCACTTCAGGAGGCACAGGCAGTTGGATTTCTGTGAGTTCTAGGCCAGCCTGGTCGACAGAGTGAGTCTAGGACAGCCAAGGCTACACAGAGAAATCTTGTCTCCAAAACAAAAGAACTTCAAAGCTGGGTCTGCCCTGTCTCATCTGTTTGTATCTCCTGAGTGTTGTAGCCAACACAGGAAGGCTGGAGAAAGAGAGTCTGTGCGGGATGGAAAAGAAGCTCTCTGTGATTCCTTTCAGGGCTGTTCTCCTCCATCATGAGGGAGCTCGCCAACATCTCCCATGATGGGCCCAAGTGGATCATATTGGATGGCGATATAGACCCTATGTGGATCGAGTCTCTGAACACTGTCATGGATGATAACAAGGTATCATGGTGGGGTGCCCCAAGTCATCCTTGTTCATCTGTGGTGGATGGGGGAGGGGCAGCGGGTCTCTGTGTAATGTTCCCAGGGTGACAATACAGCTGGAAATTCTGATTCTGCGTGTTGTCCAGCCTAGACATACCAATGTCTTCAGTGGGCTAATACCTCAGGACTTACCTGTCCTTAAACTAACCTGCTTAAGGGCCTTGCCACTGCCTACCTATTTGGGTATGGTTTTCATGTCTTTCAGAATCTCCTATCTGTGGATTCATTTAATATTTAGAGCTGAGGGGAATCTTAGTCATCCATTCAAATCTTTTTTATAATTCACTTCCCTTCAATAAATAAGGAAACTAAATATCAGAACCATCCCAAGTCTGTCAAACATCCTCTGGGATGATAAATGCCTATCTCCAGAGAGTGAGTGTTATTTCTTACAGTGGAAACTAACTGCATCTCCATAAAAATGGCTGTTATGCTGCTAACTGTTTCTAAACTTGTTTAGAAACCATGTCCAGATTGGAAATGTTCAGATGCTTCCAGCATCACAGAATCATTAGACTAAATGCACAGATTCCCAGTGGGGCCACTTAAAAGGAAGATCAGAAATATAACACAGAAGTCCCTTTCTTTTTATAGTTTTATTGTTCCAATATGGTCTGGTTTGTTCAAATTATCAACATCAATTTGAAGTGTTTAAATAACTTTTTTCCAGACTCACTGAGGAGCAAGGGTGAAAATAGGAGGGGTGCAAAGGAATAAAAAGAAAGGATTGTTGGAGAAAATACATGGATATGGGGGGACAGACTTGTAACCCAAACACTCAAGAGGCAGAAGCAGGAGGATCTTGAATTCAAGGGCACCTTCATCTACATAGTGAGTTTGAGGCTAGCCTGGGCTACATAGTAAGTCCTGAGTGGGGTCAAGGGGTGGTGGGAATCAGTTCTGTCTGTGTTCTGTGCTTCTCTGCCAGAATACTGAAGACTGGAAAAGACACTTATTTGACTCACAATTCAGGAGGCTAGAAGTCTAAGATCAAGAGGTCACATCTAACGGAGGTTTTCGAGATGTGTAATCCCATGGTAGAATGGGGAAGGGCATGAGAAAGCAAAGGGTAGAACTCAGACTCAAGCCCTTTCATGTTCACCCATTAATCCATATATGGGAGTGGAGGCTTCAGGGCCTCATCAACTCTTTTTTAAAAATATCTTTTATTAATTTATTCATGTTACATCTCAATTGTTATCCCATCCCTGGTATCCTCCCATTCCTCCCTCCCTCCCATTTTCCCCTTACTCCCCTCCCCTATGACTGTGACTGAGGGGGACCTACTCCCCCTGTATATGCTCATAGAGTATCAGGTCTCTTCTTGGTAGCCTGCTGTCCTTCCTCTGAGTGCCACCGGGCCTCCCCATCCAGGGGACATGGTCAAATATGGGGCACCAGAGTTTGTGTGAAAGTCAGTCCCCACTCTCTACTCAACTGTGGAGAATGTCCTGTCCATTGGCTAGATCTGTGTAGGGGTTTGAAGTTTACTGCCTATATTGTCCTTCGCTGGTGCCATAGTTTGAGCAGGACACCTAAGCCCAGATCTGCCCATCGTAATGTTCTCCTTGTAGGTTTCTAGGACCCTCTGGATCCTTCTGTGTCCCCATTCTCCCATGCTTCTCTCACCTAGAGTCCCAATAGGATGTTCTCCCCTCTCCCAGTGTCCTAGTAAGTGAAGATATTCATGGGACATGCCTCTTGGGCTAGTGTGCAGATATAAGTGAGTATATACCATTTGACTCTTTCTGCTTCTGGGTTAACTCACTCATGATCATTTCTAGTTCAATCCATTTGTCCACAAATTTTTGGGAATTCCTTGTTTTTAATAGCTGAGTTGTATTCCATAGTGTAAATGTACCACAGTTTCTTTATCCATTCTTCTACTGAGGGACACTTAGGCTGTTTCTATATTCTGGCTATTATAAATAAGGCTGCTATGAACATGGTTGAGCAAATGTTCTTGTGTGCTGAAGCATCTTCTGGGTATATTCCAAGGAGTGGAATTAAAAATTCTACTTCTTATGTTGTTTAGGAGAACATACTCAAAATGTAGCATATCCCAGCTGAAGAGAACCCATCAAAGCCCACCATGAACCAGTGCATCTTATTAGATACTTTTTCCCCACTGTGGCTAAGTACCTGACAAAAGAAACTTAAGGGAGAAAAGACTGTCATCCATCCATCCATTTCATCATGATGAAAAGATACAGCAAGGCGAACTCATAGGGGCGGGTCTTCACATTTTGGCTGATGGATGCAGAGTACAGGACTGGAGGTAGCACCCTGGTATAACTTTCATAGGCCTGTCATCAATGGCCCACCTCTGCCAGGCAGTCCCCAAGTCCCAACGGCACCACCAGCTGAGGACAAAGAGTTCCATGAGCCTATGGGCCATTTCACCTTCAAACCATGACAGCATCCCAGCTCCGTCCTAAGTGATTACCCCTCCTGTGGTTTCCAGGTACTGACTCTGGCAAGCAACGAGAGGATTCCCCTTAACCCCACAATGCGTCTCCTTTTTGAGATCAGCCACCTGCGCACAGCCACGCCAGCAACTGTCTCCAGGGCAGGTATGACCGAACCTTCAAGTCAAGTGGCTCAGTTGAGGCAGGTGCTCACGGGCGACCATTTGCTTTGGCATGTGCTGAAGGAAGCTCCAGTCAGGAGCCACGAACCTGATCCTTCAGAACTCTGGCCAAGTTCTAAGCCCTTAAGCCATGCCCACAAAAGCAAACAGGCATCATGAGGCCCAGGCCACGTGACCTTGTACCTTCAGAACAAATGCTGTGTCTGTGGAAGGGAAAGCAGCCCCTGATCTAGATGACTGTCTGTGGCATGGGGATGTCTTGAATCTGGCGACACTCAGTCCAGGGTTGGCCTCCTTGTCAGCAGAGACAAGCAAGCATCACCACTTCTCATTTACTCTGGCTGCAAGTGGCAGTGTGTCTTTAACTTTCCTGTCTCTACCTGCTCAATTTATTAGCAGAGACAAGGGGGCAAAGGCGCCTTTCTGATGAGATGATCAAAGTAGAGGTAGGATGCCATGGTTGCTAGGATCTTACTGAAAGAACAGAGCAGAGCATGAGAACTGTAGAGATCCTTTGACATGATGAGTGTTTTGATGACTGCCATCACAGTGATAGTTTCACCAGTGGATTCACATATCCAAAACTAATAAGGAGTGCACATTAAATGCATGGTGCTTATATATATATATAGATAGATATAGATATAGATATAGATAGATATAGATAGATATAGATATATAGATATATCATTGATATCTCACTAAAACTACTCAAAGCTTTCATAAAGTAATATAAAAATAAATAACAAAGAAGCGAAACTTTATGATCTCAGACCTAATGGTAGATATTCTCTGCGTGGCCATACTGAGTTTGGTGAGCACAGGGCTGGAGAGCTGGCTGCCTCCCCTCTTTGTTCATTTTTCTAAGGTGACCGTGACAGGTCTAACATATTACACACACTTGGTAACTTTTGAAACAGCAGAAGTGTATTTGCCTGTGTTTCCATAAGTCGGATGTCCAAAATGAAGGCCAGCAAGGTTGTGCTCTCCACAAAGGCTCCTGAGAGCATTACCCTTTGTATCTTTGAACTCAGGCAGCCCTTGGCTTATGAACCTGTCACTCCGTCTCTACCTTCTTCATGTGGGCTTATTAGCTATTTCTCCCTCTCTCTCTTTTGGACTCTTGTAATGATACTGGCAAATGTCCCATTTAGATAATCCATGACAATCTGCTCTTAGGATGTTTAACTCAGTGAAAGGTCTCTGGTAAGTAATGCCAAATTGAGAGTGTCCAACAACTAAGACACGGCCATATTCTAGGGGGACCTCAATTTCCCTCACTGTACGTTCGCACATGCTGACAAGCATTGCTGATCAACTCCTGGCTTTCTTTCCTCCTATCTAGACTTGACCCCAGGTTCTTTTTCAGCACCACTCTCCCTTGTCCATTACTTGGTGTTGATCTTCAGCTGCAAATCCATGGGCCTCTCTGACCTGCGTGGGGACCCAGTTCTATAGCTGGTCTTCTACATACTTTTAAGCCAAGAAGCTGACTTCCCTGGGTGAAGAACCTCTTTGACATGCATGGAATACTCACTTAATCATATTCCCCCATGCACTCAGGGATCCTGTACATAAACCCTGCAGACCTGGGATGGAACCCTCCAGTGAGCAGCTGGATTGACCAAAGGGAGGTCCAGACTGAGAGAGCCAACCTGACCATCCTGTTTGACAAATACCTTCCAACCTGCTTGGACACCCTCAGAACCAGGTAGGCCAAGACACGGGAAGGAAGTCCATCAATGCAGCCATAAAGAAGCTGCTGGCCCACGGCTGAAGCCCTGCTGATGTTCTGTCCTGTTCTCAGAACCGGGGCCCCACAGACACAGCAGTGGACAGAGGAAAAGACACATTAGCATGGTCATATGATGACTATTGTCAGCCAGACAATGGTAGGGGTGAGGGGAAAAGGGAGAATGGTTTAAAGTGCTCTTCCTAGGGGCCACGTTGTTGTGTCTAAAGGAGACAACTGTCTATAATAGGTGGCAGCAGTCCTAAGGCTGAGAACCTTTGGTTTTCAGAGCAGACAGCCTGTCCTTCCACCTAGACCAGGGGTAAAAGATACACTTTTCAAGGACATGAGACCTACTTCTTGTTTCTGACTGTGTGTAATAGTGTGGGATCAAATGTGATATGTCACTTGACCAATCCTGCCGACACTAGATTCAGGGAGTTTGCTTTTACTCTGGCGATCTGCGTCAGTCAGCTTTCCACATCTGTAAAAGAGACGCACCAAGAAAGATCTGTCTTGGCTTTAGCTCTGCAGTGATTGACCATAATCAACAGACCCTGTTTTGAGGGCGGCTGTAGAGACACACAGGCGGTGCGTGTGGCAGGGCCAAACCATTCATTTCACATCTGGGAAGGAAAAAAAAAAATCCGACTGCTGTATCTTTGCAAAATTATATCTGCAGTAATGTAAAGACATGGCCCACTATGCCCTCCTCTTGAAAGCTCCACTTCCTCCCAATCGCACTAAAATGAAGACCAAACTGCTAACACGTTGGATATTTGTAGATACTCAAGATTCAAACTATAGGAACAATGGTCACTTAAATAAAGAGGTAATTATGCTTGCCTTAGCAAAGAAATATTACAGCAAGAATAGTACATGGGTCAACAGAGAAGGCCCCAGGCTTAAAGCCTACTTCTCTCTCGTTTACTTATAATTTATTGGCTAGTATATGTGTTTGTGTTCATTTTTATTCATTATTCTGAGACCCTGGGACCCATCACCATAATTTGGCCAAGAATGGCCATCAGAGGTGATATTGATAAGGCCTACCACTCGATGTCTAGTTCCTTAGTCACCGGCCTGTCAAGCACATTGTAATTCTAGTTGTTCTCAGGGATAGAGGCAGTGGGGAGGGAGAATTCCAACAGGCAGCAAGGTCACAGGTGACCCAAACACTCTAACTGTGTGAGCCCTACCCCGCCCCCACTCTAAAAAGCAGATCTACCTACATTAACACTGTATTCTGTACAACTAGAAACGGAGCCGTAGTCTACTAATTGAGATAGTAGTGTGTTTTAGCTATTTAACCAAACACTGATTTTGATGTAGTTTCTGTATTTGAGGGTTTCATAATTCTTCTCCACCTCTGACGCCTTTGAAAAGCCTTCAGCCCCTGGTAGCTCTGGGCCCTGCGTCCTTTATATCTGATGCATCTCTCTGGAAACCAACTGATTCTTGAAATGGTTACACAGTGCTTCAAGTGAGTAACCACCATGTGCAAAGCTATAGTACCAAAAAAGTGTGAAGTGTTAGCAAGATGGCTGGTGTTATATGACACAACTTTTCCTGGGGAGGCACAATAGGGGACCCATAACAGACCAAAGTACCGGTACCACCCAATGTCCAACCTGTTGAACCTATGAGTTTTATTGGGGTTACTTACAGGAATATGAGCAAGAGATTGCTTACAGGAGCAGAAATGACTCAAAGACAGTGGCATCACCAAAGCCCACCCAAGCATGGGTGACAACTCACAAAATCTGGGAACCTTGAGCACAATGCACAACCTGTAGGCAGCTCAACAGGGTGGAGAGTGTCTCTTCCAAGTGACTCAGTTGATCCAGGTAGTTAGACCTGCTTCTGATTCTTCCAAGCAGCTAGTCTGGTCTCAGAGTCTTCTTTGCAGCTTGGCTTGTCTGAGAGTCTTTCCTGCAGTCCTCTGCAGTCTTTCCTATTTATATACCATTGAGGAGAGAGGGATCTGTTGAATCTGGTCAGTTTGGGGGCTTCCTGAAGGGATTTTAAGTTGTTCACCTTCTATCTTAAAGAGCTTCCCTGCAGAATAGAATGTTTCAGCCTTGAAGGAAACAGCTATGCAATAGCTTGTCCCTTTTATTTTAGTGTCTCCTAGGACCCTGGGTGATACCAACACATAATAAGATTTTGCTTTGTGTTGTTTTATTGCATATATTCACCGTACATGCTACTATGTTCATAAAGGCATTGTCATCCAACTATATCTATTGCACCCTCAGCAGCTCTCCTTCATAACCGTTCCCCTATGCCCATTGGTCCTCTTTGTTCTCCTGGACAAGTTTCACTTTTACTTTCACATCATGAATGCACACATGCTATAATGTGTTTATATAAAATCTAGGAATTGCAAATAAAAAGATACTTGTCTTCCTGAAATTAGCTTCACCTGCTTAATATGGCCATCTCTAATTGCATTCATTTCCCTACAAATGTCACAGCTTCATTCTTTATAACAGAAGAAAGCTTTTGTTGTGAATGTATGCCACATTTTTCTATCCTCTGTTACTGGACACCCAGGTTGAGTCTATAACTCAGCTATTGTGAGTAGTGCTTCAACTCTGTGAAATGCTGACTTGGAGGTCTTCCAGAAAGTACCCAGGACTGCTATTGTTGGGCCATATGGTAGACCTATTATTAGGGGTTTGTTTTGTTTTGTTTTAGAAACTCACCAGTTGCTTGACTGGTTTACATTTTGCCAGTAATAACATATATACATATATATATATATATATATATGTGTGTGTGTGTATATGTGTGTGTATGTGTGTATATGTGTGTGTGTGTATGTATGTGTGTGTGTGTCCTCTTGTTCACATCCTTAACAGCAGTTTTTACTATTTGTTTCCTCAGTGACTACCATACGGACTGGAGTGTACTTCTCAGGGTTTACTATGATATGCATTTCTCTGGTGGCTAGTGAGGATGAACATTTTTCCACATGTGTATTGACCATTGTGGGTTTTTTTAGAGCTCTCTGTTCATTTTATAAGTGCTTTCTTTTTCATTGAGTTATTTGAGGGGGTTGTTTAGTTTTTTGAGTTCCTTATACATTCTAGATAGTAATCCTCTATCAGATATATAACTATAAAAGATTGTCTCTCTTCCCATTGACTGTTTTTTTGGTTTTGTTGTTGTTGTTGTTGTTGTTGTTGTTGTTGTTGTTGTTGTTGTTATTTTGCTGGGCTGTTTCCTGTCCTGCATAGGAGCTTTATAACTTCATGGGGAATTACTTATCAATCCTTCACATTTTCTGAGCAACTAGAGTCTTATGCAGAAACTCCTTACCTATGCCTATATGTTGAAGCATTTCCCTACTTTTCCTCTAGCAGTTTCAGAGCTTCAGGTCTTACATTAAAGGTCATTGTTCATTTGAAGTTAATTGTTTTGTAGATTGACAAGTAGGGTTCTAATTTCATTCTTGCACATGGAGAGCTCCAGTTTTCTCAGCGCCATTTGTTGGAAGAGCTGTATTTCCTCCAGTGTGTACTTCTGGAAATTTTGTCAAAAATTAGTTGTCTGTAGCTGTGTGGGTTGATCTATAGAATTTATATTATATCCTGTTGGTCTCTATACCTGCTTTTATGTCCATACCTTGCTGTCCTTGTCACTGTGACTTTGTAGCATAATATGAGATCAGGTGATGTGATGTCTTCAGCTGTGTTATTTCTGCTTAAGATTGCTTTGGGTACCCACAGCATGTGTGTTTCAATATTAACTTAAGTTTTTCCTAGTTCTATGATGAATGTCATTTGAAATTTTATAGATATTTCACTGTATATATATATATATATATATATATATATATATATATATATATATAACTTCTGTAACTCGTTCACAATGTTAAATCTTCGCATCAGTAAACATGGGAAGTCTTTACATCTTCTAAGCTCTTTCTCAGTTTCTTTCCTAAATATTTTAAGTTTTCATTATGGAGGTCTTTTGCTTCCTTAGGTTATGTCATAGTTTATTTTTGAAGCAATTGTGAATGCAGTTGTTTTCCATATTTTTTTCTCAGCATGCTGGTTTTGGGTATTTAGGAAGGATACTGATTTTTGGCAATATTTTATACTTATTTGAGAATTTCACATAATAGATTTTAATCATATTTACTTCTCCCTCCTTAAACTCCTCCAGATCCATGAAACACTTCCCTCTCTATCCAAACTCCCTCCTCACCCAACCTCCCTCTCCACAACAATTCTTATTCTCTCTATTTGAAAAACAAAACATTAAGTCCAGTTTGGGTTGCCCAAATACTCTTGAGTGTGAGACCTGCTCTGGAGAGTCTCCGACCTGCCATGAGTCACAGGCTTAAAGAAAACTGACTCTCCCCCGCCAGGGGACATAGTCAGATGTGAGGCACCTAGTGGCACTCAGAGGAAGGACACCAGGTCACTGAGAAGAGACTTGATACCCTATGAGCATATACAGAGGGAGGTAATCCCTCTGAGGAACAGTCATAGGGGAGGGGAATAAGGGGAAAATGGGAGGGAGGGGAGAATGGGAGGATACGAGGGATGGGATAACCATAGAGATGTAACAAGAATAAATTAATTAAAAAAAAAAAAAAAGAAAACTGACTCTCCCTGTCCCAGCAGCTATCCAATACCAATAGCCCCTTCCCCATTCCTCCACAGGAACAGGCTTTGTTCCTACCTCTTTTCCCCAGGCTGAGATTTTTGTCTGGTTTGATTGTGCACTGGCCTTGTGCATGTGGTCACATGCAACTGACATGTGTGTCTAGAAAGCACTGTTGTCTTATAGCTAGCCACTGTCTCTGGCTCTTGCAATCTTTCTTCCCCTCTTCTGCTATGGTCCCTTTAGTCTTCCAGAGAGAAGTATAGACTTCCAGTTTGGGGCTTAACACTCTGAAGTCTCTTAATTCTTTCACACTGAACAGCAGTGAGTGTCTGCATTAACCGCCATCTACTGCAAGAGAAGATTGAGAGACTCACTAATCTGCAGGTACAGCAATGAGTCATGGGAATTGTTTGAATACTGTGTCCATTTAGCAAAATATTAGTAGGTTTTCCCCAGGGCCTATGACCTATCTATCCACAGGTGATTGGCCCCAGTATGATGCTGATTTTGTATATTAATTTCAATGAAAGTATTAATCATATCTAAGAGTTTTCTTCAGGAGTTTTAATATCATCTGCAAGTGAGGATACTTTGACTTCTTTTCCTGATCATATTCCTTTCATTTACTTCTATTGTGCTAGTGCTTTAGCTAAAATTCTTGAGTAAGAGTGGAAATAGTGAACATAGTGCCTCTGCCTTAACCCTGACTTAAGAGGAAATGCTTTGAGGTTTACCTGTTTACTACAATGTTGGCTATAGGGTTGTGATACACAGATGTCATCATCTGGAGAGATGTTCCTTCTCTTCCTATTTTTGTTTCAGAGCTTTTATTATGGAAACATGTTGGATTGTATCAAAAGCTGTTTCTGCATCATCTGGCATGGTCACATGCAAAGGTAGCATTAGGCATAAAGGAAAAGAGGCTTCAAGGTGAAGGAGAGATGTGGGTGGGGATGCAGCATGAATGCAATCTGTCTTACATCACAGAGTCCATATCTCAGGTCCTTCGATATTACTTCCCAGGCTCCCAGATGCTGGCCACATCTCTGATTAAGCTTCAGGAACTCTGGTAGTAACACTGGCCCTTCCCCAGGTAGTCCTTCCTACTATTGGCCACACCACTTGTTCCTCTACAGACCCTGACTCTGACTTGGTTTCCACCCCACTGATGAATGTGCGCTGCTCTGATTCAAAGTTTCTCCTTAGTGGTCTACAAGTATTCTAGACCAGGTGTCAATATATCGTCCCAATGCCACTTGCTCTGAGTTTCTCAAGAAGATGCCCCTAGGTAAGAGCTAGGTATGAGATGTGAATGGTGGCACATACGTGTAACTATGGAAGATGTGGGAGGGTTGAGTTAAAAGATTGGTGCAAGATTGAATTACAAAGCAAGATGACTATCTCAAACAAGCAGACATTTACAAAAAATCTGAGTCAAATGTCTACAAAATTCTTCTCATTGTTTGGTAATAAATATTTGTATACTAACTTCTACACACACACACACACACACACACACACACACACAATACACAGGACACATTAGTGCACTGAAAATTTAAAGAAACAAGTCTTCTTTGTAGTGAGGATTTCTGACTCCTGAAGCACTGTCCCACGGTGAGGAAGGGCAGTGTTCTTCATTGCTTCTTTCCCATCCTCAGAAGTATCTTCTCATGTCCCTCAGAGCTGAAAGGAGAAAGTGCAAAGAGCAAGTGAGGAAGGAGTCCGTTGGCTGGAACTGTGTATCCATGGCTACTATAACTATAGAAGATCTCAAACTCTAACTCCTTTCTTTGGGAGATGTGGGAACTCTTCATGCCCTCCTTATCACTAGCATACCCCATATACATTTCTTGAAAGATATGTGCCCCACTATTTTATCCATTGATGTGCTACTGGTCACACAAAATCCTACAAGGCAATCCTATACCCTGCAAACAAGACCACATGCACACAGATCATGATGGATTCCAGAAAACCCCTTCCTCTTCCTTGCTTTGGCAAACTGGATACCTCAGCAAGAAACCTCTCTACAAAACACTCTCAGATCCACAAGAACCTTGGGATTCTCAGGCCCCACAATTCCCAGCTCAGAGCAATCCAAATGAAGTCTGGTCCCTGCTTTTTTCTTGTAACAACCCCTTTCTTTCCTTTTGGAGACAAGGTGTCTCCTGAAAACCAAGTTTCTTACTACAATCCTTCTTTGATCCCTAATACCACTAAGAAATCAAGAGGTCAAAGTTGCAAGTTGGTCCCACCAGGGTTGTTTGGAAACTCATTTTGGAGCAGAAGGGCAGCTGGCACATCTTACTCTGGTACCTTATCCAATATGAAACCAGAGATAATGCCATTTTATGATGTTGTCACTAGCATGTAGTGAACAAGTGATGGGTAGCTCATTGGGGCTTGGCTTCCTCGTTACTCATGGAAGTTACATCTACTATAGACCACACAATCGTGCTATTGTAAGGACTACAGACAGACTAGAAGGAGATGCAAGCAAAAAACACCAGAGAAAGTAGATTCTGGGCAACTCAGAGACCCAAGGGAGGTAAATGACTCTTAAGGTGGCCATTGATAGTGCTGTTCCTCTGATAACAGTAGTAGACTGTGACTCTGCCTCCCACAGCCTGGGAGGACAGCGTCCCATGACAGAATGCAATGTGGATTGGGTATAAACGTACATGATGTATACTGTTCATACAGGGGGAGGGGTGTGTATGTGTGTATGTGTGTATGAAAGAGAGAGAATGTGTGAGTGTGTGACTGTATGAGTGTACGAGTGTGTGTGCATGTGTACATACATGTGGTGCTGGATATTGACCCAGGAAGTTGAGTACACCAGGCAAGCTCTCTACCACTCTGCTACATCCCTAGCATTTAGTTCTACTCTGAGCTTTGAAGAAATTACAGGATGGGTAAAAACATGAACATCAAGTCATTTTGCCCAGCCTCCTGCACCCCCCGAACACTGTGAAGGAAATTTCAGTACAAACAAGGGAGAAGAAATGAAAATATGGCAACAAAGGACAGATGAGACAAGAAACCTTATCTAGGAAGGCTCTGTGCTCTCATTTTTTAAAGGAAACTGACCCAGGAGTAGCTATGGCTAGTGAAGGCCTACCTAGTACCATAGGCCTCTGTGTGCCCAAAGCACATGAAAAACAACCAGCCCTTTGAACCCAATGGGCTTCCATGGCTGTGCAGTTGAACCTAAAGAGTGAAAAGTCTTAGAGCCTTTCTCTCTCTTTCTCCCTCCCTCCGTGCCTTCTATCCCCTCCCTCCCTCCTTCCCTCCCTCCCTCTCTGCAGGTTTAAGAAGATCATCCCAGTCCCAGAGCAGAGCATGATCCAGATGCTCTGCTACCTCCTTGAGTGCCTCCTGACCAAGAAGGACATCCCTGCAGACTGCCCCAAAGAAGTATATGAGCTCTATTTTGTGTTCGCTGCCATCTGGGCATTTGGAGGTGCCATGGTCCAAGATCAGGTAAGATGACATGCTCAGGTCAATACCATGTTGGGGTATATATCTGGGGAAAAAAAACCTGACCCTCCCACAAACTTTAAACATTGCCCCCCACCCTGGTTGAGGCCTCACAGGCTGAAACAGAGGAGGATGTGGTGTGCTTGGGGAGCTGTTGATTTCTGAGCAGGGGAGAATGTCTCTGCATTCATGAAAAGCTGTGCAGTGTTGGGGTTCAGACAACTCCAGGGGTATGTAGCGGATTCTCTGCCAGGTGACTTGTGTTATATAGAGAGGGATGGGAGGATGGTGGGTGGTGTACCATAGACACCTTAATGAGGAGCGTATATTCAGCCTTCTAGAGCTCTTCAGAAGGACCTGCTACTCTGTGGCCAGCCAGAGATCCCCCTGCCCCCCAGGTGTCTCCATATCCTTTAAACACAGAGAACGTTGGTTCAAATGTTTACTGTGAATGGGAAACCAAGAGGTACTTATCACCAGGTGTTACCAGTGCAGTCTCATGCTGTTGAGAAATAAATATTGACTCAGAATATCTTGGCATTTGATTCCCTAACCCTTTCTATACCCACAACCCCTTTCTTTACTTTATTATATTTTATCTAGATATAACATATTCAAGATTATGCAAGCCAATGTTTTATATCATGCAATGTTACAAAGACATCAAGAACATGGACTATGTGAGCAAAATTTTAAATCCACATTAAAGTGTTGTTAACTATGGGCACAATTCTGTTCAGATTTGTTCATCTTGGACTTCTCCACTTAGTATGAATGAAACATTTAACCCTGACTTCCTACTTTCTGTTCCCCACAGTCTCTGGCTATTATTATTCTACCCTCTGCCTCTATGATTTTGCCTATTTTACATTTATTATATATATATATATATATATATATATATATATATATATATATATATATGTAGAATTAGTCCCTCCGTGCCTGACTTATTTCACTTAATACCTCCCTGCTAACAGCACATTATCATAAAGAGATTATATGTTTGGTATGCTTATCCCAAAACACAACAATAATAACAGAAATTAGATGAGTGGAAGGCAGTTGGGAGGGGGTGGATAGGTTTATACATTGATTATGATGATGACCTCACAAGTGTATACTTAGCTCAAAACTCTCTACATTGTACACATGGAGTATGTGCAGCTTTATGCATCAATAAAGAGGTTCAAAAATAAACCATCGAGAAAAGAACGAAAATGAAAACAAAAAAAGAAGGAAGGGAAGCAGGAAAGGGAAAGAGAAAACATTCACAGGACTTGGGCTGTAACTGTCAGTGTTACCTGGGAGACTGTGGGGGGGGGGGAATTATGGGAAATACATGTCTGCTAGCAATATTCTCCTAACCTGAAAATTCAGCCATACAGAAGTATTTGGTGCTGTCTCACAACAGGATGCCAGACAAGATGTGGCCGCTATAGAGTTATAATTTACTCCTTCTGATTTGGATTGGCTGTGGGACTAGCTGTGTGTAGTGGTGTGTGTGTGTGTGTGTGTGTGTGTGTGTGTGTGTGTGTATGTGTATGTACACATGTGTGCACATGGATGTGGAGGTCAGAAGTCAGTGTCACATATCTCCCTCAATTGCTCCACAATTTACTTTTTGAGAAAGTCTCTTACTGTGACCTGGGGCTTATTGGCTAACTAGACTGGCTGGCCGATATGCCCTAGAGACTCCCAGCTCTGAGATTATAGGCATGTCCTTCTGTACCAAACTCATACATGGGTGTGGGAGCTTGAACTCAGGTCCTCTTGCGTGGCAAGCACTTGACTAACTAACCCATCTTCCAAGCCCTCTAGAGCTCTTTTTCCAAGAAAACTAAAAAGTCTCAGCCTTACAGGACAAAGCCATATTTGAAGAATCTGAGAAGGCAGAGGGGTGAGACCTGAGAAATAAATGCTTTGCTCCTTCATGGGGAGAGCTCTGGCTCTGGTGCCGACCCATTACTGCATGCTACTCAGACTTCACAGGGTGCCTCTCCCAGGCTCCCCGGGAGGGAGGAGCCATTCCCTGATCCCAACCCGGACTTAGATGTCCTGAGGATGAGAAGGCAAAGATGCAGAGGCTGGGGACTTTGACATCTGAAAAGCTCTGTTCCTGCTCTGTAGTCCTCTGTGGCTGCTCTTCAGACTGCTTCCTGGACTGCTTTATGGTTCCCCTCAAAGATAGAGTGTGCAGGATGTGTAAGACTTGGCTGGAAATCTCAAAAATGTCCCCAAATGCAGAAGCTTATCTTTTCCATCAATTGTAGTCTCTGGCTTTCAAGCTGCTGAGATGTTAGGTAGCGACTGCTGGGCTTCTTGCCCACTTTAGCAGTTGAGTGTCAGAATGAAGACACCTGGTCAATTTTCCAACCTGTGTTGGAATATTTAAATCCACTCTACTCTTTCTAAAAGCCTAGAAGAAATCACTCTCCCAGGTGTCTTAAGCTCTTGGAACTATGGACAGCCATGCTGGTTGATGGGGAGAGACACAGGAGAAAGCTTTTAGCAGCAGGGAGTGCCCGGAATCCCGCACAGCTTACATTAAAGCAAAACACCAAAGAGTGATATAAATTGGAGAGTGGAAATTTGGCCAGATATTTACATCAGCACCACCAATGGTGCCTCATTTAACTACTGTCACTAAGACCACACACCAAACAAAAATGGAGCCTATGCCATCATGGACGGTCCAATTTAAAAAAAAAAAAAATAGCAACACAGCCCTGGTGAATACTTTACAAGAATCACAGAAAGTGATCTCCCACAGAGACATGGTAGAGAGAGCACAAGACTGGGGGTGGGAGCTTACATATACAAAGCAGAGACCATTCTAACCAGCCCGGATAATTCAGAGCATTGTGATGACTGAATGTGGTGAAATCAGAACCCTAAACCCTCTAGTAGGATTGCCAGTAACAACATGTGAGTGCCATCTAGGTTAAAGGACTTGGCCATAACACAGTAAAAAGCCATGGGAGGCTGGATTTCATTAAAATACATTGCTACAAAGAGCCCCGCAGAGCGCAATACAAAGGGGGTCAGTGGCACAGTCATCTGGGGTCACCTTGTCTCCAGGCAGAGTGGAAGCTTAAGTCAACTGCCAGATTATGGGGTGGCTGGAAAACAAATTAGCGTGTCCCGACCTGGCCAAGAACTAAGCAGGTAGATCAAGGATGAGCTGAGGTGAGATTGGGAGAAGATGGACAGCCGCATCCTTTGTAGAGGGAGCCTTAACTTGGGGTCTCCCTAGAAACCAAAAGGGTCTCCAACGACTTCCTCCATGAGCTCAAATGGGGAATTTCTAGCCTGGTATGGTGGTGCATGCCTGTAATCCCAGCTCTCAGGGAGGCAGAGGCGTATGGATCTCTGAGTTTGAGGCCAGCCTTGTGTACAAAGGGAGTCCAGAATAGCCAAGGCTACACAGAGAAACTCTCTTTAAAAACCAAAATGAAAAGGGAGGGGGGTTTCCTCTGGGATTATGATTAGAGAGAAAAAGACAACAACATCCCTTAAATCTGAATTGAAATCAGAATCAGAACTACACATAAGCCTGTCAATAGCTTTGGCCTCTTTTCATGTTCTTGTTTTGGTTTTTCTGTTTTGGTTTGCTGTTGGTGTTCTTACTGTTTTGAGACAGGGCCCTACTATATAGCCCAGGCTAGCCCTAAACTCTTGATCCACCTGCTTCTGCATCTGGATTGCTGGGATCACATGTGTGTGCCACCAGATCCGCTTCCATCCTCATTTTGAGATGGAAGAATTCTATCCCACTGACTTAGAAGGCAGTAAAATGAGAAGTGTCTCACCTCCTTCAGGATACAGATCCATTCCTCCACACTAGCCCCCATCACTCATCTGGTCTTGGAATGCTATGTCTGCCCTACCCTTCCTGGTTGTCTCCTACAATAGCCAGTCTGTCTTTTTCTGGGATGTTTCCCATGTCTGGGTATTAGCAGTTTGGTCCTACTGTGTTGGAGAGTTGCTGGGCTTCAACTTAGACACAATGGAGCACATGGGTGTTCAACTCTATCTCTATGGCGGTCGTGTTTTATATTTAGGCATGGAGATTGCACACACAACCTATTATTTCTGTCAGATAGGCCAATAAGCTTTATCTCTTCTGTTGCTTCTAGATAAGATATTATAGCAGGTCTTGAAGGAAGCTTAGAAGTCTTTTCTAGAGCATTCATCTTTAGATGGCAAAAGTGAGACCCAGAAGGCTGTGTGTGACTAACTTCTGTGGCTCTTCTTGCTCAACTGCACTGTGTCTCTTGCTGTCAACCTTTATTTATGTCATGAAATTGCTCAATCTTACATGTCTGGGAGGGTGGGAGCTGGTTTCTGTCTTGGAGAGGTCTTGGTCTACACTTGTTCTTTCAGATCAGGCACCCCTGATCTTCTCTGTGTCCTCATACCCTTCCTGCCTCAACTCTCTCCACTCTTGGGAAACTGTGATGTATTCCAATGCCAAGGTTGCAACCACATTGTCAGGCTAGGTTGCTTGTGCATGGTTATCTTACTGCATTGTCTGTGGACCACATGCTAGGCCATTTATAAAGAATAGAAATAGGTTTAGCTCTTGGTTCTGGAAGGTAAACTTTTGTGAGCCTGGCACTGCCCCAGGCTAGAGACATATGTAGGTAGGAACTCTTGGTATCCCAACCTCTGTCAATACCAGAACTACCTTCCTTGGACTCTGGTGGACCTATTCTGACTAGCTTTGTCTTTGCAGCTTGTAGACTACCGGGCAGAGTTCAGCAAATGGTGGCTGACTGAATTCAAAACAGTCAAGTTTCCTTCCCAAGGAACTGTCTTTGATTACTACATAGACCCTGAAACCAAGAAGTTTGAGCCCTGGGCCAAGCTTATTCCCCAGTTTGAATTTGACCCTGAGATGCCTTTGCAGGTAAGTGGGATTGAGCAACCCAGGGACAGGGTACCCATGAGGGTGCTCAGCAGCAACCCCTGCTGGTATTGAGTGTTTGACCTTGCATAAACCAATTGGTTCCCAGCTACATCCTTTTTCAAATCATAAGTATAATTAAGCGACAGGTTCCCCTACAGGAAAAGAAGCAAATAGAGAGCATCATTAGGGACAATGGACAGGAATTAGCAAGGACAGAGCATCCTAAAGTCCCTTTGGAGATGTCTGTGAAAGACAGAAGACCATGGTGGGTGCCTGTTGAACTTCAGAGTGCAGTGACAGTAGGTTTACAAGATGGAGAAACAATGGAAGTTAGGAAAGATGCTCAGACCTACCCTTATTAGGCAAGCTTCCTTATGACAGAATCTCCTCTTCTGGAATGTCCTTGAGCATGGTGCTGTATGGTATGCCTATTACCTTCTGTTCCAGGCTTGTCTGATACACACAAGTGAGACCATCCGTGTGTGCTACTTCATGGAGCGGCTTATGGAACGGCGGCGGCCAGTTATGCTGGTTGGCTCTGCAGGCTTGGGCAAGTCTGTGCTGGTGGGAGCAAAACTGGCCAGCCTTGACCCTGAGGAATACTTGGTGAAAAATGTGCCCTTCAACTACTATACTACATCGGCGATGCTGCAGGGTAAGCCGTCTTGGGGTGTGAGCAGCTGAAAGGCTAAGAGAGCTTCTGTGCTTTTAGGGATGGGCCTCCATCACACCACACACCTTTGTCCCTTGTACCCAGAACCCGCTACCACTGCCACCTTCTCTCTTTCTTCCTATGACCTATGGCCTGTCAAATTCCATCAGAGTAGTCCTGTGGCTTCAGAGAGCCCAGCACCACTTGGAGGCCTACATGGCCTTGTAGGCTCAGGCCTGGAAGTATCATCGGATATCACTTCATTTGGCTCTCAAATCTAGTAGATGGGATCAGAGGCTCAGGTTAGTAAGATGGCTGCCAAGAAAAAAGCCTCATTGCGCATCCTGTTTTCTGAATTCTCCTGGGGTCAGTCGTGAGCTATCCGTGAGTGTTCATTCAGGGCCTCTTGGTGGAGGTAGGATCAATGTGCAAGACGCTTCTCATTGGTCCTCTCTTACAAGAGGGTCTTAGTGTGTGAAGAACACTCAACACATTGAAGAAAAGCATTTCTAAGTCTTAGATGGTAGCACATGCTTGTGATCTCCAAGCCTAGATGCAGAGGCAGGAAGGTCAGCCCCAGTCCATCTACAGCGTAGACTATATAATGAGTTCCAGAGCAGCCTGAGCTACAGAGGGAGTCCCTGTCTTTCATAACAATGCAAAAAAAATTTTTCTTTTGAAAATCCATTCAAGACAAGGCGTCAGCAAAATGAAGGTAGAAGTGGGATTGAGGAACAGCCTGTTCTCTGCCCTGCCAATTGTAGCTGTTAGAACAATGTAGAGCTTAGACACACAGAGAGACATACATGCACACAGATACACATGCACACACTAAACACATACAAAAATACACACATGCACATATACAAACACACACACACACACACACACACACACACACACACAAGCTACAATTTAGATAGACGATTCTTTTATATTTGACAATGAGTGATATTCTGACCTAAGTTGTCATCATTTTGCTTGGAATTTGTTCACTTTAACTTTTATTGTGTGATAAGCTCATGCCTGTGATGTGAATGCTCCCACCACAGCGTATTATAAGATACTAATACAATGTCAGAGAACATGGAGTCACTGGGAAAGAGACGCCCCTACCACCACCGCACTGCCCCATACCCCCTCAGATCTGAACAGAGGAAAAACCTCCAGGCATAGATGATGATAAAATGCAGCAAATCCATTAGGACATGATGAGTTTTATGTTTTTACGCCATTGTTCTTATTATAGTTACTCATAAATTCATTCTTTTTAAATAATGGTCTTATTGAACAAACAGCCAAGTGCTGGGAGTAAGGGTTCTGCCAACAATCGGAAAGGGAAAACCTAGACACGTAGTGACAAAGAGGGCCTGAAGCACTGAATGACACCGATGACCTCGAGAGAAAGCCGCCTGGACTCACTCAACAAACAGGTGGGAAACAGTGCAGTTGCCATAAACCCCTTAGTCTGAGAGGCCAGTGTTTCAGCTGCTGCTAGAATAAGGCACCGTGGGTTAGGAAGACTACGGGCACGTGGCTTAGCTGCGCAAAGCAGGTGGCGTATTGACCAAAACAACGTGCGGTTTACAGTGGGTCTGCAATGGCAGGGGATGGGATGCAGCCCAATTACTCACGCGGTGGAGCAATTTGCTGGATTACAGACAGAAAGCTTCACAAGGGTGAAGCTGGGATTATTTCCATAGCATTATCAAGGGACAAAAAGGGAGATATAGGGCAATGTATATAGCACTCTCTGTATGATGGCTTAAAAGAAATATGTATATATGTTATATTTATTTTATATTTCTATAAAATATATTATGTTACATATTTATATATTATTTTATATATACTTATATAATATATTGGGAATTATACACACACACACACACACACACACACACACACATATATATATATATATATGGGGCTGGAGAGAAGACTCATGAGTTAAGAGCCTGTGCTACTCTTGCAGAATACCCTGGTTCAGCCTCCAACACCCATATAACATGGCTCACAACCACATGTACTCTAGCTCCAGGAGATCTGGCACCCTTGTTTAGCCACCATAGGTACCTGCACTCATACACACACACACACACACACACACACGCACACGCACACGCACACGCACACGCACACGCGCACACACACACACACACACAACGAGAGAGAGAGAGAGAGAGAGAGAGAGAGAGAGAGAGAGAGAGAGAGAAATCTTTAAAAAAAACAAATAGAAAAAAATGTATTATAAGATGCTCTTAAGTTACAAAAGCTTATTACGAAAATGGGCACACACCATGGCACATATATTATCTCCAGAAAGAAATATAAGGAGCTGGCAACAGCAGTTGTCCCTGGCATGGGGGAGTTAAACACTGAGAGTGGGATGGATAATTAAATAGTTCTTAAATTATTAAATATTTCAAGGGTGCAGAAAGCGCAGAACATGACATAGCACATGCCCATTTACTACCACCAGATTCAGCAGATGGTGGCACACCTGCCCTCACCCGTCCTCCTTCCAGCTCCTTACTAACATGAATACCAAACTCTGTACGGATCATTAAACTCTTGATACCCACTTGTAGTCATAAAACACAGAGTGCTCGTGCACACACAGAAAATTTATATCATACTGTTCTCTTTGACAACTTTTCTTCTTATCAGTGTTTTGACACATGCAGGCCTATTTCATTTATTTTCGCTCCTGCATTGAATTCTATTGTGGGGATAAATCAAGGCTCTTTTATCCATCAATCCACTGAAAAGCAGCATAACTTTCTTTTTAAATTTTTATCAGCTCTTTGAGAATCGTGTGCAGTTTTTTTCTTGCCATATTCACACCCCGCCAAACTCCTCTCGGATCTAACCCCTTCCCTACCTACCCAATTTTACGTCTTCTTTTTCTCATTTTAACCAAGTCTGATTTGTCCTGCCCATATACTGGACGTGTGGCCTTCCACTGGAACATGGTCAGCTTATCAGGGAACCACGATCTTAAGGAAAACTGATTCTGCCTCTCCTGGTAACTATCAATCGCAATAGCTCCTGAGCCCTGAGTGGGGCTCAGTGACTGCCTCCCCTAATTCTTACAATTTGGTCTGGCTTGAGCTTACAGGAGACTTGTACATGCTGTCACAACTGCTGTGAACTTAAATATGCCCTGCTGTGGCAGAAGACACTTGTAGTCATCCTCTGTCTCAGACTCTCACCCTGTTTCCACACTATCTTCACCCATGATCCCTGAGCCTTGGGAGAAGGTGGCGCGATGCAGATGTGCCCCACTTATGGCTAAGCATTCCACATTACTTACTCTCTCTGCCTTGACCAGTTGTGAATCTTTGTGTTAATCGTCATCTATTGCAAGTACAAACTTCTGTGTTGGGGATTGAGAGATACATTAACATGTGAGCGTAACAATAAAGCCACTGGGAGTAAATGAAATACTGTATCCGTTTAGAAGATTAATAGTGGTAAATTCTCCCCCAGGGTCTATGGCCTATCTAGCTATAGGTTTCTGGCCTAAAAATGGTGCCAGCTATGTGCTTTCACGTTTGGGAGCAGAATTTATTCCAATCAATTAGTGATTAGTTACCCCTGTGACATCCATGCCACTAGTGTGAGAGTAGGCATGTCTCGCCAGGCCAATTAATAATGTAGCTCCTAGGTTTCAGAGCTGGGGAAGATCGAGGATCATTTTTCTTCTTCAAAAGTGCACGTGGTACCTTCCATGTGCACTATGAAACTTAGAGCAAGTACGGATAAAGCCTCCATATCAATACCAGCTTGATTTCTTCGTGTTCTTTCACCCATGCGTGCGATGTTGTCAGCAATAATAGGGTCTTGTCCTCAAGTCTCAGAGGGTAGTTAAGGGCATTAGCAACAGCTTGTAATGTTTGGGGATCTGTGGACCTCATTGGCCAACAACTCCAAAGAAGCACCCCATTCCTGGCACTGGGCTTTTTGTTTGTTAGGCTGTGGTGTCAGCTAAGGACACTGTGACCCGTTAGAGTAACTCCATTTTAGTTATTTGATCTATTCGACATAGGTACATAGACACACACTAGGAAGTTTCTACTGTAGTAGGTTTCCATATAAATTTTTTTTTTTTTTTTGGAAAGGTCCTTAGTGTTGCTTGTCATTCCCCATATTTTCCTTTTCTACCCCGCCTTCCCATCTTTCACCCCCAACTTAATCCTTCCTGATAAATCATTACCCTTTAACTCTTTATGCAACAGGTCCCACACGCACACTGACCTCTTACTAATTTTCTGACATCTATGAGTCATTTCATTTCAAATGAAACACACATATCTGAAGTCTCAATGTTATCAGCCACAAAGGAGAGAAAAAAAAAAACCACATATACTGTTTGTTTTTCTGAATCAGGTTATCTCACTTAGAATGACCATCTCCAGCTCCATACATTTACCTGAAATTTGCATAATTTTGTTTTTCTTAACAGCTAAGTAATATTCCATTGTACAAATATATCACATTTTCGTTACCCATTTCTCAGTTGATGGACATCTAGGCTATTCCCATGACCTGCATGTGAATAGAGCAGCGATGAACACAGATGGGCTAGCATCTCTGTCTTAGGCATAGGGTCCTTTGAGTATATGCCCAGGAATGGTATTGCTGGATCATGCAAATCTGTTTCTGGGCTTCCGAGGAACTTCCACTCTGGTTTCTATGGTGTCTGTGCCACCTTGTGCTCTTAGCCAACAATGAGCAAGTCTCCCCCTTTCCCTTTACCCATGCCAACATTTGTCATCATTTATGGTTGGTTTTTTGTTTATTTGTTTTTGTTTTTGCTTTACTTTATTCATTCTGTCTAGTTTAAGATGAAATTTCAAAGTAATGTTAATTTGTGTTTCCCTGGTGACTAAAGATGCTGAGCATTAAAAAAAAAAAAAAAAGTTTCTTGACCATTTGGGTTTCATCTTTGGAGGACTCTGTTTAGATTTTTGCTCCATTTTTTAAAAATTGGGTTGTTTTCTTGAAGTTTCATTTTTTAAGTTCTTTGTACATTCTAGATACTTAGCCCTCTGTCAGATGTACAGCTGGTTTAAAAAAAAATCCCATTTTACAGGCTTCATTTTATGAAAAGTGTTCTTGAGTTATAGCACGTGTAATAAACTACTTGTTAAAGGTATAAACTTTGGTAGGTTTTTAAATATTTACACGCCTATGAAATCATTGCCATTACTGAACTACTGAATACCCCACTCCAGGTTCCATCATGGTCTCTGATAACCCTCACTGCCACCTTTCCCACCTGCCCTAAGCCAGACAGCCACCAATCTTTCTTCACAGCTGATGAGTTTTATCATATATTTGTTATTTTGTACACTAAAATAGCACACATGCTCTTTTTTAAAATTACCTCCTCACTCAGCTGCGTCTTACATTAACCCATGCTGTTCAGTGTCAAGAGTCCACTCTCTTCACTCTTAAATAGGAAGATAAAACTTGTTAAACACTCCAGATGATTCCCAACACACAAGTGCTTAGTAGGGAAAATCTATTGTTATAAAAATATTAGCAAAAACGCATCTCAAAGTTAAGACTGTATTATGCCACCCTTCCTAAGCCACAGCTGTTAGAATCAAAAGAGCATAATTTTTTTTTTACCTTAACAAAGAAGCCGAACAAAAAAATATTCTGGAAAAAAAGCTAATATTTTGGGGAAAAAACGCTCTTTCATTGAAATAAGGAATAACGCCACCTCACGGGCCAATCCCAAGGGATCCCAGGGACATTTTGTAGCTCGCACATTGTTCTAGCCCAGTGGATGCTTTTTTCTCCACATCAGAAGCTCTTGTATGGAGGAGGCAGTTGCTGGCTGTACCTGCCTCTATTCTCTCTCAAGGCATCCAGTTCTGGGGCCTCCACTGAATCCTCTTGGAACTGACTGAAATGCAAATGAGGAATGTGCTTAAGGCGTTCCCACAGCTCACATAGCTGTATAGACAGCACAAATTCAATGTTAATGTAGCCAGCCTTCTGCTAAGAGTGCCATCCCCACACCTTTGGTTTGTTTAATTCCCCAGCTCATCCTACAGTACCTCATTGGTAAAGCTTTTGACTATAATTAGCAGAAAACCTAATGGTGGTGGCATAGAAATCATACACATAAACACACACACACACACACACACACACACACACACACACACACACACACTAGGCAGTCCAAAGGTAAGTAGTTATAAAGTCTTGATCATTTGTTTAATGATACCAGTGTTAAAATATTTGTTATTCCCCTTGACTGATCTTTTAAGGTAATAGAATGGCTTCTGCTTCAGCCATTGTATTTTTATTCCTAATATGCAAAGGAGAGACATCGTGGTACACATCTGTAATCCTAGCTTTGGGATGCTGTAGCATGTGCATCAAAAGTTGGAGGACAGCGTGGCCTATATGGGGAGTCTGGATATAGATGGATGGATGGATGGATGGATGGATGGATGGATGGATGTAGAAGGATGCATGCATTCTTGGATGGATGAGTAGATGGTGGAGCACTCAGGAACCTCATCAGTTTGCGCTTGTGTCTCACTGTTCACAGCTATGGCCACCTCAGCTAGAAAGGATCAAAAGAGAATACAGATGAGAAGCCATGATGCTCACAGCTCTGACGATAATTTCCTTTATCATAAGATAAACACACAAGACTTCTGTTTTTAACTGTGTCTTCTGTCAAAGTCAAAGTTAATAGCAGAGTCGCCTGCTTTTTATCAAATTATGCAGCCCTTATATTTTGATATGCTGTAAGGCATCCATCTTAATTTTCATAGTAGAATGCCTGCCGTGTGCTCATATCTTTCTCTTTGACTACGACTGTAGCAGGACCTGCCTGCATCCTTTGACAAAATATTCTGTGTTCCATACACAGCCAGGTTGGCAGTGCTGCTCAGTGTTGCTCGGGCTGAGGTCTCTGTTCTCCACCCCACCAGGTTCTTTGCACGCCCATCTGTATCGCTTTTCTTCCCTTTCCTAAGCAACAACCTAGTGGTCCATCCTTGGCTTCCGTTGAGGGACACTATGGTGAAATCTCATTTTGGCCATCTCTGTTGAAGACAGTTGTGCATCCTTGCACCTCTCTTGTGAATAACTATGACTTATACGTCCAAGAATTTGACACCTTAAACAAGTTTTCTTTTAGAAGAGGTGGAATTATACTGCTAAATCTGAGAAGTTATGGTTACTGGAATTAAACATAAATTAGCTCTGAGCTTTCAAACAAGCAGTTCATAAAGGTAAATGTGAGATAAGTTTTATGAGTTATAATGATGGTGTCATCTTAGATTCTCATTACAAATAAGTTACATCTCTTTTCCAGATGGTTTCATTATCCTCTTTTGGTCTTTGTTTTAATAGATCTGTTTCTGTCTTTTCTCCCTTTGCGCTCTTCTCACTCTTTTTGAAAATGTGAATATGGAGTTTTTTTAATAGTAAAATTTGCAAAGGGACACTGGCTGGTCAAGACAGAAAAGGATGAGTAAAGGAACTTGGTTGGAGTCGGTGGACTTGGAAGGAGCCAGCTACATCCACACTCCTGGTAATCATGCATTCTCTCATCATCCAACTGCGATTTGAATTATTAGTTCAGCAAACACTTGAATGCTTAATTACACTAATTAGAGAGGAGATCGGATGTCTAAAAGTATAAGATGAGTCTCTGTAACCTGCTCATTAAAACTTAAGGCTACTGGATACCTTCAAAGGTCTGCTCAGATCCCGACCTCAACAGAGTGTCATGCTTACACTACTGTAGACAGATAGCTCTCTTCCACTCAGGGTCTTCCACGAAGGAGATGGCACAACCTAATGTGAGGTCAGGCACAACCCATCCTCCTGTGAGCAAGAATTCTGGTTGCAATTGTGGGTTGTTCAAAGCACCACCTTCAGACAACAGAGAAGCCATCCCATCAACTAGCAAATGTAGCAGAGCCATTAAAATCACGTTTCAAAACGACCATTATTATCAGATGGAGAAATTTGCCTTTGAGCCTGGCATGATGGCTCACATCTGCAATCCCAGCCCTCCAGAGGAGGAAGCTGGGGGATCATTAGCTTAAGGCAAGCCTGTGCTTTACAGTAAGATTCTGTTGAAAAAAAAAAAGTGAAAATAAGAATTACATAATATAGTATATGAAAACTAAAATATATATATAAGCAATAAGCTCACAAAAATTTGTAGCGATTCAAAAATCTAATAGAAATAAGTATCTCAACTGAAGTACAGAAGCTGAGAATGTGGAAAGAACCATTAACTGCTAGGTGATAGAATTCTGGCCAATTGTCACTTTCATCACTGTGAATTTTTATGCATTCTAATCTTTCCAGAATGAATATGTATGATTTTTATAGTCATGCAAAGCAAGCTATTTCTTGAAAGAATACATCAAAAGGCCTTACAGATACAACCAAAAAAAAAAGTCTTAACATATGAAAAACTTAAATAATCTGAAAGGAAAATGGTTCAAACGCAAGTACACACATCATGCAATTGCAAGGAAAGCCATGGTTAATTATTGATGCTATCTAGAAAAATAATATGGAGCAGGCAATGAGCTGAGAATTTCTAAAGGCAGAAAACAGATTGGAGGCGCTGTGCAGACTTGGCTGGCAGCTGTGCTTCCCTGAGAGTCTGCAACCTGGCAGACTGAGGGGCAAACTTTTGCTTTGCCTCTTCATAGTCGTTGGAGAAAACCTCTTGATTTTTCTAAAGCTCAGTCTTCTCCCCTAAAAGACTGTTGAGTGGTAAAGACAGTCCATCGGGGGCTCTAAGAGGTGTTAGTCACCCAGTGCAGGCCAACTGCTCACTGCAGCAGGTCCCAGGTATACCATACAGATGCATGAATGTACGACTCTTGAATCTAGATGTCGGAGACTCAGAATTATCAGGAGCAATCCAGAGAGGCTGATGATGAGGCGCAAGTGACCCCCTCATCCACCGTGATACTTAATGTTTATTGTCCAGTTGACAGAATATAGAATTACCAAAGACACAAACATCTAGACATAGCTGTCAGGGATTTTCTAGCTTGAGTTGATGAGGAAGGACAACCCACCCTCACTGTGAAAGGCACTGTTCCAAGGGGATGAAGCAAATTCATGTCTCTCTGCTTCCTGAAGATGATTGCAATGGACCAACGGCTTCCTGTCTCGCTGGCCGTGATGAACTAACTGTTCACCCAAACTTAAGTTGCTTTCATCAGGTTTTTGTTATAGTAACCAGAAAAGTCACCCCTAGGGAAAAAAACATTGGGATTGATACCTAAAGATCTAGCTTCTGGTTTCCAAAAGAAGCCTAACCTGGCTTGCTTAACTTCTGTGCCTTTAATTCCAGTATGAAGATAAGACTTGCTCTCGCTGTCTCTCAAGGCTTGTTATAACGTATTCATTCATCCCTCAATTGAGTAAACAATTCCTAAGCGCTCTTCTGTGTGCTAAAATATGCGCTAGAAAAAAACGAAATAGTTGCTGTCCTCAGGAGTTCAGATTCTCGTATGGAGTGAGGGGCCGAAATAACAAACAAGATAAGCAGTAAATAACAAGAGACGTTAAGTAGTGATGAGTGTTATAAAATAAAATTCGGCAGAGGTAGGGGAAAGCTGGGCGCGTGGGATCCAATTTAGAGAACCAGAAAAGCCTTACTGGACAGGGCATGTTTTTGAGGAAATAAACGAGGAACATCATTCTGGCATTTGGAAGAAGAGGATACGAGGCATAGGACACAGCCAGAGCAAAGACTGTGGGGCAGTGAGTGGCGATTGTGTCTGAAACAGGTGGCTGGTGCCGAGCGAGGAGCTTGTTCAGCCTGAAGTGAGATGCCACGGAGCGCTTAAGCAGTGGCACGATCTGGCTCACTCTTCCCAAGCGTTCCCCGGTCTGTTTTTTTTTTGGTTTGTTTGTTTGTTTGTTTTGTTTGTTTGTTTTTTGGTTTTTGTTTGTTTGTTTGTTTGTTTGTTTGAGAGAATAGGGAAAGGAGTGGAGGAGAAAGCCAAGCTGACTGACTAGGGCAGTGCTGCGCTTATCCTGTGAGAACCAGAGCACAAAGATCGCATCCACAGCAGTACTGAAATGGCCCCCACCTAGAAGAGGGCACTTCTCCCTGAGGCCACAGACTGACCTGCGCCGTTCTACACAGGTCTACAGCAGTTCAACAATGCACGGATCGGGTGCACGGGACTCAGACCTATGTGGGACCAGTCAGAAGGCAGGCAGAAACGCTCATAAAACGCTGCTCTCTTCACTCCTGTTTATCTTGCAACAGCAGTATCCCAGAGTCCCTCAACCGTAAGCCACACCCACTCCTCAGGCCCACCTGGACCCAGACTCGCGGTCATTCCCTCTTAGTTGTGAACAGAAACAGTGAAGTCCACAAGGCTGAGGACCATGCCTTCCTTCCTTCCTTCCTTCCTTCCTTCCTTCCTTCCTTCCTTCCTTCCTTCCTTCCTTCCTTCCTTCCTTCCTTCTTTCTTTCTTTCTTTCTTTCTTTCTTTCTTTCTTTCTTTCTTTCTTTCTTTCTTTCTTTCTCAGGAGAACGTCACATATTCCATTTGAGACAATCCAGCACTCTGCAAGGCCACTTCCTGCTAACTGGGGTGCTTTTCTCCTCCACCATCTTGCACATGCCTAAAGAGCTTAATCAACCCAAATTACAGGGTCTGCTTAATTCAAGGGGTTGATTTGAATACCATTGCTTTGGGAGGTGGAGGAACAAGAATTCCTAAGGAGAAGCTTCCTATTAGCAGGACTGTTCTCAAAGCGTGTCCTTGGCAGCCCATTAATTATATTTCATTTTGACAGATCTCATATATAGTTGTTATATCTTTAGGGGGGAAGAAGGTGTTAGGTGATTAATTGGTTGATAGTGTATGTTAATTGCATGCTAATTAAATTTAAATTTAATTCCTATTTGAAACACTTAATTTAACTCGGGGCCGAGGAAATTAGAATATTCAAGCATCTTGAAGGAACTTGTCTTTCTATCTGTCACCTTCCTTGTCTGTTGACACTTTCTACTTGTTTACAAACTTGTTTTTCAGGAGAAGAAATCAGATGGTTCTCAGGGCTCCCAGATGCAATAAGAAAGTGTTGGTTCTTGCAATCCATAAATATTTAATTGCTTTACTAGAAAAAAAGTAAATCCTGACTCACCACCGTATTACTTAAATTTGTTCCCAACAAGCCTCATCAGGCTGGAAGCTGTGCAACTCATTCCTTCCCTCTGGCTTGATAATGGAAGAGACAAGAGTTTCCCTGCTCTCTACCAATGGGGGGCCATAGGACGGAAGGCAGACAAGGACACTGATGGATACCCTCAGGCATACTCTGAGGCTGGTTTCCCACCTCCACTCACGGTGAACCCTCACGATGAAGACTCTGCAAGGATTCTTGGCAAACTATCCAGTGATTCCTCTTACAGCTTTCAGAGGCAGACGGGGCCCCCAGCCGAGCCCTGGATAGGAGCCACAACCATCAATCCCCTTTGTGTCTTGGCCGTAGTGGAAAGGTCTGCCGGGGTCCAGTTCTGTATAGATTTCCTTGGGGATAGAGATCCGGCCTGGTGGCTGTAAATCCATCTTCAGTGTCTAACCTATAAACAACAAAACCCAGCAACCACGAGCCTGACACGCACATGGGCTTTGGGGCTTAACTACTCTGCATCCTGCCTTTCCCTGAGTAATGCTGTTCAGCACTCATGTGCCTTGTCACCCTTAGCTCCAAAATGGAAAAGGATCTGTTTCGTTATCCTATATTGTAAGTAGTAGATGAGGCAGTGAACACTCTCAACAACCTACAAACACATACAACAGGATGCCTAGTGCCTGGTGAGGAGTGCCACCATTGCTGCCTGGTCACTCCAGATGCCTCTCTGTTCCTACAGAACAAGTAAACTAACAGTGTGATAGTCGCTATTTGTGTATATGTGAGATGGCACCCCACCTTGTCCTGAACACCTGTCCTGCCTCAGTAACCACCTCCAAAATTCAACCTTCCTTTTCTAACTAACCCGTTCTCTCCTCAGCTGTCCTGGAGAAACCTCTAGAAAAGAAAGCTGGCAGAAATTACGGCCCTCCAGGCAACAGGAAACTCATCTATTTCATCGATGACATGAACATGCCTGAGGTGGATGCCTATGGGACAGTCCAGCCCCACACTGTCATCAGGCAGCACCTAGACTACGGCCACTGGTAAGAATCCCCACAGAAGGGTTTCAGGATGCTCAGCTCACCAGGTACTGCGATGACAAACTTCATTCACTTCTGAAATGAGAGGAACCCAGAGAAAACACCACTCCTTGGGGGCTCTGTGCTTCTTGGAGTGCTCTCTCAGACAGCACTTCCAGGTCAGAGGGTTACCAAGCTCTCACCCAGGAAGGAAGCTACAGGTTTCTCCAGGACTCTTTTTCATGAGCCCTGGAGATTGGGAAGGATAGGTGCATTGGAAGAGTGGACAGAGATTGGAAAATCAATTTTGGATTTTATTGGCTATATGCTGTATAAATGTATGGAAACATACCAACTGCACACTATGCACCATAAATATTTTCATACATAAAGCTTATGATATATAATTTTAAAAAGAAAACATTATCCCCAAATTGTATTCTCTGAGACTTCATCTAGCCACAGAGCCGAACTCCCCACTCGCCTGTGCCATGGCCTCCTACAGCAGTGCTCTGATAACAGCAGGCAGACTCCCAGCTGCTTGTGTGGGCCCGATGTGCTCAGAGAAGTGCAGAGTCTTAGTCTCTCTTGAAACAGCCTGGTTTTTAATGGTACACAGTCTACAGAGTCTAGAGGGAAAAGTTAGTGATCCAAAACATGTCTGGGTCCCCTTCTTCCTTCTAGAAAGATGGGGTGAGGGTATTCTGGATTTTTTTTGTCTTTCTATGGAATACTACTCAGCTATTAAAAACAAGGAATTTCCAAAATTTGTGGACAAATGGATTGAACTAGAAATGATCATAATGAGTGAGCTAACCCAGAAGCAGAGAGACTCAAATGGTATATACTCACTTATAACTGGACACTAGCCCAAGGGGCAGGTCTTATGAAAGTCTTCACTTACCAGGAAAGTGGGATAGAGGTGAGGACATCCTATTGGAACTCTAGGCGAGAAAAATACAGGAGATAGGGAAATATATGGATCCAGAGGGTCCTAGAAACCTACAAGAAGAACACTATGATGGGTGGATCTGGGTCCGGGGTTCAGCTCTATCTAAGGCACCAACCAAGGACAATACGTGCAGTCATCATCAAACCCCTACCCAGATCTAGCCGAGGGACAGAACATTCTCCACAGTTAAGTGAAGACTGGGGACTGACTTTCACATGAACTCTGGTGCCCCACATTTGGCCATTTCCCCTTGATGGGGAGGCCTGATGGCACTCGGAGGAAGGATAGCAGACTACCAAGAAGAGACTTGATACCCTAGCATCATATTCAGGGGAAGGAGGTCCCCCTCAGTCACAGTCATAGGGAAGGGGAGTGAGGGTGAAAACGGGAGGGAGGGAGGAATGGGAGGAGACACGGGATGGGATAGCAAATGAGATGTGATATGACTTATTTTATTTCTCAATAAAAAATGTGGGGAAAAGATGGGGTGAAGGATTCAAGAGAGAAATGAGAGAGGTATCATACTGAAGATGTCAGCTTGAGTTGTTTCTCAGTCGAGTGCCATGAGCATCTTGCTCACAGTGTCCCCACACTAGGATTTGAGCCACTAAACACTAAAGGAAACACAAAGCAAAGCTAAGTTGTTCAACTTTGCTTCATGGCTGCCCATCTTAAGTGGGAGGTAGAAACCTGACAAAATTCTGACCCATTGCTTTCTCTCTTTGTGTGTACTTTGCCCGACACACCTATTTTAGACCCTTCTCCTCTCTTCTCAAATTCCCAATGCACCAAAACTGATGACTTGGCGTTCTCCGAGGAAACTAATGCTAAATTGACTGTTGTTTTTGTACAACTTGCTCACTACCTTCCAAGCCCTGTGCCCCAGCTTCCTACAACTTCTTGCCTAAAGCATAACTCCCATACACTGGCGCTTGCTCCTGAACTCTGATCTAACTAGTCCTCATCTCCTTGCTGGCTCCTTCATGTCATTGAAAGTTCTGTTTGTTAAAAAAATCATTTTCCAGTGGCTAGTCTCTCTTTCTTCCATGTATAAGTATATAACTAAATATCCCCTTCCGTCTTTGCTTCCTGCTTGGCTTCTAACTCACTCCTCAATGCATTCTTCGACACCTCACCGCCGAATTTCTGAAATGGTCTGCAAACCTACTAACTATTGCTACTGTGAAATCCAAGAGACCCTGTTGGAGTAGGTCTTTATCCTCTCTACAGTACTGGTATAGGAGTGCTGGTTTCCCTTGCTTTCTGGGGAGCACGCCCCCTGGTTTCCCTTGCTTTCTGGGGAGCACACCCCCTGGTTTCCCTTGCTTTCTGGGGAGCACACCCCCCTGGTTTCCCTTGCTTTCTGGGGAGCATACCCCCTGGTTTTCCTCTTGTCTGTCAGTCCTTCTTTGTGTGCTCTCCTCCTGGCCTATTTCTATAGATACTGGGTTTCTCATAATTTTGTCTTAGGCTATTGTTTCTTCTCGATAAATCTAAGCTTCTTCTTCTTCTTTTTTTTTTAAATGTAATCACCTGTGGTGGTTTGAATAAGAATAGCCCCCATAGGCTCATATGTTTAAATGCTTGGTCACAGTTGGTGGAACTGTTTGGGGGAGGGGGGTCACTGGGGGCGGGCTTTAGAGTTTCAAAAAACACAAGTGATTCTCCATGCATTCTCACTGCCTCAGGCTATGGATCAAGATGTGAACTCCCAGATGTTCCTTCTCTTTGCTGTCATGGACTCTAACCTTCTGAACCCGTAAGCCAAGTTAAAAGTTCACTTGGTCATGGTGTCTTGTCACAGCAATAGAAAAGTAAGATACAACCAAACATATGAATCAGTGCGACCTACCTCAGCTCTCACTGTAATTTCGTTTGTTTGTTTGTTTGTTTGTTTGTTTGTTTGTTTTAGAGACAGAATGCCATTGTGTAGCCCAAGCTGCCCTCATACTCATAGATTCCTGCCTCCTGAGTGCCTGGGTTACAGATGTATACCACCATAGGTGGCTCACGTGAGGCATCTCTTTCAGGTATGACCGGAACAAACTGTCTCTAAAAGAGATCATGAACGTACAATACATCTCCTGTATGAACCCCACTGCAGGCAGCTTTACCATCAACCCAAGGCTTCAGGTACAGAAGGATCCAGGCATGGGTGATACCTCTGAGTCCTAATGCCATCTTATCAGGGTTAAACTCCTTTGATTATTAGTGGTAACTGGACTTGCCTAACCAGCTTGTGTCTCTCCAGTGAGAAAGAAATTCCCAGACTCAGTGCCACAAGGATCTAGAGCTAAGGGGATTCACATGATTCGACTCTCTTATTCTTAAGAAGATTTCTGTTTCATGGAATACCTTTCCATGACATGTAGTGTCAACTCAGTTTGGACTCAGATTCTTATCCCACTACCCCATGGAGTATCATTGACCAAAGCTTCAATGCTATGGTTATTCTAGTCATTTTGGGTTCATCCTAAGTTTTAATACAGATTCTCTGATTACCATCCCTAATCTAGAGCAGTGACCTTTACCGCGTGATAAGTGATACCCAGCTTACTCCTGTCCCATGTGCCTTGTTTCCGCCTGCAGCGTCACTTCAGCGTGTTTGTCCTCTCCTTCCCGGGGGCGGATGCCCTCTCTTCCATCTATAGCACCATCCTCACCCATCACCTCAAGCTCGGAAACTTCCCCACCACCCTTCAGAAATCCGTCCCTCCTCTGATCAACATGGCCATCACCTTCCACCAGAAAATTGCCACCACGTTCCTGCCCACAGCAATCAAATTTCACTACATCTTCAATCTCAGAGATTTTGCCAATATTTTCCAGGTAAATAAATGAGATGCCGTAGAGTTTCTTAGAGACGGCACTTAGGCTCCTATTCTTGATAAGTGGTAAATGGCAAACCCCTCTCAACAAAGACTCAAGTTGTATGGAGTTGTGATCATAAATAAGTAGAGTGTCGAGGACTCTATAAGGAAGACTTCAGCAAAGATATTTCCCAGTAAAGGGAGCACAGTCCTCAGCTGGTTCCTTTGTTCCAAGGCTCAGCATTGGGAAACAATGCTATATTACTAATCTAGCACACTGGAAAGAAAATAGGAGAAGGCAAACAAAAACATAGAAAGAGAACAGAGAATGAAGAGGAATAATAAGAGAAGATGGACAAGGGAAAGAGGAAAAAAATGAAAAAGGAAGAAGGGAAGAAAGACAAAGAGTAGTTATTTTAAAACCCCCTCTTCGCTTGCGTTAATTACTGGTTTCATGATAAAAGGCAATGTCTCCCAAGCCATACAAGGTAGAAGCTATGTGATAACACTCGTAAAGTGTAATTTTTGCCATCTTCTAATTCAACCTCAGCCTTGCAAATTCCAGGTTCATTTCCACCTCAAATCTGTTTCGGATAGTCTAGTCTGGTCTCCAACCACAGTCAGTTGGAGGCCAGACAAAATTACATAGTTCGGCCCTATCTCAAAAATAACAAAAGCAAAAACCCCACTACCATGCAAAGCCTTTGGCGTTGAGGCTCTCAGGCCATGGCAAAGTCTGTGCTTGCTCACAATCAGTTCTCATGCTTTGAGCATTAGTTGAAAGGGGCATTGCTGACATCACAAACCCATGCTTAAACTCACTGCAATGTGATGAAGTCGAGCTATTATCATCTGCAAAAATGAAAAGCAAGAGGTCAAACTGTTTAGTCAAGTTCACACTGCTCTTCAGTGGCAGCACTAAAAGAAACTGGTCAACTGCACCTGACCAGAAGAGCCTTGCTTAGGCTCCGGCCTGGACATTTGCATTGTCATCTAGGCATCCCCAAACTCATGCCTCTCCTCAATGCTTTGGAGTAGATGTTTTCCTCATTAGTTTTATCAAGTTGGCACAAGCCTAGACATATGTGGGAAGAGGGAATATTTAATTGAGAAAATGCCTACATAAACTTGGCCTGTGGGCAAGTCTGGGAGGCATTTTCTTGATTAATGATTGATGTGGGAGGTTCAGCCCACTGTAGGCAGTGCCATCTCTGGTCAGATGCCACTTAGTTGTATAAGAAAGTAGGCTGAACAAGCCACAGGGAGCAGGCCTACAAGAAGCACTCCTCCATGGCCTCTTTATTAATTTCTTCTTCCAAGGTCCAGCCTCAAGGCCCTGTCATGACTCCCTCAGACAAGATATAAGCTGAAAGAAACCCTTCCTGCCTGAGTTGCTTTTGATCATGGAGTTTTTACACAACAGTAGAAACCCTAACTAAGACAGATATTATCACGTCCATTCTGTTGAGGCTTGAAGAAGCTACTAGATAGCAAATAAGGATGTGAATACTAAGGGAGACAGAAATGCACAAGATGGTATTAACAGGATAAGAAAATGGTTCAATCAGCTCAGTAGAAACAACAGTGATGGGTAGTGAGGAGGCAAGAGATGAGACTACAGGATAATTGGAGGCCTGAAGAGGCCCTTGTGAAAATTTTGGCTTTAGTTTATAATATTTACTGAGCACAGCCCTAAGTCTTTAGCCTTATTAACTCATTTAATCCTCTCAACACCCATAGAAGGTGAAACACTGACAACAGTCAACCTTTAGTCTTGAATCCCACAGAGCTGGATTCAACCAACTGGCAGATTAAAAATACTTCAAAAACTTGGATATGTACAAAACATATTGTTTTCTTTCCCACCAGTGTCCCATTTAATAGTATAATATATAATAAATATTGACCTTATCAACGTCCTTAGGCATGGTTGAGGGTGTGGCAGAAGGTTATGCATAGGATATATGTTCTATGCTACTGTATTTTATACAAATGCCTGGGTGTCCATGGATTATGATGCTCAAGAGGGTGAACCAGTGTCCCACAAGTCCCCGGGGATGTCTCTCTTTCCATTACAAAATGATACATTGGTGAGGTTCCCTGAGCACAATCATAGAACTGGTAATCAGAAGCCGATCAGGTCCCAGCCAGAATGTTCAGCTCTCCTGTGTAGGTGGTTTAGATCCACAAAATAACTTCTAGAAAGGGAGTATTCTACTCTAACCTTGTTTTGTGTAACAGGTACAGTGTCAATGAAGAATTAGAAAGATGGGGGTGGGGGTGGGAGGGGATGCCAGATTGGAGGGCGAGTCTCTTGTTCTCCTGGCCTGTCTTTGCCTAACTCAAGCAGCCTGAGAGGCAATTTCTTGGGTTCTGGATTTCAGCCTGGCCTCTTAGCACCCTGTCTTCTGTCAGCCAGCTGCCATAGCATTGGAGAGCACATCCCCTGTGTCCCACCAGAGGATTACTTCAAGTTCAGAACTTGACCATTGCCTCCTGTTTTCATTCTCCTTGGCGGCTCGTGTGAAGGTCTGATGCAAGAGACTAGGGGGTTAATTGAACAGCCAATAGGAACAAACACATCCTTCTTACAGAATTCAGTTCTTTTTTTAAAAAAGATTTATTTATTAAGTGTACAGTGTTCTGCCTGAATGTACATCTGCACACCAGAAGAAGACACCAGAACTCATTATAGATGGTTATGAGCCACCATGTGGTTGCTGGGAATTGAACTCAGGAACTTTGGATGAGCAACAGTGCTCTTAACCGCTGAGCCATCTCTCCAGCCCCCAGAATTCAGCTCTTTTAGAGCTTTTGTATGTAATCTCCTCCATCCATCCATTCAAATCACAGTAGAATTTGGTGGGCTATGGTAGCAGAAATCACGAAGCAGTTTTCCCCTCTCTGGGGTAGAATATAACAAATTAAGACAGTGCACAATTTGCACTTGCCAGGCTCACAGTTGCTGAGCGCTTATTGCTACTAGTCGCTGTGACTGTAACAGGAACTGTAAAGGCCAAGAGATAGTGGCCACTGTCAAGGGCAAAACCTTCGGAAGTCAGGATTCCTAGGTGGCGCTTTGTCTCGCCCTCCATATTTCATTTATGGCTGAAACCTAGGAGTTAATGATGAGAAAAAGGCCAAGGTTTGCATCTGAGTAGGGCAACCAAAACTTACTCTCATCTATTTTTTTCTTAAAAAAACAAAAAAAAACCTCCAAACAAGCAAAAAGTATAGCATGGAGATGGAAAAGCATGTAGGTCTCAAGTACCTGGCTTGGTCAATTATCACTAGTGATCACACCTCATAACCACAGCTTGCTTGAGAGCTAAGGTACCAGTGTCCCACAGTTCCCTCTGTGTTCCCTCTTTCCTCCTCCTTCTAGGCCTCAGACTTCTAGCCTCACACATTATTTTGCCCTAATTTTGAACATTTGTAACAATAAAATTTGAGTGAATGTTACCAATTCATTCAATATTTCTTTTGTTGTTTATGTCTTTAGTTGTATTGTTGAATTGAAAAGTAGCATTTAAGGCAGGGTGTGTTGATACAGGCCTTCAGCTTAGCATTATAGACACAGAGGCCAGAGGCCCTAGGAGCCTGAGGCCAGCATGGTCTTCATAGTAAGTTGAATTATACAGTGAGACCCTGTCTCAAAAAAAAAAAAAGAAAGAAAGAAAGAAAGAAAGAAAGAAGAAAGAAAGACAAAAGAAAAGAAAGAAAAACCATGTTTATATTTCTTTTTTTTTTTTTAGTTAGCTTATTTATTCACTTTACATCCTGATCATAATCCCCTCCCTCCCTCTTCCCCATCCCCCTCCAAAAAAGGGAGGCCCCCTACTAAGCCACACCCTGCTCATAAAGAGGAAGGAGTTCCTCCTCTTCCTCTGTAGCCTGGCAAGGCAGCCCTGCCAGGGGAAAGTGATCAAAAAGCAGGCAACATGCCAGGCATGGTGGCACATGCCTTTAATCCCAGCACTCAGGAGGCAGAGGCAGGCATATTGCTGTGAGTTCGAGGCCAACCTGGTCTATAAAACGAGTCTAGGACAGCCAAGGCTACACAGAGAAACCGTGCCCAAAAAAACAAAACAAAACAAAACACAAAACAAAACGAAACAAAAAAACAAAAAGCAGGCAACAGAGTCTATGTCAGAGACAGCCCCTATTGCTCACATGAAGCTTGTGCTCTTTCTGTCTCTGTTTCTGACTCTCTGTGTGTCTCTGTGTCTCTCTGCCTCTCTGTCTGTCTGTCTGTCTGTCTCTCTCTCTCTGTCTCTCTCTCTCTGTCTCTCTCTCTGTCTGTCTCTCTCTCTCTCTCTCTCTCTCTCTCTCTCTCTCTCTCTCTCTCTCTCTCTCTCTCTCTCTTTCTGATCCAACTTCCAGTACAGTTTTGAAGAGTACAGTGGTGAGAGCAGACCTTTCACATTCGTAATTTTTTAGATGGAAAAGCGTTAGCAGCTCATCAATAGTGTTTTCCATAGGTTTCTGAGCGTGCTCTTAGCCATGGTAAGATGATTTATTATAATTTACTAAGAGTTTTATTTCTAATTGAATACAGGAACTTGAAAATTGTTTTCTGATTGAAATAATTAATTTTTTCTTCCCTAGTCTGATACTATCCCAAATTATGTTAATTAGTTTTGAATCATAAGTCAACCTGGCATTCCTGGTGTAACTTGGTTACTACCTGTATCCTTTCACTGTTGCGTGAAATTTGACTTTCTAACTTACATAATTTCTACACCTGAACTGCTGAATCTCCTTTCTTGCCAACCTAAGGCTATAAAATCTAAATAAAATATTTTGAGGGTTTTTTTTTTCCTCATTATTTTTTCTACTTCTGGAAGATTTTGTAAAATACTGCGTTGCGCCTTCTCTCACATGTTGACAGCCACCTAGAGTTTTCTTTGCAGACAGTTGAAATTATGATTTCAATTTGTTTGATACACATAACACTACTACATTTTGTATCAAATATTTACCACACTATCACATATCAATGTAATAGGCAAAAAAAAAAAAAAAAAAATCCTGTTGTACTTAGAGTATCTTTGAAGGCTTTCTGAAGGCAGAATTCTGGTTCTCTCGAGAAACTGTCTTTGCGCCGCAAAGCTTCAACTGTCTGGTCAAGGTTCACCTCCACAGAAGGCTTCATGGCCACAGACAAAGTTACATGGTGCAACATTCCTTTTACTCTTGTGTCACTTCTGCAAAGGTTTTGCCAATCGCTAGTCTGTTTTTATTTTTGTTTTTTAAAGAAAATTGGGAAAAAAATTCCAACACTTAACTTTATTGACTGATTTGGGTTGACACTTGTTTTTAATCTAAAAATTAATATTTGTTCTTTTATTTGTTACCTTCCTATTTAATTTGGGTGTGAGATTGCCTTAGTTTATTTTTTCATGTCTTAATATGGCTTCTGACCTCAATAATTGCCCTCTTGACTCTGTAGTGTTCACTTTATGGTTATAAATTTACTGCTGACTGTATTAGCAATATCCAGACTTCTCTATGCTGCACAGCCTGTGATCTTCAGGGCAGCATTAATTTCAAAGGTTTAGAAGTTTTTGGCTTCTTTTTTGTTGATAACTACCTAATTTCAGAAAATTCCATATGATTTTATTCCTTTGAAATTTGTTGATATTTGATATGTTACCCACAACAAAATCAACATGCACTTTTGAGAAATGTATTCTCAGATGTTGGGTATAGTTTTATCAATATGTCAATTAGAACAAGTTTTTAAATCATGTAATTTAAGTTTAATACATTCTTATTGATATGATTTTTTTAATCTATATGTTCTACAAGCCTTTGAAAAAGATTTGTGAAATCTCCTAAGTAGTGTGAACATCTTAATTTCTCCTTTTTTTGTCTTGTTCATTTTTTCATTCTTTGAAGTTACATTGACAGACACATAGAAATTTAAATAATTCTATTTCCTCATACATATAGGGCACACTTATAATTGGCGTACCTTCCTTAGCTGTTGTTTATATATTAAACATATTTCTTTACCTCAAAACATAGCCCTTGCTTTAAAGTTAACTTTATCTGATGACACCATGCCTAATCTATATTCCTTTAGTAAATAACTTCACTTGTCCTTTGGTGACCACAGGACACCGGACCCAGCCAGGACTCCTCATAGATATGAAAGTCTGAGATGCTCAGGTCCTTTATAAGAAACATCAAAGTAGTTTAGTTGTTATTTTTGTCCTTTTTTCCAACTCTGGAAATTGATCCAAAGCCTCAGTCATAACATGCAAATCTTCTACCCTCCGCCCATGTCATGGTACTCAATGTAACCTGCACATGTCATCCCACGTACGTCAGATAAGCTTTAGGTTACACAGAATACCTAACATGGTGCAAATGTTATGTAAGTCGTTATTATTTGGTGTTAGGGAATAATGACCGAAAATGAACATATTTGGTGCAGGCACAATCTTTTCTGAATATTTGTTATCCGAGATTGACTGAACCCATGGATGGAGAGCCCGTGGTTAGGAAAAAGCTTCCCTTTGTCTTATGCTCAGATTTTGTATATTGTTATACTGGAGAATAAATGTGGGTGCCATACATTTGACTCTTAGAAATCAAGCCTGGCAGTTGTGCCTCTCGTAATACTGTTTGTCCGCCTATGTTGTTCTATCTAAGAATACATTTGAGATTCAGTCTACGTATGCTACTTGTATGTGTCCCGCCCACTCTGTTTCCTTTCCCTCACGTCTTATAGTCTATGGAACTTTTGTGTATTTATGTTGTTTTATTTTCTCCCTCTTTCAAGATATACATTTTTTTTTCTGTTCATCTAGTGAATGCTAGATCAATCATGGCTTGATGAAAGTTTGGATTTGTTAAACCAATGCCCAGGTCTGCTGTGTTTTGGGTTTTTTTTTTTTTTTTTTTTTTTTTTTTTTTTTTTTTTTTTTTTTTTCATTTTTTACATTTTTATGTTCTTTTTGAGACAGAGTTGCCTTGGCTGTCCTGGAACTCACTCTGTAGATCAGCTTAGCCTCTAACTCAGAGATCGGCCTGCCTCTGCCTCCCGAGTGCTGGGAGTTGCCCAGCGATTTCTTTGTCTTTTGTTCTTGGTTTTGGTCATTTAGTCTTACATGGTCCTGATGTTCCCCATAAGTTTTGCTTGTTATGCAGTTCTGATTGGCGTTGCCGTGGGCAGATGCTTTGAGGGTTAGACACTTGAGGGTTTGCCTCTGGAGGTTACACTCTTCTGCTTGTCTGAGCATCTGTGAAGCCTGCGGTGATTGCAGCTGGGCCTCCATCCCTGTAAGACCCGAGCTCAACTCTTTGGGGCCTCCTCCCTGTAGGTTTTAAGCCCGGTTCTCCCTCTTAGCAGTCCGTGCGTCTAGTTTTCACCCTCCCCACTCCATGAGACAAGACAGGATCACGCAACATCTCGATCTCTCGCTTATCTCTGTCTCTTCCTTGTCCCTAGTTGTATCTGTTTTTTGTCAACTGATAAAAGTTTGAGGAGGAAAAGCGATAATAGTTATTTGGTTCATCTCACTAGTATCTTATCCCCTTGAGTCTTCACTATCTTGGTTACTCTCTATGTAATAACTGAAAACAGGAAGCTGTAAAATAACTTCTGCGTCTTTTCTTGTTGATCTTAGTGGGCTGGTCCATGATCAGCTAGTCAGCCATTACTAAAACAAACCTTGGTGAAGGTTTTGTTAAGCCATATGACAACGTGTGGAAGATTTACTACTAGACCACTCTTTGTCTCAATATAAATTTATTTCAGGGGGCTAGAGAAATGTGTCAGTGGTTAAAAGCACGTATTGATTTTGAGTTCAGGTCCCAGCACCCATGTCAGGGAGCTCACAACCTCCCGTAACCCCAGATCCAGGGGATCTTGGAGGCACAAAAAGTGTACAGAATCAGAAAAACAAAATTAAAAGTGGAAACTATGTGGTATGGAAAATGATGATGAGGATGTTCATGAAGAAGTAGACTACAGCAATATTGTGACAAGGTGTTTGTGTTGTGTCAATGAGTCTAGTTTGAGTATTCTTCTATGAATAATAAGAAATCATTAAGTGACTCCATCTCCTCTGGAACAAGAAAGCAATGGGAGTGAGTAAGGTGAAGAGTTATAAGCTAGATAGAAGACCATAAGTTAGATCTGCCTCTGTCTTCTTCTTCAGCGAAAGCAGATGTTCGTGCACTGGATAACAATAGTAAAGAGAGGTGACAGAGACATGGAGAATTAACATCTCTGTAATGTTACAGAAGGGAACTCCGGTGAGATGAACAAGCTGGCTGCTGACCTGCAGAGGCCAGCTATTCCTGTCCTATATCGGCCATTGTTCTGATTGTATGTGTTCAGCCATTGCCAAAGTCAATTTGCAAAACAACCCCCGTAGGACTGAAATATGACATGTCTTTCCCCCACAAACTCTTTGTCATCGTTTCAAGTTTCCCCTCCACCTGTAACAAACTCCTTAATGAGATAATCCCAGGTTGGACAAAATGTTCTAGAACAGTGATTCTCAACCTGTGTGTTGCGACCCCTTTGGCAAACTTCTGTCTCCCAATAGATTTACATAATGATTCATAACAGTATCAAAATTACAGTTATGAAGTAGCAATGAAAATAATATTATGGTTGGGCATCACCACAATTATGAGGAACTGTATTAAAGGGTTGCAACATTAGGCAAGTTGAAAACCACTGCCTTTTAACTGCCGTACTTCTGCACCATTGTTAACATTATTTGTTGTCTGTTCCTCTGGAAGGGCATTCTGTTCTCTTCTGTCGAATGTGTGAAGTCCACACAGGACCTAGTAAAACTCTATCTACATGAGTCAAATCGTGTTTATCGGGATAAGATGGTGGAAGAAAAGGATTTCAGTCTTTTTGACAAAATCCAAACAGACTTCCTCAAGAAAAATTTTGATGTAAGTATTGCCTGTGGTGGTGTTTCTATATTTGAAAAATAATGATAACCATGCAGGTGGTCACCAAAATCACCCTAGTCCTTTAAGTCAGGGAAAGCCAGAGATTAGGCTACAAAGAGAAATTCTTTCATCCTTTTGCCCAGTCAATAGAAATGATGGCAAAGACACAGTTTTTTCATAAGACCTCACCCCAAAAGGATCCTTAGAGTGTATCTGATACACGGGTTGACATGATACTGAGGCCCTTCCCGGTCCCACATGTGCTGTCTTTGATGGTGGCAAGCATCCTGAGACTGTGATAGCCATTTTTGAAAGTGGCAATAACTGGAAATGTAGAGAGATTCTGAAATTTACAACATTTACATTAATGACTTAAAATGTATTTTCTCTGCCCAGAAATCAGAGAAAAGAACTACTGATGATTGCTCTCTCGTCAGCTCCTCCTCCTCCTTCCCTTCCCTTCTCCACCTCCTCTATGCCCTCCACCTTCCTTTACTGTGAAGCAGAGTTTTTCTATATAACTAAACTGTTCTTGAGTTCACTATATATCTGAGTCACTATGCAGCCCAGGCTGGCCTTGAACTCTTGACTTTCTTGCCTCCGCTTCCTGACACATGGGATCACATGCATTCACCACCATGGGACTCCCTCTTCTGGTACGCTAGAGTTCTGTGGTTGTGATCTTCAGCATGTGTTCTTCTAAGTAGTTGGAAAGAAGTCCAATTGGGAAAAATGGCAAAGGGCTCTGTATTCTGCCCCTGACCTGGAAACTCCCAGAGCATTCAACACTTAAACCCGGGAGTCTGAAGTCAGCCTAATCCACACACCACTTTGCAAATACATCGCAATCTAAAACTCATTTGCCTCTGTCAAGAGCCCGCAGCTCACAGAGTGAATGGCATGTGAAATGTGCTTTGAGAAGTACTGACAATGGAACACTTCCGTTTCCAGCATCAAAATATCCTAGCAACTAGCATAGAACTTTCTCACAAACTGGAAATAACCAGACCCTGTCTGTAATTACACTATGCCCTCTCTATACTCAATGAATTAGCCTGTTCTCTGTTGTTTTAACAAAATACCTTGGGCTGGGCAATTTAGACTTAGGAGTATTTGAAACACAACGCTACAAGCTGGAAGTGTAAGATAGGATAACAACCCCATTGGTTTGGTCTCTGTGAGTGTGCTCATGGTGATGGCAGGTGCAGAGGTAGAAGGGCCAGCATGCTGAAAGGAGATGGGGTGAAGGAATCAGGCTCACTTTTCAATCTAACACACTCTTGGAAGAGTTAACGATACATTGCCCAAGATTAGAATCATGAGCTTCAGGGAGCAGTGTCCCCAGTCACCTATTCACTTTCTGACTGACCCCACCTTTTAAAAAGCCCACTGTCAGTCACATGGCCAACTGGGGATGCAGCTGTCAACATGTGAACTTTTGGGGAACAACCCACATGCACATTGCAGCACCTACTCTGACTCAGCTCCATATTTTCTCATGGGTGCACCTCTGAGGACATCACAAGCCATGCCAGTCCGAATGGAGAACTTTTAGGGGCTGAGCAGAACTTTCAACTAGCCTGTTTTCCACAGGCTGTCACCCTCACTTCTACTTCCCTCATCATTTTTAATAGAGCCTCATGTTCAGATCTCTTGCATCTTAGACAGTCCCCTGTGAGCACTACAGAATTAGCCAATTTGTGCACAACAGTTGACTTTGCAAGCAAGCCTGGTCTTTATGAGTTGGTCTGAGTTGGAACTTTAAAGTCACAACACTCCTTATGTGGGCTTAGATTAAAAAAAAAAACCAAAACATCATTTTATCAGGAACCAAAATACAGTTCACACAGTCATTATTCTAACTAGCAACACTTGCAAAGACAGCTGAAGGCCCTTGCCTACGTGTATCCTAACAGGTATCAAGACAAAATTGCCAGATTTCTCCCAAAGTGATTCAGCGCCCCCCCACCCCCACCCCCCACTTAAAGCCTCGAGTCCCCTAACTTGTAGCTCTGTGTGACGTAGTGTCACTATTAAGGATGCTTTGGTTCGCCGTATCGGGTGGCTTCCTTTCTCCCTTCTGCACAACATGGCTCTGATCATCGTCAAACTGGAGACTTGTTTTGTTCATCAAAGAATCTTTGTAGATCAGGCTTTTCAAAACTGCATGTTCGCTTCTCTCCTGATAGAGCCTTAGTGTAAATTCAAACCCATCAGGAGCAAACCAACATGTTAGCTTGATCTCAAGATGGGCAAATGTGCTTCTGCATTCCTTTCTGTGCTCTCTTGCTCGTTTTATGTGTATAGGTGTTTGCTTGCATGTGTGTCTGTGCACCATATGCATGCCTGCGGCCCTTGGAGCTTGGAAGAGGGCATTGGATGCCCTGAAACTGGAGTTCCTGGTGGCTGTAAGCCACCATGTGGGTGCTAGAAATCAAGGCTGGGCCCTCTAGAAGGACATACAGTGCTCTTGACCTCTGAGCCATCTCTCCAGACCTGTCTTAGTTAGGATAACTATTACTGTGATGAAACTTTGATGATCAGAAGCGACTTAGGGAGGAAAGCACTTATTTCACTCACAGTTTCACGTAGCAATTCATCATCAAAAGCAGTGAGGGCAGGAACCTAGAGGCAGCAGCTGATGCAGAGGCCATGTAGGGGGGCTGCTTACTGGCTTGCTTCACGTGGCTTGCTCAGACTGCTTTCTTATAGAACCCAGGACCGCCACCAGTCCAGGAGTGGCCCCGCCCACAATGAGCTGGGCCCTGCCATGCCGTCAATCACTAATTAAGGAAGTTCCCTACATGCTAGCCTGTAATCTGATTTTATGGAAGCATTTTCTACGCTAAGGCTCCCTTCTCTCAGATGACTCTAGCCTGTGTCAGGTTGACATAAAAAATAGCCCAGACAAGGCTCCTGCTGTTGTCTTCTTAAACTAGAAAAAGCAGCTCTTTTGCACTGCAGTCAGTCTACCCAGATGTCTGAGCCATTGTTACCAACAGCAAAGCTGGAACAGGCTAGGGTTTTCTATGGCCCTAAACAGACCTTCAAACAACAGGGCACATCTGAAAGGTGGTCTTCTAGCCCTCTATCTTTATTCTTAGACAGCAGGCCAGGCTTCCCTCCATTGTGTTAGGTGGATCTTGCCCAAGAAGTTTATAAGACTAACACTGTCGTGACTTAGCCCTGGCAATGGTCACCACTGGGTATCTGTTTCCCACATGGATTTCCTAGTCTGATTTTTAGGAAGCCTTCCTGGAATACATCACATCTATAATATTTCCTCCTACATGAAATCTTAAGTATCCAGATTTTGACATTGCAAATAATTTGCCATTTGCCTTCTAATGCAAACTAGTAATAACAGCCTCCAAGATACTTAGAGAATAAGTTGCTGATGGAGAGATGAAGAGTTTGTCTCTGCTTAATTAATCAAATGATGCTAGTCCTTATTCAGTGCAGTAACGTTTGTCCTGGGCTAAGATTTGACACATAGAGAGGCAGAATCCTTTTGAAAGTTTTATAAACAGTGCATTCCACCCTAAATGCTTTAATGTTGTGAATAATCTTATATATAAACCAGCAGACTAAGGGCGGGGAAGCTACTAGCATATTCTTCAGAAGCCAAGCCCTCTCTATGGGTGGACCAACCTCACAGGAGACAGGAAACATGCCTTATGACCACTTTGTAGGTTAGGGAATAAGAGCCATTGAAGTGGATGTAGAGTATTTGATTCCACTGGGCAATAATCGCCAGTATCCAACATTGCTAAATGAGGCCCTACTTAGAGAAATCCACCCATGTCCTCATCTGTCCTTTGGTACACAAAACATTCTTACAGTGCTTTAAAGTGGATGCCTTCCATTTTGCACGTCCCACCATTAATCCATAAGGAATAACAAACAGCACTTATGAGTTCCTGGGCTGGTAAACCCGTAATAAAAGTCTACCTCCTAGGAAAGTATCAAAGAGGAAGTGTCGGATGTAGCACTTAATTTTCTGGGATATATATATATATATATATATATATATATATATATATCCATCAGCTTGGTGTCTCCACTGTCTATGGCATCTGACAAAAGTATAGAAGATCCTCATCCCCGTGTCTTCTCACCAGGATATTGAAGAGATGCTGCAGCAGACCCGAAGCCTGAACATATATTGTCACTTTGCCAATGGCATTGGTGAACCCAAGTACATGCCTGTACAATCATGGGAGCTCCTGACCCAGACTCTGGTGGACGCCCTGGAGAGCCACAATGAGGTGAATGCCGTGATGGACCTGGTTCTCTTTGAGGACGCCATGCGCCACGTGTGAGTGTGCATCTCTGCCTTGTCTCTCCTTGGTGGCTTCGCCTTCCACGTGTCCGGGTCTCATTTGGTTATTAAAAGTCACTTTCTTTTTTCCATTCTAGAGTTTTTAACTAGCTCTTTTAGAATTTCATACAATGTATTTCGACCAGATTCCCCCTTCACGCCAGTACAGTTCCATAAAGCCAGAAGTGACCCACAGGTTATCCCCTCAGTGAGGGTCAAGATGGCTAGTGGTATCGCTACAGCTGCAATTTCACCAATGGCCATAGGGGGCAGTAGAACACAGGGCTGGACTCCAGACGACTTGGATTTATTTCCACATTGACAGTTTCTGTACCTATACATAAACAGAGCCATAGGAAGAGGAGATTTAGGATCATAAAAGAGGCACCAGTATCCTCATCTACATACACACATACACACACACACACACACACACACACACACACACACACACACGTACACACACACACATGCACATCTATTCTAAGTTCACATATATTTCAAAACTTAAGTATTACCACACATGCTCTTAAGAGCTAGTGACTCAATGGCAATAGTCACCAGCTCTTTCAGATAACTTACACTTACACGCTACATCTTCCATCCAGTCCAGTCTGAGTTCTACTCAGCAAACTTGGTGCCCTCCGTACCCTTCCTCCCTGCCCAAGGTTCCCAGGGTCTTCACAGATACATTCTCATTGAAGCATGGCTGGTCTCTGAGCAGAGGGAAACTGCTTTCCTTTCCCACCCATCCCACAAACCCCAGAGCTCAGAGAGGGGCGAGGCTCCTCCTTATCCTCGCGTCTATCATAATGGCACAGTTTAAACCAGTTCTCCCCTTAAAAGGATGTCCTTGTTTTTATGTTTCGTGTGTACATCTGTGCTGCTTGCATGCATGTGTGTGTCTACTATATATATGTTGGTTATCTGTAGAGGCCAGAAGTCAACATCGGATCTCTTGGAACTGTGGTTAGAGGTGGTTGTGAGCCACTGAGTGGGTGCTAGGAACCAAATTCGGGTCATCTGCAAGAATAGCAAGTGCTCTTAACCACTTAGCCATCTCTCCTGGCCCATCCCCACCACCTTCAGAGGGCCCGGCCATTCCAAAGCATGGCACTCCACTTTGACATCCCTGCCCTTCTCTTGTCACTGTCTATGGATGCCCAGTCTCCCCGCATCATTCAGCACCTGGGCAGTCTTCCTTTCCTCTCCTGTGACCTCACTCATTCCCAACACTTCATCCTGATCGTTCTCTTCCCTGGCCAATTTGGCGCCTGTGATCTTGGCCACATGTCCCAGCTCCTCAAATACAAATTCTTCCCCAGCGTGTCGACTCTTAGTGATAAACTCGCTTCCAGAGTCTGAACTGCAGACATCTCTGTGACTCACACATCTATCTTTCCCTTCTGCTAGCCTCCAAAGATGCAGCTGTTCTTCAACCCCACCAAGGCTACCATTTATGGGCCAGATGCTTTATCATCTTCATGGACCCCTTTCCCTGCCATGTCTTTTTGGTTAACAAATGGCTATCACAATCTTGGCTTCCCTAACTCTCTGGTCAGTGTGTCTATGGGACCAAACACAGCTCCAGTTAAACCATACTGTCTCCTAGTCCATCCATTTTCCAACTGTTCAAGAAAATCCCCCAAACATGATGTCTGGTGTTGATTCATGCTTGTGGCCAGACATGTGAGGTGGGCTCTAGATGTGGCCTGAGTTCTCACTCCCCTAGTCTGTAGATTTTATCTCCTTTAGCTTCCTGAGATAATTAGATGATTGCCCTCTGTCCTCAAGCTCTGACAGTCCTGCCCTGTCTTCACTTACAGCTAGAAAATCTACCTCTCACTTTCTTGAAATAATAAAAGTGACTGGAAGAAAATGCTCACACTTGCCTCTAGTATACATGTAGGCAATCTGAACCCCATCTGCCTCATGCATCCCACATACAGTAGCCCAGCTGCCTTCCTGTCTCAGCTCGAGGATCACTCTGCCTGTCATGGGGTCCCATCCATTTTCACCCACTAAGGAACCTTATTTCTCCCCATAAGTATTCACCCTTCCCTCCCTCCTTTCACTTTACCCCATCACTAATTTCCAAGTCATATGTATCACCGTATGCAAACATTTTCAACTGTCAAAAATACAATAAACTATTCTTAATCCCAATCTTCCTCTTCATCTAATTCCACCATTTCTCGACTCTTGTTTGCAACAAAATGTATCAAAAAGGCAGTCTGTACCTGTCACACTTTCTCACCTCCAATTCTCTCTTCAACAAGCTTTTCTTGACATAAACAATTATCTATATCCCAGACCTACCTCTCACTCACTAGGGTCAAATGCTACAGCCAGGTCCACACTTCAGGTTCCTTGGTCAGGTATGGCATTTCTCATTTTTCCACTTGGTTTAACATCCACCCACCCATCCACTATCTAGCATATGTTTGTAGACTAGATATTGTCTCCGCAGATTCTGGGAAGTGTCCTGGCCTCACTCTGAAGCCTCTTCTCCTTATGGAAGTGGATTGCCGCTCCAATGACCCCCTCGACCACAGCAGCAGATTCTGTTCTTGCTGAAGGCTTTACATTATATGTCCGTTTGTTTGTTTTTCCAACACAGCATTTCTCTGTATAGCCTTGGTCATCCTGGATTTGCTTTGTAGACCAGGCTGGCCTCAAACTCCCAGAAATCCACCTGCTTCTGCCTCCTGAGTGCTGGGATTAAAGGCGTGCGCCACTGCACCCAGCTACACTAGAGCTTTTACTTCACGTTGGCATGATCTTCTTCCAACTTTTTTCTTTGCCACTTTGGCTTTTATTTTCCTTCTTCAAGAATATTTTTCAGCATTTTTTCTCCTCTTAGAATCACAGTAGTTATTAATCACATAGATCTTTGGATGTACTTCTTTTGTGCTCTGTGCCCTATTAGTCCTCCAGGTGTGTGTGTGTGTGTGTGTGTGTGTGTGTGTGTGTGTGTGTGTGTG